>CM023486.1:24363373-24733389 GCA_013339685.2 Hyalomma asiaticum
TTATAGCGTTCCACTGTTCAAGGCAAGGCTTCTTAAGCGTCTTCCAAATTTTTGCAAACTCCACTTTCTGTTGTTCCAACAGGCACTTTTGATTATGAGAGACACCGCAGTGGAGGGCACGGGACCAACATAGGTCCTTTAAGGTGTGATGATATCGCACACTATAAGGGCCTGACTATTATGCTTCTGTGGAAATACAGAAATCGGACCTCATCATCGGGTGAGCAGCGGTGTGGGGTACCGTGGTGGGGCACTCGGTCCTTCAGTTCACGAGAAGAACAGAAGGGAACAAACACAAGCATGGCGCATTAATATGCCTAGAACTTTCACATTGTTGTAGACAATAATATCGCAGCGACGCAATGGGACTACGTCTTGCATGCCAGAACATGAGATATATATATATAATCTGCTTCTGCAGACATGAAACTCACAAAATACACGAGCAGTTGCAGTGAATAGCCGCACCTCGAGAAAGAAAGTTTCCCGTTCCTCGGCGGGGACCTCTCCTAACCGAATTTATTTACTGTGCGCCGCCGCGGCCAACCAGCCGTTAGGGAAGCAGGGTAACGAGCGATGCCCTTTCAGTAAAGTAAGTGTGGTAAACTCGAGTCACGCGATGCTTTCATATTGGTCTAAACAACTTGTTTACGTTCCCAGTAGGCAACTTCCCAAAATAACTTGCGTGGGTTATTCATAAACGGAGAACTGGGTAGACGTTTACGAGAGCCATTGAAGGTTGTTGAATAAAAATATGGTGACTGTGGTTTGTGCTGCTTAAGTAATGCTGCTCCGCATGAGAGAATATTATGCAGAGAAGTATCATTCGGCGCCGCAGAAAGTTTTTCTAGCCAGTGTGCCGCCAGCGTTGCAGCCAGGTGTCTCTTTTATTTCCAAACTTTTTTGCGGCAAAACGGCTTTCAAAAGATACGTTGTATTTTGCGCTTCGTATGCAAGTCGTATCCACGAAATTTCAACAAATGCAGGTGCTCGGGTTTCACTTGCCTAAACCACGATAGGCTTGAGGGACGCCGTAGTAGAGGGATTTGGAAATAGGACCCCCATGGGGTGAATAATTTGCACAGTAAACGAGCCTGTGGTATTTCATGCCTTTGGAAATAAGGCAGCCGCCGCCGGAACGAAACCCGCTTCCTCTCGTTGAGCAGCCGAATACCATAGCCCCCGTACTCCTGTGCGGGTATTCCATATAAACAGCCTTTAACGCACCAAGTGGCGTCAAGTTAACATTCCGATCTGTAACACGTATTTAAGTAATGACATCCAAAGAAGCTGAAAAAGAGGCAAAAGCGACAGTTACCACATCGTCAGGCATGAGCCGTCCACCTTGGCCTTAAAAGACAGGCTAAAGGAGTATCACGAAACAAGTGTGGGCTCCACGCATACGTGATTCATAGAACGGTGGATGCGCCTGTGGCGGCAGAAGGGATCGATTTTCGCTAGATGTATCCAAGCGAAGGGTACTCAGGCGGCAGTGTATATCGAGCAAACCGCTCGGCGTCGGGTGTGGATATGCGTCGATAATTTCACAGGAGTGCCAAAGAGAACGATATATTCTCCGCAGCCGGTAGCCGGAACATATTGTCCATGATTTAGCGAATATTTCTATGCAGATATTGGCCACGAAGAGCGAGGGAAATCGGCAGGAACGTTAGGTCGTATTTCTGTCTGGTCGTAATAGAGCATAGGAAGATGTGGCGTCCACTTTTGAGCTGTGCCGATAATATTCTTCGTAATTGGAAATTTTCCATGCAGTCATCGTGGACATAACAGGTGGCCTATATTCCTTCCATGTTGACTATGCTCAAGAAGTCAGTGAGACGATCGCCGTGCCACAAAAGCCTGTTCACCGCCTTCTGCCTATTCACCACATTTATAAAATATTATGATAAAAAGCGCGGCCTCGAAGGGGTGATATAAGTAAACATTTGCGATCATCAGCATGGGAAATCGTAGTTATCAAAGTTCATAGCGCTGCTCAAGCGCGCTTTTCACGATAGGAAGGATGAATATGCATGTTGGCGATGATCAAGGGCAGTTAAGGTAAAGTGGTAAGTTGGGAGATTTGGTTTCCGCTGATTTCGTTAGAGTGTGCGTTAACGTGCAGGGAAAAGAAGAGGAGTACACAAGAGAGGTGGTGACTTAGAATTGAAGTATATTTGAAAAAAACGCTATTGTATGTGAAAGCGATAGTAGCAAACGGTCGGCGTTAAAGGTAAAAAAAAACCATACATTGCCACGAACGCAATCATGCGGAACGCAGGTAGCCAAAGTCTTTATCACACAGTGCCAGAGATGGTTGGTTAAAGCCTCGTTTATCTCTCCGCGAGTGGGCCTGGGGCAGCGCGTTGCCAGCAGTCGCTCATTATTAGGGCAATCGCACTGCGGTCCAGCGGTCCAGACATCTGAGACATCTGAGACATCTGAATCTCTAAGGCGACGCTAGGATCGGAGTGGGTGAGAACGAGAAGACAAAAAGACGGTGGCGATATCATATGTACATAACATGTCACATATCCTAAAGAACGTAGCTGGCAGATTTGTTGTTAATGTCGTTTCACAAAATGCCGTTTCCAAGAAGCGAAGGTAGTAGGAATGACCTCGGGACAAAGACACAAGCACGGATTCAAGCAGGAGTCATGCAGCGCATCTCTTTATTATGTGGTGCTTACTGCATTGACCACACAGCAGGACAGTGTGTAACCACACGCCTTCACGAACAGAGTGGACATATGGGAAGTGGCGCACATTCTCGCTTGACTGAGCATTGTGGCGAATACAAATGGTGAGTTCGCTAACCCTCCCTAATATCAAGAGTGCGTTAGGTAACCCTCCCTAGCTCTGTGTGATAACGATTCTAGTATATCAGTTCCACACTGTGGTGTTGGCACCATTGTACGTTTTTTACCTTCCAACGCCTACTACATGTTAGTATTCCCCATGCGTATGCAATACGCTTTTAGGGGCAAGCTCCTTAAGCTGTGGGTCCTTCAACAGCCTTCATTTTTGAGATCCCGAGATTCTGCTCGTGCAAGCGTGCTAGTACTACAGTCTTCAAGCTTTCAGGAACAACGACTCTGTTATTCCAAACAATACAGCCCTCGGCCATCGTGAGCTCACAACGGCGAACCCAAAACGGTTGCAGTTCCGCACTGACAGTCTTTGGCCAACCATGCCACATTCTATTTCGAACAAGTTGCAGCAAACTGTCACACCCTGCTGCACGCTCAATGTCTTTCGCGGTCAGCCGCAAATCTGACAACGTGGAAAAGTAAGAAATTGTGTCCTCTTTATGTCCCACTTCCGACAACGGTAGCCGTGACAAAGCATCAGCATGCGAGATGGCGGTGCCCGGCTTATGCATAATTTTGTAACGATAGTCTGTTAGAAATAGTCAGCCATCTGTGCACCCTGGCAGTTGCCACAGCACCGCAATGTCGGTGTGGGTCGAAAAGAACCGTCAGTGGTTGGTGATCCGTTAAAACGTTAAATGCCCTGCATATAGATACTTGCGGAATTTTTTTACTCAAAACACGATGCTCAGTGCCTCTTTCTCTATTTGTCCGTAGTTCCGCTCGGACACTCACAGCGACCTTGAGGCGAAAGCGATAGGCTCATCTTGGCCGTTTACGACATGCGATAGTACGGCTCCTAGGGCAGACTCTGAAGCGTCACACGTAAGCTGAATTTCTTTTGTCACCTCATATATTTCCAACACACTTTCATCCGCCAACAACGTTTTACACTTATTGAAAGCGTCGTCACATAGTCGGGACCTGTGCCACTTAGTTTCCTTGCGCAGCAAGTCATGGAGAGGCTCCAGTACTGTAGCTACATTTGGTAAAAATTTTGCGTAGAAATTGACCAGACCCAAAATCGCCTTTAGTTGCGTGACATTGTCTGACTTGGGTGCATTTGTTGCCCTTACCTTGTCACTAGTAGGGTGCAACCCATTGCCATCAACTTCGTGTCCCAAGTAGGCTACTCTTTTGAAACAAGCTGCACTTTTCCGCGTTGACTTTGACACCGTATTGGCTTAGGCGCATGAGCACTTGTTAAACTCTTTCCCGACACTGCGCGTAGCTAACTTCCGCTATGATGACATCGTCAAGATAGCAAGCTGTGCCTTGCAAGCCCCTCAGGACTTGGTCCATTACCGCCTGAAATGCGGCTGGTGCATAGGCTACACCATAAGATAGGCGCCTGTACCGGAAAACGCCCATATGCGTGTTAACGGTGAGCAGTTCCTGAGCGTGCTCATCTAACTCCAGTTGCAGATACGCCTTACTCAGGTCAAGAACCGAAAACACTGCTCCACCCTGCAACGTGGTGAAAATATCTTCAGGCAGCGGTAGAGGGTAATGGTCAACTTCCATGAAAGGATTGACGGTGACCCGGTAACCCCGCAACGTCGAATCCCGTTATTCTTTTTCGGCACTAGCACCAGTGGGGTGGCCCAAGCACTGTGTCTCACGCGGTAGACAATGCATGCCTTCTCCATATTAAGCAGCTCTCGTTCTACTTGCTCGCGTTACGCGTATGGAACTGGTCTCGCTTTACAAAAAACAGGAGTAACACCTTTCGTAAGCAAAATACTATCGTGAAACCCTTTAATGGCCCCGTTTCCTGGTTGAAATACCAGGGTACGGGGCCATTAAAATATCCTGGTTGAAATCCTGGTTGAAATACAGACTGCCAAAAGTTCACAAAGATGGCTGTCCCCTGAGGCCTATTGCATCTTTTGTTGGATCTCCTACGCACAACTTGTCAGAGTTCTTAGTTGAAATTTTAAATCCACTTGCGGAGAGAAACACGTGCACAGTTAAGAATCCCAAAGAATTTGTTACCGCGATACGTTAGCAGCAGCTTGGCGACGCGGATGTTATGGCATCCTTTGATGTCACGTCTTTATTCACCAATGTGCCAAGAAAACTGGCTACAGATGTAATCCAGAAACGCCTACAAGATGATTGTACTTTGGCAAGTTGAACTTCGCTGACTGTAGATGATGTCATGATTTTGCTGAGGTTTTGCTTGAAGCAAACATATTTCAGTTTTGGCGGAACTGCCTACCACCAAATAGAGGGCGTCCCGATGGGCAGCCCCGTCTCGGTGATCGAGGCAGATCTTTTGATGGAACATGTGGAAACTACAAGTCAGTCGACCTTGCGCTTTCCTGTGAAAATGTACTACCGTTATGTACATGACACTTTCGTCACTGTAGAAAAGCACAACCTGCAGGCTATGTATGACGCACTCAGTAGTGTTCATCCTGCCATTCAATTCACTTGTGAAACGGAGGATTGTGACACTTTCTAGATGTGCTGGTGCGTTGGAATGAGGGCGGTTCATTGGCGACAACCGGAGATATACGTAACCTGGAGGAAGGAAAAGATTATTTATGGGTGTTGGGTTGGCGTAAAAAATTGGGGTTCATGTTGCGTTAGTGTAAAGACACCATTTAATGTCGTGGGACGACGTTTTATGGAAGGTGTGAGATCTTCTTGTTCTCGGAAAATGAATGTTACTCTGTGGGAATGCTTGGGGCTAAAGGAAGATGGCAACGACACCTTTTCTACGGGAATTCTTTTAACTTTCGCTGCGTCTTCACGAAATACTAGTAGGCTCAAGTAGGCAGCGGTGAAGGTAACGACGTCAAAAACACAGGGTTGCGGGCATTCGCACTCGCTGAATATTTTAAAAATTAATTTGCAGGAAATCTAAATGACTCGCAGCCGCCTGATTGGGAATATATTATTACAGTACCGAGGAGAATACATATGGAAAACTTCCTTAAGATCAGTGGACACTGAAAAATCATCGGAGTTGTCCCTTAAGGGTCCAAAAACATTTGCTTGTCTCGACCCCGAGCCCAAGTCGTGAAGATAACGCCAACCGTGCTTCAAGGATGCACTTCGGCAACAACACTTCGGATGCAACAGTCGGCGTCCACTAGCACGAGGGCCGATGGTAGCTCGGGCAGCCTATCCAGGTCGTGCAGGGAAAACGGTGGTTCGCCAGCGTTGAAGGAGCGTCCCGGCCGGACAGTCGCGCTTGAGCTCGCGCCCGAAGCTCGACCACTCAAGCCTGTCAACGGGCACGGGAACGTCTTGCAATGGCAGCAGGTTGCGGAGACTCGGCCTTGATCAGAACGCCACCCCCAGGGCACTGTGGCTCGGGTCCGTCACCCGACAGCCCAATAGCGCGGCCGGTCTTCTCCGCTGGCATCTCTCTGGTCTCTCCAGGTCTCCCCCTCCCTCGCCAGTTCGCTTGGCGCTTTTTATCGCCCATCTGCATCGTGGGCCTTCACTATTCGTGTTCTTGTGCCTCCGTGTTGACTTCTGATTGCTCCGAGCTATATTTGTGGCCTTCTCGCATTGGTGCAGCTTTTCTTCATTGTTTTATTTTTTTCTAGCGCACGTGCCAACGTCGTCTTCGTCTTGCTTGCACTTTTTAGGGCGCGCACTTTGAAATACGGCGCGCATTTTGAAATACTCGCACTCCACTCATCCCACCATTATATTCTCCTGGAGTTAATAGGAAGTGTAGTTTTTATTTCAGGTACTTTCACGCAACTTGTGCCAAAATCGTGGCACTAGTGTCGAAAAGCCCTCAAACTACGAAGTGTTGGGTCCGGCAGTCTCGCTGTAAATGTCCCTGCATAAGGCATCTCAGGCACATCGGCACCCTACATGGGGCCACCACAAGTACAGTGCTCCTTCGAAACGTGAACAGCGGCGGCATGTTGTCAAGCACTACGTCTTCTCTGAATCTCAGTCTCACTCCCACCTTTGCTGACGTCGCATGCTCACAGCAAGCCGCAATCAACTTGTTGTTCGAAGCATCCAGGACTTCACCGTAGTCGTCAAATATTTGCCGGTAACTCTCATTTCGGACGGTGAAATCGATCTTGCGCACATTTAAGGCGACGTCTTTTACAGCGTAAGCTGTTATGAGATCACACGAAGGGTCGTTTTTGCGCCGTAGTTGTCCGCCGCCATCGCCGCCGCCGGTGTCCGTAACCATTATCGCTGCAAATTTTAGGAAAAAAAAATAACCAGGAACGAGGAGTATTCCATCTTGTCCTCTGCCTGGTTTCGAACCCACACCCTCTGCGTGGCAGTCGAGCGTTGTACCACTGAGCTACGCCTTTTTTTTTCTTTCATACATGGTATTTATTACAGTGCGCTAAGAAATTCGCAAATTGCATAAGGCGCTGTTGCAGTGACCCAGCGACAATAATCGCACAAGCAATCCAAATTTCTCTGTACGTCCGTGTTTGTGGGGATTTATGCAGGAAGTGCAGTTTGCGGTCCAGTTCCTTAAAGGAGTACTGACACGAATTTTTGACATTCTCGTATTGTTGCTGTAAATGAAAGCACTGGCGTGGAAAACCCCAAAAACAGTGTCATGGTGGCCCGCAACACAATGAATATATTTTTAATACGGCTCCCTTAAAAGCTGACTTTCGGTTTCGATTTCGAGGGGGCGGTTTCCTAGTGACGTATCAACATAGTCGGACGACGTCTGAGCCACGTAGGGACAGAAATTCTTCATAGCGTCGCTGCAACTCTGTCGTCTTTGGTCAGTTACACCTGAGGCACGCAAACAACGGCAATTTCACGGTCGTACAGTGACTCTGACCGCGATTTCGGCGATTTTTAAGAGCCCGTGTTCATACGTCATCGTACTGTCCATTGCAATGGGGCTGGCTTGCTGTGCTGGGCGACGCCAACTTTGAAACCAAATTAAAATATTTTGTACGTGTTTCCTGGCTTCCGTGTGCGGAGGGCGTTAACAATACATTGGCTAGGAAACGAAAAATGTATATTTTGCGCCGCCGCAAAATCGTGTCAGTACTCCTTTAAAACCCGTTATTCGATTGAGTTCTTGTACACAGTGTCGCGCAAAAAGCTCTATAAGGAATTATCATCTATGCTTTTTCCACCTCCATTTTATCGTTCTTTGTATGTCAACCTTCCAGGCCATGATGTCCTCAAGCGCGTTCGCAAAATTTACGTTTCTCCTAATTCAAAAACCTTCTTTTATAAACTTCATTCAGAAACATTGCCTGTGAAGGCATGGCTACACAAGAAAGGCATTTTTGTTTCTTCAGTTAACTGCGGTCTTTGTGATGTAGCGGAGACAATAGAACACTGCTTTATTAACTGCAAGGACGCTATTCTGTTTTGGGATATCCTTCAGCGAACTCTAAAGAAAGATTTTACCTTTAATCCGCATACTATCCGTTACCTTCTGCCAACATCCCTGGATGAAGTGCCATTTGATATGTTCTTTCTTATGGGAATGCATAGCTTGTGGAAGACGCGCATGCAAGACCGCAACGCAGAACCAGTCACAGCATCGACAACTCATTTTGTTCAAATGATCATGCATTTAAAGGACATCTACGACGAGCTTGACGTCAGGCCTGAATGGTACCCCATCTTGGTGAAGTGCTCATCCCTACCAGCCATGCTGTGCAACACATCTTGAACTCTCCCTGAAACACTCATGTGCATCCCGTCAGTGAATGTGTATTTTAGGCTGACAATGTCATCTGAGCTACGCCTGTGGTTCAAAAATCGTCGCTAAAAGACGTAAACAGGTATAACGTCTGTCGAGGAATCGCATTAACAAATGTAATGTTACGTGGAAAAATAGTAATACGCCACTACACGACGCGGAAATTGGATTGCATAACGAGTTCGAGGAATCATTTGAAAGAACACAGGGCTGCATGCTTTGTAGCTCTGAACCCATTACGGACGCCCTGGTAATTATGGCGTAGTGGGTACTTCCTTACTTGGCAAAATGATAAGTTATGGCGCAGGGGATACCTACCCCTTCTACTTGCGCTAGTTTCCCCAAGCGTTTAAAATGGCCTCTAAGAAGGTAGCTCCTCCTGCTTACGTTGTCACTGTCCTGCGGTTCCGCGCAGGCCTGGCTCTTTTTTGAATAGGGTCGATGACAGCCAATAAGCCACCTTTGGCTTGCAAATACACCAGTGTTCAGCAACGCGTACTCGTCTACCTTGTTGCTGCTTCATCAGCAAGATCTGGTACGTTTATACCGGTAATTGCCTTGATAACTCCCACCTCTTCCAATAGCCCTCGAAAATCTTCCACCCGATATGGCCCTTTATTTGTGAAATCTCTTTGGAAGACACACTGCTACATGTTCTGAGCCAAAGGTAACGCCCGCAGCAAAGACCGATATTACGATGGCGCAAAAAACGCCTGTCAAAGCAGCCAGAAGTGGCTGCCAGTGTAACGCGCACGGATCTATCCATCACGCGTCTATCTCCTCCAATGCCGAAAGCGAACTGCGCGATGCCCCACCGAACAGGCATTAGGTGCGTAAACTGACCAGTCAACTTGCGAACCCAAAGTTTGTCTTGTCATATCACGCACAGAAGAGGGCCACGCTTTTTGTATGCAACTGAATCCTAGGCCTTTTGAGACGCAAGCAAGAAGCTGTCTGTTATGACTGAAATGACAATTCAGCCGCGCCTAGTCTCCGTGGCAGTTGATATCCTAAATCCGAAAAATCTCAAACAGACCGAACGGCAGGGACTACCAGCTGCTACGGTAGAGCTCGATAGCCTTTGCTTACAGATTCTAAGAATCGGCATGTGTGCAGATGCGTTTTATGCTGATGTTATACCACTCGTTAATTAGGCGTGTTCTTCGAGACTTACTTATTGCGCGGTTTCCTCACTGAAGCGACGACATGTCAGTACAGCAGCAGTACCAGCTTCTCGCATGCAGCTCGGGCATAGAATACAGTTGTCGACTGCTTGGTAAAAACCATGTTCCGTGGAATGAAAAAAACATAAGTTTTTCGTTCTTGAGTAAAGCGTACTGATCGAGAAATTTGTGTCGTTACATCTGAGTCAGGAAAGCTCCGGCTGCTGCGGTGGCAACTTTCCGTGACAGCACATGTGCCGTTTCTATGCTCGCCTCTTCTTGTTGAAACACCACATAGAAATTGTGGCCCGCTTGCTGTTGAACACGTGAGTTAAGTGCTGCTGGCAATGTTCTCAGAGGTAATGGGCGCGCTTAGCCTAACGCACGAACTCTTGGTAAAGGGCCAGATTAGATATCCAGGCCTCCGGATTGGCTTCTAAGGTGTTGGCGTCTGCTGGTGCTAACAACCACGCGCCAACAAACCCCTTCTGCTCTTCAACTCGGCCCACTCTAAGCTTAGAAAATGAGCTATGGAGACGTTATGCTTCAAGAATGCTCTTGAAAAATCTTGCCCATATTGTATGTCAGCCCCGTTCGAGCTTCAGACGGAGCGACTGTTGAGTGCGGGGTACACCAGCACCAACTCATTTCGGTGGCAGGGAGCCTGCTTAAGAAAATTGCTCTGTCACACGCAAGTGTGTGAAGCCAGCGTCCCGCTCACGCAAAAGGTAGATGTGATACTTTACGTTCACAAGCTTTCACACATCATCAAAAAGGTGGCCCAGCGGTAAGACGTACAAGTCGTTTTCGATTCTCCAAACAGGCTGTCTAAACTCTGAACAATGACCGACCCTGAGGCAAGAAAGCAACAAGCCTGTGGCAATATAGGCATAGCTGCCCTCTTCACTTTGTTGATTGCGCAGAAGGTGTAGTTACGAAATACCTTTAAGATGCGGTAAAGTTTACGTTGGTCAAACCGGAAGATGTGTCAACGTAAGGATAAGAGCGCATGCTGACAGTGTAAAAACGCACATGAAGGCAAGGACTTTCAACGTTTTTGAGCTAGCCATTGCGCAACTTGTAGGGATTGTTTACCAAACCTGCACAATACTTCTATGATCCTGAAGAGCAACTCACGCCTCACTAGGGAGATTGTCGAGACGACGTATCAGCAGGTTAGGGAAAGCTGTGTCAGTAGGCCGTCGATTGCTCTTTCAGATAAACAGATGGCGTTTCTACGCATGGGCTGCGAATGACGTCTGGACCGAATTGTGCCTATACATATGTAAAACGCGCGCTAATAATAAAGTGCTGGAAGTGCAGCGCTTGTCCAGGTAGTTATTTTTGTCGTCGTTATCTTTTTTGGGCTGTCGCTTCTCGTTCCGAGATTTCAGCTCTGCTTTTGAGGCACGCCGGGACTCGCCTGAAGACTCAATTTAGCTGCTGAAGCCTAATTTCTTCGGCATGATACGCAACGGCTGATTACCTCTTACTTACCACACGCTCCCCAAATGCCACTGTGAGGTCACAGAAAATATTATCATAAGCATAGTCACCTCACACCGGAGTTTCAATTGGTAAAAAACAAGTGCTTTCACTGTACAGAAGTCTTCAGGAATTCTCCTCATGAAATGGAAATTGCTACCTAAAGGCTCAATCATCTCTTTTATCGGTTTACAAAAGCGGCCTTACACGTAATCCGAACATAAAAACTAATTTATCCATGAGTAGCACACCTAACTTCGAAACTGTTCCTTATTTATACGACAGCGAAGAATAATTCAGTTAAGGCCGAGATCAACAAATAGTACGAAAGCTGTGCCTCATATAATAAACAGTACTTTGAAAGCCCGTGCGCACCGTAATGGATGTGGCGCTGTAGACTCTCCTGAGCACTTCTATCTCTAAAGACATCATGAGTTTTTCAGATATTTTATATCCCGGAGGAAAAATCCATTACTCACGGACCTAAGGCCATTTGCTCTTTGGCTTCTCCAGCAAGCACATGTTTGTCCTGGCCTGAGATTATTTTCGAGGAATTTTAAATGATATTTCCATTTTGTCCGAGTATAGCGAGGAGTTAGGTCGAATGGAAGAGCCTGTCAAACCGGAAAAACCGAACTTGAAATTAAAAGCTTCGGTGGCGGTCCCATTAAAACAAGTAATTAGAGCTCCCGCAACGTGGAGTCTTTTAAGGTAGCGTAAATATCCTGTGTTCCGTAATGCACTAAGCAAGAGCCTTGCTGATTTTACCTGTAAATACATTTTCATCAACGACATAATGCTGCATCCCCAAGTTCTCCGAGATCTTTGCTTCCTATTCTAAACGTGGTTTGTACTCCGTCTCACAAGTGCCGTGCGTTACTTTCGAAGCTATAATAAGGCATACACAAGCATATTTAGAGGGCGCACGATATTGGGCTACAAGAAAACGTCAGGTTACAGGCAGGTTTCTTCGTTAGAGCTTTGTTTTGTATAGTCTAGGTTACAGGGATAATTGTCATGTTCGTGTAGTAGGCGCCATCGCATCTAGGCCCCATCACATAAATGACAAATGTCTATTACGAGTACTAGAAACAGGTGTGCGTGATTGCACAGCAATATGCATGAGCGCCTCAGCAAACGCTACCGTCCGCTTGGCCCCAAACTTGCACTTGCCCATGGCCTCAACAAGATGCCAAGTGGACTTTGCTTTTTAGGTTTGCTTGCGTGGAAAGAATAATCCCGCATAAAACAACTTCGGCTGTGAACTAAGAGCATGTTGGAAGCATCGACGCCCTTTCGAAAATTCCGCATCATCTCTCGATAATCCATGCATTGCAGTGGCGAGGGATCATTTTCGGAGGTTCGCTGTCATTGTTCTTCCAAAGACACCATTACAGCAAACTTGGAGATGAGTAAAGGAATAACCCCATAAAATCCGCAGAACTCGATATTGCGCCGTGTGTCACTCAAAGGTTGAGCGAAACTGAGTGAGTAAAACTGAAAAAAAAAATGAGTTAAAATTTCTTCAGAACTCATGGTGTTCTTTCTCACCAACAATCTTAGTTCATGTTCGAGCTAGATAAGAAAGAGGTGGGTAGCAGAAATCATGTGTGGTCGTTAAATTACTTCGATTCGCGTTCCTTCCTTTTACATTTTAGTTTGCTTGTTTTTTATCCTTACAAAACACTCAAGAATTCGGTAAATTCAGCAGAGCATTTCTTGTAAGCTAGTATTCCTGTTACTAGTAAACTATAGGGTCCTCCGTAAATATTCCTGATGTAGTTAGCCACTGGATACATGAAGTTTCAGGCTTTGTAGTGCAATCATTATTTCTCGATGTTTAATTCGCATTTGCTTATTATGATAACTAGTTGATTGACTATCATAACAGTGTACCTTTTATAGTCCTTAAATAATGTATTCACGGATGCATAGTGTTTTGGAATTTTGAAGGAAGTCACAAAGTTGGTTGTATATACTTAGAGCAATTTCTGCCCGATTTCTTGCTCACTATGGCAATCCCATCTTAAAACAACACTTACACGCTTTTCGACTAAGTCCAACGCGGGAGAAAGAGCGAGGGAACCAGGAAAGTTGAGTCCGAGAAAACGGCACCTATACACACGTGCCTGCAATCTTCGCATCAAATTGCAAGCTCCGCTTTCCAATTTCTTTGTTAGCATGCACTGACAAAAGATATCTAAAGAAACCTTGCACAAAATCCTAATTCACAGGTTCAACGAAGTTCGTGTGAATGTGAATTTATGCACACTTACCACACTAGCAATGTTGGATATAGGTTGCGCATGAAAGATTTGTTTATTTATTGTTTTATTTCGTTTGTTCTTCATTTCCTGTGGATCATAGCCACGTATACAGTGCGCAATAATACACAGTGTGGATCATAGCCCACATACAGGTCCTGGCAATAATTATTTTCGGGATTTGTAATGACGGTTAAACACATATTTATTATGAAGCGGTTGTGCTCCTATGTCATATTGTTTTAACGAGAAAGCGTTTCTTGCCTAGGTAGGCGATAGCGTTCGCCGAGCTGCCGTCCGGAAAAAACGTCTACAAAAGCCATGCCCGGAAAGCACGTGACCTGTCCCACCGGAAGTACCGCCGGCGCCAACACTCGCGCAGCGGCAGTTGGCACGCGCTCCGCTTCGCTGCATCTACCTGCAGCGGCATGCGGCCGCGTCGCCGCGTGTCTTCGTTAAGTTGGTGAAAGCGCGCGCCCAGCTGCGTGGCTGTAGCAACATTCAGCGCGCGAACGCCCTAGCTAGCCCATCGTTCCTCACCGGCATCCGTGCCGAGTTCAATCTCGCTTTGAAGGAGCATTTGTTTTTGGGCTAGTTGGTGTCTTAGTTTACTAAACCTGTTCAGGCGCAAAAGGACACGAGGAAGAGAATCTTCTGTATCTTTCCTTTGTTCTATTCTTTTCCTCGTTTCTCTTTGTGCCTGAACATGTCTAATAAGCTTGCTTTGAAGACGCCCACTGAGGCAGTCACGACGTCGAGATGTACTTGAATCGACCTCGCATTCTCCAAGGACCCATCAATTGTGCGAGATACGATGCGTGTCGCCGCGTACTACCCGGATAACAAGACCATGATAGCGTCTGTGCACCCCGGTCGAAGTACGCCACCGCCCGCACGATAAGAGGTTGACGACGCCGGTGACTGTCTAATGACATAGAGTTACTGTATATGTTCCCCTTGGGGAACAGAGTTGCGTCTCTGACAGAACTCGCCACTCGCGCCCCCATTCGCCTAGAGCGCTCACGTGCGCAAAATGCATCCTTTTGAGGGAAAGCCAACTTCACGGCCGCGCGTGCGCCGACGTCCGCCACGCCACCATGGCCGCTACCTTCCGCCGTGCCACCGCTGTCCGATGATCGACCATGGCCTCGGCAATCAGCGACGGCAGCTGCCGATCGCGGAGGTCATTGTTCGACGTTCTGCAGAGCTCATTTTGCTCAGCTGTCATCTAATAATGCTGGCTGTGGCAGCGTGATGTGTGGTTTAATTTTGCTGGAAACTCTGTCTTCTCAAACATGTGCAAAAAAGAATGAAGTGACACTCGAAGAAAAAGGATTAAATGGTCGTTGTCGGTCGTCGAAATCGGCACAGCGGGTTATGTCGCGGCAGCTCGATGCGACCCAATATTTATTTCAGTTTTAGAATGCATATCCCTACATACGCCTCGCATAAGATATGTTTATATGGAGGAAATATGACCCTCATTAGCAATAGTTTTGTGATAGTGAAATCGTAAACGTTCAGGATAAGTAGGACTTCACGTCCGCTTGGTAACAGCTGGCTAGCGGGTGACAAAAATCGCACCGCAAAGAACAAGAAAGTGCGTGTTTGAATGCGCATAAGGATTCACTTTGTATAGATCTAGCACAGATTGCTACACAGCATAAAATTTTGTAAGCCGTATCCAGTTTCCATTACGCCGGATATACCTATAGATCTTCGAAGAATCTCCGTGAAGGTTATCTTTTTACTTTTGTTATCTGCGCTCATCGTTTTTCAATGAGCCTATTTTGTATGTTAAAGCCTTGCGTAAGTACGATGTGAAACTAGAGATTTGTTCAGCTTATACATTTTACATTTTGTCCAGAATAGTGTGTTCATTTGATATTTACAAAAGTAAAAAAGCTTCGGCCGATAGTGAGGGCCGTCGAACAATTTATAAAGACTTATGTCTAAATTGGTAAATTGATTGTTTGTTCGAATCACCTTTCTTTTTCATTTTTGGAAACGAAAATCTTTCGGCCAGCGACGCGGAATGAACGAGCGAGAAAGCGCACGCCACTGCTGAGCCGCGCCGTCTCCTACATTCGAGAGGAGCGGCTTTCCTGCTTAACGCGAATGGATGTGCAAGATGGCAGACCTATGCGCGACTCTGCTCCCGTAGGGAGCATATACAGTAACTCTATAATGACACCACCCACAACGCCGCGGTGGTCGTATTACTTCGATACGCCCAGGACTTCACTCGGCCATATCTGCTTATACTGTCATGACGACGACATAGAAGGTGACATTTGAAATGTCGACGCCCCTTTGATGGCACCAAATCTTATAAATAAACTCAATCGGGCCTCCCACATTGCCTCATTCTTTGTAACACAACCAGGCAACGCCAGTTTGCAGCGCCCCTTCTCAACAACAATCTCTAGCTAAAAGAAACGCTTTCGCGTTCTCATCTCATAAGAATATCCTTAGGAATTGTGGAACTTCTTAATGACACTGCACTACAAACCTTCATTTTTTGGTAAGCTTCATTCCTGATTTAATAACTGTAATTGCTCACAACCGATGACGAAGGTTAAGCGAGCGTGCTGCGCATGACAAAAATTTTACCTTCCTATACGTGTAGGTCTACTCTTCCCACTCAATGTGTAGGTACCGCATTAATAAAGAAGCTGTGTGAAAAATAACACAGTAAAGCAATCGATTGCTCTAAAGCAATTATTAAATAGTTGTTTTGTGTCTATTTCCTATATCATTCAGTCAAACTTAGTGCTTCATTAATTTTTTTGCATTTTCAACTGTATTTAATACTCCAGATCAGTTAACATAATTCTTGTTTATTTACTACTTTACCTTGTGGTGTGTTACTTTATACATTTCTATGAACAAATCGCAAAATACGATTTAGAAGAGGCAATGTCGCAGGAGCCAACGTTTCGACAAGCGGACTTGTCTTCGTCAGGGCGGCCGCCCTGACGAAGACAAGTCCGCTTGTCGAAACGTTGGCTCCTGCGACATTCCCTGTTCTAAATCGTATTTTGCGATTTGTTCATCGATTCAAGCATCCATCTTCCCCTGAGCTTCTCTTCTAGTTTGGATTATACATTTCTGTGTTATATATAAGTATTTGTATGGTCTTATACATTCTTACGTCGTCTCTTCAACTTTAATTCTTGCTGTTACCTTAGTTGCTAATCACAATTTTTGTGTTTTAATACACGTAGGAGCGCCACGTTCCCCGACAGTTTTACTTTGAGACCTCATGCATGTATTAGCATAGCTTAAATCTTCACCAATCTATGGAGGTAAAAAATTTACGTTCCGATTGTAATTTTAGACGATTGTTTTGCAGAATGAAGACATTTTATCGGTCATGGGTTACACGTTTTGAGTAACGTATAGGAATCTGGAGTTATGTAGATGTCCAAAAAAGAAAAAAAAGACCCAGCTGGAAATCTATGGAGCAGTTCATTACCGCGTGCCTCTGTTTCTAAACTGGTTCACTCCTGTTCCCCAAAACCACGAACACTGAGCCACGCTCCCTACAAGGGTCTCACTTTATGTTGCCCTTTCCTTACGGGAATCGCAAATGTTAACCGTAAATGCAATGATGCAGTCTTCCTGATGTAATGAAAAACGGCAGGGTTAGACAACTCGTATCACAGTTGGAGCCTGTTCGAAGGGTTGATCATTTTAAATGCTATCAACAAATGTTGTAGGCCATGCGTGCCGTGAAATGATTAGTGCAAAAATTTTGTAGCAAGAGTGATAAGCAGTGAAACACTTGAAGTGGTTTCGTAGAGAAAGCATCGCAGAATCCAAAAGTAACCTGACGTAATGAAGAGAACCGTGATACATGGAGCAGCTGATCATAGGCATGTGATATGAGCAAACCGTCTGGTATTTCTCAATGTCTCGTGTATCTGGAGTGAGCGCCTTGTGCATTCTTAGGAAATATCCCTAACAAATGAACCTCTGAAATACTATGTAAAGAGAAGGCTGAACTGCGGAATATCCTGCTGTTGAGTGCCCTGATTTGCCTCCTGCTTTCATATTGGCTTCTTCTCTCTGTTGCCCGGAAAATCGAGATGTCTCCGTTAACTGAGAATGCATATTGCGAGTGGTTGGCTCATGACAATTACATAAAATACGAAATTTTGTTTTGTAGGCTTTTATGGACTCGTTAGAATAGCCGAAATTTGTGACGACGGCGTCCGCCGCCGCCGCCACTGTCACTGCCGATGTGTCTAAACGCTATCAGCGTCATTGACAAAGACAAGCTTTACTCTGCTTGTCTCCCCCCACGCAGAGAAAAAGAGGGCAGGAAACTCATAAGGAAAAGCGTCGCGCAGGTCTCCGAAACGCGTACTGGTGCCATACACGCAAGGAGGCAGCAAGGCACTGACGCGGACTTTTCAGGACGAAGGGGTGCACATCGCTAACGGGCCTACATGCACCCGAGGCCGCTGAAAGACCGACCGTAGAAAAGACAGGACTCCGGGCGCCGGACACAAAGTTTCGTGCACTGTGTGCCCCTCCTCGCACATTCGCGAGACGAAAATCATACACAGAATGATTCAGACAAGCGCATCAATGACGTCCGCAAGCAAAACAGAGAATGCATCACCGTCGAAGAGCACTACGAGACATTCGATCACAAAACTGACTTCGACGGGATGACCATCCACTGATGCGAGTCCCGACGGGGGGATAGGAGACCTGAATACCTCTATTTCAATGGAGCATCCAGGAATCGTCGTTGCGCATCTTGGGAACGTGGTGCGATCTGGGAGCCGCACGAAACGTGAACAGGAGTCTGCCAGCCCTCCCCACTGTATACGTGCACGGTGAGCACTTCGTATCGAACGGCTTTGAGCATGAGTGCCGGTGGAAGGATTATAAAGGAGCTTTAGAACATTGCCTAGTCATCCCAAAGGGAACAGCCGGGCTTGCTTCTAAGGGTTGGTACTTCTTATTTTAATACTTATTTAGCGTTTGGAATTTATATGCAGTAGTTTTTTGCTAAGCCAGCCAGACATCTGTCAAATGCTTACTTTCAAAGCTCCATGCCCGTTGCGACTGGAAAACAGCTCGATGAACTGGTGCCACTTACACACCAAACGGACCCTTACAATTTTAGCATTGTGCCTTGTCAGCCACGACTCCGACGTGGCAGAAGTCGTGTTTCAGGAGAGCATATCTTTTTTCAGTCACTCACTGTGGTATAAAAAATGAAGACAGGGGAAAAGACGCAGTAGGTGGGGAAAAAATGAGAGAGACCAAAGCGACGTGAAAAAGGCGCAGAATACGACACCAGGAAAAAGAGGAAGTGCGGAAACGTGACAGAAACGAAGATGCAGATGAAGGTTTTGAAGATGTGAAGGGGAGGAATGGGCAATGACGACGATAACCATGCCGTCGACGAAAAGCTCGACCAATAAGGAAACGACAAAAACGAAGAAGAAGGCGACGACACGGAGGAATAGAAGGAAGGAAACGATGACAAAGAAGAGGAGGAAGTAGGAAGAAAAGAGGCACTGCAACAGCAAGAACACATGGGCGGGAAGGAGGAATAGAGCAATGCTGAAAGATAAAAACGAGGCAACACGCAGCAAATTGCAGCTTACGCTGCCTCTTAGCTGCGTCCTCTGCGCTAGCCTCGGGGCTTTATTACTTAACATAGTCAAACTTAACCTTGTGTACATAAAGTAAATATAACATGCGCTACCATATCTATCGGTGGTCATAGCATTCCGCCTTGAGAGAGTGGGCATTGAATTCTCACCGGAAGGGCCACATACAGAGGGGTGTAATATTTATTTATTTATTTATTTATTTATTTATTTATTTATTTATTTATTTATTTTCATATTCTCAGGGCCCGAGGGCATTACAGAGAGGAGTGGCTTAAGAATGTGTTATAAAGTGACACTTTGAAGGCGGCAGGTTCTTTGATAGCAGCAACGGAGGCAGGAAGGTGGTTCCAGTCACTGCTTGTTTGTGGCAAAAAAGAAGCATAATAAGTGTTAGTGCGGCACAAGGGAACCTTAACTTTAAGGTGATTATCTAACCGAGGAGATACGTAGTCTGGAGGAAGGAAAAGATCGTTTTTGAGTGTTGGGATGGTGTGAAAAATTTTATGAAAATGGTTTAAGCGGAAGTACTGACGGCGTGACTTAAGTGTCGGTAGACCTAATGTAGCTTTCATTGAAGACACACTGGCGTAGCGGGAGTAATTCGAAAGCACAAAACGAACTGCACGATTCTGAGCGGATTCAAGGGCTGTACATAATACGGAGCTAGATGGATCCCATATAGAGCAAGCGTATTCCAGTTTGGATCTAACGAGCGTGGTGTACAAATTAAGCTTTAAGTCTGAAGGGACGGCTGAAAAATTACGGCGTAGAAATCCAAGCATGCGATTACCGTTATTAACTACATGTTCAACATGCATATTCAACATGCATCAACATGCATGTTCAACATGCGCCAAGATAACGGTAACTACTAACTGTGCTTAAAGTGGAGTTGTTGAGGGTATAAGAAAAGTTGTCGCTAACTTTATTGTGATGCATTACTCTCATAACTTTACACTTACTAATGTTGAGTTTCATGAGCCACTTGTCGCACCAGTGAGAAACAGTGTCAAGGTCGGACTGCAAAGTGGAAACGTCATATGGATTATGAATGACAGGATAGAGCACGCAATCGTCAGCGAAGAGCCTAATTGTTGAGTGTATACCAACAGATAAATCATTTATATAAATAAGAAAAAGTAATGGGCCTAAAACCGAGCCCTGTGGTACGCCTGATCTGACAGCAAGGGTAGGAGAGCTGTGATTATTTGCATGAGCGTACTGAAGTCGGTTGGTTAGAAAACACTGAATCCAGTCTAGGACGTTGGGATCTATATTGAGCTTGCTCATTTTAAGGAGAAGGAGAGTATGCGAAACAGTGTGGAAGGCTTTAGCGTAATCTAAAAATATGCAGTGGGTTATGAAATTATCGTCGAACGCACGAAAAAGATCGTTGGTGAAACAAAGTAACTGCGTTTCACAAGAGAAGTGCTTCCTAAAACCGTGTTGACAAGGTGAAAAAAAAAAAACGAATTGGACTCAAGAAAAGATACTAAGTTCGAATATATGACGTGCTCGAGAAGTTTGCAGGGTACACTGGTCAAAGATATTGGCCTGTAATTTAAGGGAGAATGTGTGTTGCCTGATTTGTGAAGTGGAACCACCTTCCCACCTTCCAATCATCTGGCAAAGTGGAACACTGCAAAGACTGCGAAAAAAGTTCAGCAAGTATAATGGAGGAATAAAGCTTAGTATTTTTTAGGTACTTTGAATTAATGTCGTCATTACCTGCAGAGCTGGATACTTTCAGCTTTTCTATCAGACGGCACACCCCCGATGCATCGACAGAGATGAAGTCCATAGGAAAAAAAGAAGAATACAACAATGTAATGTGTACCTTCAATTGGGGGCAAGTGTACCAAGTGGAGGAGGTTGAAAATGTGCAGCAAACTCCGCTGCCGTTTGTACGCACACTTGAAAAGTGGAACCAGCGATTCAGTTCAGCTTAGGGAAACGTTTCACAATATACAGGGTGTTTTTTTTAGCTGCAACACATTCTTTAAATTAGAAAAACATAAATCGCGGGAATGTCTTCTGTACCATTCGAGTGTACGGGACGGCGGCGTCTAGGTACAGAACAATTACCGCACTTGTATGTATAATTACCGAAATTACGCTAATTAACTCTTTAATTATCAGCAATTGGTGGCTATAGTAAATGAGTACTTTGGAGCCCGTCCTCGACACTGCCTATCCCAACGATCAAATTTTGAATAGCGGAGTTCATGCCGGAGTTATGCGAACAATTAGTTCCCCATGGCAGGCTCCTTGAAACCGAAATCGGCCGGGCAAAGAGCGTCTGTGACGTCGATGTCGCCGCCCCCACGGCTTTCGTCACTCGCCCGCGGCGACCAACGCCGCAGATGAGAAGGAGATAACGCAAGCTGCTTGCGCGGCCGGAGCGATGACACAGACAGCGAGTCTATGGGCGACATTGTTCCAACAGAACTGTAATTATAAGCGCACACTCAGTTCAACTATGCCTGTGGCCTCTTTGTTTTCTGGGGAGGAAAAAATTCAGAGTGTGATGCACCAATTCAGTTTTCAGTTGATAATGGACGTAGACGCACATGGTTTTAGCTGTATTTTTCCAGCTATGTGCCGGAAAGTAGGTAATATTACGTCTTGCCAACTGCTCGTCAGCACGAATATCAATGTGCTAAAAGGGTTTAGACGACAAAGTTTGAATGTCAATAAAGAGGCCGTTGTAGGTTTCTTCTGTAGGAGGGGACCATCAGAACGAAGTTCTCGGCAACTAATGTACTCAAAGGATATTGAAAATCGCTTCCAAGGAGTGCGTAAGTGCTCTTTTCCGCGATAGAGTCCTATCGCCAGGGCGAATGACAGCGACGTTGTTGTGCCGGCGGAGCAAGGAATCTTTTAGTCATCGTCATAAGCTATGTAAAACAAGCGCTGCCAGCGAAATGATCACTGTAATAAACCAAAGTTAAGGCTCTCAGCAACCTCGTTACGAAATACAAACACCGAATACCACACAAATACATTACTGAACCGCTAGTATTGGTGCTTAATACCCTGGCCACACACCTCTGCTGTGCTGCTTTACCATCAGTGCAGCACGTATGAGCAGCGAATTTATTTTAACACGAAAGCGTTTTATGCCGGGGTCCACCGCGACCCCATACGTCACTACCGTAATAGATATGATGCAGTAAAATAAACATGTAAGAACAAGAAAGATAGACACCAATAAAAACTTAGAAACTTTAAGGACCTGTTAGTACATGCCAAAGTAAACCCTCAACACACCGCCTGCGTAATAACTTGCTCCCGTCCGAGATGTAATACTTGCAAGCATATTCAAAATAATCTTCAATTTAAAAGCACGGGAAGTGACCTCATATAAAATCAAGTTTCACTTGCACTAGTTCAAGCGTTATTTACCTGTTGGAATGTTCACTCTGTCAAAAGCAATACATCGGCGAAACTGGGCAAGCAATTAATGTTACATTAAACGGGCACCGCGCGGGCACTGAGAATAACCTGCGGAAGTCAGTGGGGCAGCATTTTAATATGACAGGTCGTAATTTCGACGAACTGAAACTCTACATACTTCAGGAAAACTTCCGAAAATACAGGGAATCGTATCACATATACAGGTTCAGTACTCTCCAGCCTACAGGTATAAACGTTTCAAAGGGAACCCTTGAGTCCATTAGGTACGGTGGGGGGTTACCAGATACGACAAAAGATTAAGGAAAGCAAAAGCTTACAATGTTTCTCCCAGAAAGTCTACTTTATGTGTGGAGCAACCATCCAATTCGACGAGACCAACGACGTTAAACAGTCTAGTTACATTTTTAGCAACAAGCTTTCGGTGAAATGCACTGTGTGCGGCGCAGGTGGTGCGGGGTGGAGAGGGGGACACATGCCATAGGAGCAACTCCTGTTCCGAGCATATGTCCCTTTTTTTCATCCTGCTTTCTAGCGCTCCGCACACAATGCATTCCCAAGATATGTACAAGGAGCGGATTCTTTGGAAGCCTTCATTCTTGCCATTTATATTAGTCACGTTAACACCTGTCAACCAACTTCCCCTGCGCCCTAACCCCCCCCCCCCCTTTTTTTGTTATTGCTCGCACGTGTTGCTTTTGTTCTCCTCTCTTTCTGAGGACGGGGTAGAGTGTGCAAAGGCGTACATAAACGAACGCTGGAGAAGGCAGTTGCCGCCCTGACGAAGACAAGACCGCTTGTCGAAACGTTGGCTCCTGCGACATTGCCTGTTTCGTAAATCGTATTTTGCGATTTGTTCATCGAGGCAAGCATCCATCTTCCCCTGAGAATCTCTTCTAGTTTGGATTTCCTTCGTGAGGTAGCCTTAGTCACTTCGTCCCGGACGTTACACCAGACTGTACGGACTCCAACGCTGTAAACTGCTCACTAGTGATACGCACTGGAAATGTCCGGCATCACGAGACGCAGATTTCAACAAACAAAAACAATGGAAGACCATTCTTAAAAGCGGCAATGTCTCCTGGAAATTACGGGCTGTCCAGAGGGCCTACGAAACGGCAGGCACATTCTCTCCGTGTTCCTGCGCGTGCCCCCCCCCCCCTCCCAACGGCCCGGAGCCCCCTATGATAGGCGCGGCTCCGACGTAGTTCCTCGGGATCCAATATAGCTCTGTTCCTCGGGATCCAATATAGAGCACAAAGAAAACACTTTCTTGGGCGAAAGCGTTTTCCTTGTGCTCTAGAAGACGTTCGTACTGAGTAACATTGACCCACACAAGAGTGTTTCACCTTCGAGGAAGCTGTCCTGCAACATCTGGGGATAGAAGTGGTACTGAAGAATGTGGCGGCGCTACACAAAACGCAGATGTTCGCAAGATATGGAGCTCGCTACAGATGTCAAAATTCCCTACAATATCCTCTATGGCGATCGTGAAACTTCTCAGCCGCGACGTGCCCGCTTGCACAGCTACTTTTTAGAAGCGGCAGTAGAAGGCCCGTATTAGGCGCTTCTGCTAGTTTAGGGCCACGTTATGAAAGACAGTGCTAACGCTGAGTGTCGAAGGCGGTTCCTTGACGCTCCGTCGTGGAAGACCTAAACAGCGATTGCGGTCAACCTTGCTAGACGATATAGTTTTATCCATCCGTCCATCAAAACACGAAAGAAAGAAATATAAATACGAATTCTGTGCGTTTGCACACCTTTTTGTGGTCGATTTGAGCTGGTGTCAGGTCGCACAGATGCCATTTCGGGGCGTTCCTCTACCCGGAAGACTATGTCGCAAAGAGCTCTTCTGAGATGCGGGCGCAGACTGTGTGCCGTGCTATCCAGAATCTGAACACAGACATAAGGAAGCCGGTGGTTGCTTTTTAGGCGCGAAGCACTTTAGGGGCTGGCCTGCGGCGTATCTCTGCTGTCGTCCCGGTGAGCCCGTCCTAGAGGCAGCGCAGTCAGAAAGTGCGCGTGAATTTGTGGTCCGATCCTCGAGGTAGTGCACCCAGACAGTGTATGCGTAGGCTTGTAGCGTCAAGAGCACTTCCAGCCAGTTTGTGCTATGCGTCTAGGCTATCGGCATCTAACATGGTCGTCGTCGTGGTCATAGTAATGCAAGCCCATTAGCAGTTCCTGACATTTTCAAGAAACACAAGAATAGGAAGCGGATGTGGAAAAGCCCTAACGGGGAAACAAAGAATGAAATCGACTTTATAATGTGCGAACAACCAGGTATAATTCAAGACACAGAAGTAGTGGGGAAGATAAAATGCAGCGATCACAGATTAGTAAGGGCAAAGATTGTACTTAACCTTAAGAAAATAACAACTAAATTATTTACTAGAAAAACATGCAATCTAGAGGTAATCAGAGCGAAGAACGAAGAATTTAAAGTCGCCCTAAGCAACAAGTTCGAGGCCTTAGGCGAAAACGGTGACGATGTAGAAGAAATAAACAAAACCATAACGAAAACAATCCTTGAAACAGCGATAGAAGTCGGGGGTAAAACAGCAAAGCAAGCATCAAGTAAGTTGTCCCAATCTACCAACGACTTAATAATGAAACGCCAACAAATGAAAGTAACTTAAGTAACTTAATGAACTTCTTAAGGCGCAAACTCTCTGGCACTTCGCCCCAGGTTAAACTAACGGCATACAAAACACTAATTAGACCCATCCTAGAATATGCAGCAATAGTTTGGAACCCGCATCAAAAGAACATGACCGATGCATTAGAAAAAATTCAAAGTAGGGCTTTAAGATTTGTTTACTCAAAGTATGGCAGGCAGGATAGTGTTTCCGCACTTCGTCTTCAAGCGCGTGTCGCAACTCTCGCTAGCCGACGACGGCTAGCCTGTCTGAAGTTTCTTTTCCTTCTCTTGAACAATTTAGTAAATATAAATAAGGACGAATACCTAAAGGCCCCGAACCGTCACTCCAGCAGAACTAACAACGAGAAGTGCATACGCCCATTCTTGTCGCGTTGTAACACATTTAAGCACTCTTTTTTTCCCTCAGTTATAGAGATATGGAACGACCTGCCGGACGACGTCGTCAGTGCACAATCACTAGATTCATTTTTGTCGCTAGTGGAATCCCATTTAGAGACATTTCAATAGGCTTACTGGTTTTGGTTCAAATAAAGACAAAAACGATGTGCCTCTCCTGTACTCGCACATGGTTACACATCCTGAACAGCTTTTTTCTAGGTACCTTTCATGCTGCTGTGTTCATAGGATATAACTTTCTCATTGTCCTTTCCGTATTTGTTTTGAACCTGTACGCTATGGTTCCTTTTTTGCACAGATCTTTCACTGATTTTTGTTGTCACCGATATGGTTGCTTTGTACTCCAGATTTTCGCTCTTTCTTCTTTCTTTCTTGAAATGAAGCCCTCTGTATTTTGTATGCCCTCTCCTGTATAGGCCTGAAAAGGTCCACAGTATTGAATAAATAAATAAATAAATAACTTCGTCGAAAGATAAGATTGAATTCGCAGAACTATCAAAGTTGATCAGTAAAGCCAGGCAAAGAGATTTAAGAAACTTTAACATGAGAGAAATAGAGAAAGCAGTAGAGTAAGGCACCAGCATTAAATCGGTCAAAAAGAAACTGCACTTAGGGCAAAACAAAATGCATGCGCTAAAAGATAAACAAGGTAACTTTATCAACAGTTTCAACGGAATAGTAAAGGTAGCAGATCATTTCTACTCTGAACTGTACAGTTCTCAGGCAGACCATACAACCCTAATAGAAATAGAATCAGAGGAAGGCACTGAAATTCCATGCATAACCGCTGACGAAGTCAAAAAAGCTACCAAAGGCATGTCCCGCGGTAAAGCAGCTGGTTAAGATGGTACCACAACCGACTTGATCAAAGAGGGAGGAGATATTGTACTTGAAAAAATTGCATCGCTCTTCACGAAATGTGTCAAGACATGTAGTGTACCGCGCAGTTCGAAAAATGCTAATATAATCCTTATCCACAAGAAAGGTGACATAAAGGAGTTAAAGAATTACAGACCAATTAGCCTACTCCCAGTAATATACAAGCTATTTACAAAAGTAATTTCTACGAGGATAAGAGAAATCCCCGACTTTAACCAACCGAGAGAACAAGCTGGTTTCAGGAAAGGTTACTCGACAATGGACCACAGCCACGCTATCGACCTAGTAATAGAGAAGTACGCAGAAAATAACAAACCTCTTTATATGGCTTTTATCGACTACGAGAAAACATTTCACCACATAGAAATACAAGCTGTTCTAGAAGCTCTACGTCGACAAGGGGTACCTGACGTACACGTGAAAACCATAAACAACATATACAAAGATTGCACAGCCACACTACTCCTACATGAGAGGAGCAAAGAAATCCCGATCGGGAGAGGTGTGAGACAGGGAGATACGATATCCCCGATTCTATTCACTGCATGTTTAGAGGAAATCTTTAAACGTCTAGACTGGGAAGACAAGGGAATTCGAATAGACGGAGAATATCTATGCAATTTAAGATTTGCAGACGACATTGTGCTCTTTAGCAATGATGGAGACGAACTACAAAACATGATTGATGACCTAAAAGGGAAAGTATTAAAATTGGGTTAAAAATGAATAGGCAAAAAACCAAAGTTATGCTCAAAAGCCTAGCTAAGGAACAAGAATTTAACATGAACAATGAACCCTTACAATGTGTAAGCGAATACGTATACCTGGGACAGTTAATAACAGGAACTCCTAACCATGAAAAAGAAATCCACCGTAGAATAAGGATGGGCGGGAGCGCATTCGGAATGGCATTACGAAATCATGACTGGAAACTTACCGCTCTCACTAAAGCGAAAAGTATTCAATCACTGCATTCTCCCAGTGCTAACGTACGGTGCAGAAACGTGGAGTAAAAAGAAATAACTAGAGAGGAAACTAAGGAGCGCGCAACGTGCAATGGAAAGAAAAATGGTAGGGGTAACGCTAAGAGATAAAAAACCAGCAGAATGGATCAGAGAACAGATAGGAGTAGCCGATATTATTATATTAATTAAAAGAAAGAAGTGGACCTGGGCAGGACATGTCATGAGGAGGAAAGATAACAGATGGACTGTAAGAGCGACGGAATGGATACCAAGAGAGGGAAAACGCAACAGAGGCAGGCAAAAGGTTAGATGGAGCGATGAATTTAAAAAATTGGCAGATCCCACGTGCAGTGGGAATCAAGGAAATGCGAAGCACGCATAAGGAACGTAAAATGGATTTGCATTGTTGTCTCGCTATACCGAGCTTGGTACATATGAAGTTAACGAAACGGCCGCAAGAGCACCAAGACTGTGGCATGTAAACCACGCCGCTCATACACGCATGTCATGATTCTAACGTTATGACCTGTCATTTACGTTCATCATGCAGTCGTGTTGTGCCATAGCAATTTTGGTATACATCCCTTTAAGGAAACGAGTGGCATGTAGATCATGCCGCTAATGACATGCATGTCACGATTTTCATGTAATGACCTGTCATTTATGATCGTCATGCAGTCATGTTGTGCCAAACCAATTTTCGTATAGGGTCGGTGCAGTCGAGTTTTCCATGTGCGACATCAGCGCCAGAATGCACTGCCTGGCGGAGAGAAGCAGCAAAATTGGGCAGACTGTGACAGGAAAATACGCGAACGCGATGCGCGTCTCCAACTCTATAGCAGCAGCGACCGCCCGTCCCACCTTGTTTCGTTTTATTTCCTTCGGGGCGCGCGCTCCACACCTGCGGCAAACTGTTCCAAAGGGCGACGCCGCGAGCGTTCGTGTGGTTCGTAGCACGCCCGGAAAGCAGCGAAGAATCGCGCGCGGCGCTGTCCCCTCGGTTTCCACCGTGCGCGCACGTCTCATACGTGCGACCCAAGCGGCCAATGCCAGCGATACTGAGCCGTCTGACGAGAGCTACGTGGCGCCCTCTGGTCAGTAGACGGAGCCCATACATCCCATTAACGAAACGGCAGTATAGCGCCAGGACCATGGCATGTAAATCATGCCGGTCATGACATGCGTGTCATGATTATAATGTTATGACCTGTCATTTACGTTCGTCATGCAGTCGTGTCGCGCCATAGCAATTTTGGTATGCGTCCCATTAACGAAACGCCTGGCATGTAAATCATGCCGCCAATGACATGCATGTTATGCTTTTCATGTTAGGACCTGTCATTTATGTTCGCCATGCAGTCATATTGTAGCATACCAATTTTCCTACGCATCGCACTAACGAAACGGCCAAGAGAGCACCAAGACCGTGTCATGTAGATCATGTCGCTCATGACATGCATATCATGATTTTCATGTTATGACCTGTCGTTTACATTCGTGATGCAGTCATCTTGTGGCAAGCCAATTTTCGTATACATCCCGTTAACGAAACGCGTGGCATGTACATCATGTCGACCATGACATGCATATCATGATTTTCATGTTGTCACCTGTCAGTCATGTTCGCCATGCAGTCATGCTGTGGCATACAAATTTTCGTATACATCCCAACAACGAAACGGCCAGGAGAGCACCGAGACCGTCCCATGTAAATCATGTCACTCATGATATGCATGTCATGATTTTCGTGTTATGACCTGTCATTTATGTTTGTGATGCGCTCATGTTGTGCCATGTCAATTTGCGTATACGTCCCATTAACGAAACGGGTGCATGTAAATCATGTCACTCATGTCCCATGATTGTCACATGCATGTCATGATTTTCGTGTTATGACCTGTCATTTATGTTCGCCATGCAGTCATATTGTGGCATACCAATTTTTGTATACATCCCATTAACGAGATGACCAGGAGAGCACCAAGACTGTGACATGTAAATCATGCCGCTCATGACACGCATGTCATGATTTTCATGTTATGACCTGGCATTTATGTTCTTCAGGCAGTCATGTTGTGCCATACCAATTTTCGCATACATCCCATTAACGAAACGGCCAGGAGGGCACTAAGACCGTGGCATGTAAATCATGCGACTTGTGACATGCATATCGTGATTTTCATGTTATGACCTGCCAGTTATGTTCGTCATGTAGTCATGATGTGGCATACCAATTTTCGTAAACATCCGATGAGCGAAACGGCCAGGAGAGCACAAAATCGTAGGCGGCTAGATAGATAGATAGATAGATACGCTCAAACTCGCCGAAGTTCGCTAAGAAATGCTTCGCATTTAAAAGTTTGCGGGCATAAAGTAGAACCAACTCGCTCAGGATAGGGTGGATTGGAAATCGTCGGGAGAGGCCTTCGTCCTGCAGTGAACCTAAACAGGCTGATGATGATGATGATGACATTTCCTGTTGGAAACACCAGCGCATGACCGCGTGCTTCACACCTTCCCAAGTTTCACGTTACTGGAGCTGTGTCTTGTGGATTGCGTGATGGAGAAAAAATTACAGCATATCCATGGAGTGAATGATGATGAGTGGGCGAAGCTAGGAAGGTTCATCGTAGATCGTGCCGAGTTCCGGATTAATTTAGTTGACGCGCACGCTACGAATCCTTATTGTTCAATTATGCACAAGTGAAATCTCCCACCGGCACTTCATTGCAAGATCCAGTGCCTATGTATATATATGGGTGGCCGGTGAACGATTCTCCAACGCGAGCAGTCGGTATTTCTCAACCAAGAAACTCGCTAGGAGACGCTGCCTGCGCCAACGTTGCCTCTCGCGGGTGAGGGCGCGTTCTCCTTCTTTGCGAGCTTTGTAGAGCGTTCATCTAAGAAAGAGCGTTTCCATCAACGCGCGCCTTTCGCTCTCTCTCTCTCTCTGTCTCTCTCTCTCTCACAAGACAGCAGATGGAAGAGTGAGAGAGAGAGAGGCACGCGCCGAGGGTGAGCGCGTGCCTCTGGGCACGCGGGTTACGACTGGCGACTGACGCCTGACGCCTGACGGGGGACAAGGTTAGACTAAGAGGAGCTTCGCCCCTAAAACACTCCATCTTGCGGCGTGAAGACAGCTGTGCGTGAGTGATGCGTGCACGGTCATTGCAACCGCGAGACTCCTCCGCAAGCTGTTTCAACCAAAAAAGCAAAGCGCTACGCCGCACGTTTCCGAAAAGGTCTCTTTTTAGTGCGCTCGCAGCGGCGGGACTCGATGTTAGCTTTATTTGTGAGGCTCCTGCGGAAAACACAATGACTGGCTTACACGCACGACCTGCAATCACCCAATCGATGGACATATGTTTGGGCAGTCACCTTTAAAGGGCAACTCCGGTGATTTTTCGGTGTCCACTGATGTTAAATAAATTTCTGTAATTGTTCTCCTCGGTAATGTAATAACACATGCCAAACCAAGTGGTATCAAGGCGTTGAGTTTTCGTGCAAATAAATTTTAAAAATCTTTAGCGGATTCCCCTGAGGGCCACCCAGTGTTTTTGACGTCATCACCTTCAACGCTGCCTACACGAGCCTGCGGCCATTCAAAAGCAAAGTGGCGATACTCCAGCGCTCAAATCTTCGACGTCAAGTTCAGAAAAGCTGGCATTACTCAATAATCGTCGGATGACCTCGCCACTGTCATTTTTATGGCACCAGCTCCATACTTCTGCTGCCGGGGAGGCTGAGACGTCATCGCATACGCTCGCACGAAGCTTCTGCCCATTTCAATTTCGGTTTGAACGCGCCTTTGGGTCGGTTATTGGAAATTATTGGTACGTTTCAGAGCAAATTTAACCGCCTCGGCTGCTGCAGGACTCTCAGTACCATACAAAAACATCTATATCAGAACATGGTGAGAAAACCGCCGGGGTTGCCCTTTAAAAAGAGCCGTGGCTGAATGAACAGCGTGCATGCATGAGTCATCAGAGAAACTGGTTCTTCTTCCCCCCAAAGCCGCAAAATAAAAAAATTGTACTTGTTCCCAATTTATGGTTGAGGAGTTTGACATGCAGCGGAGTGTTTGTTCTCCCTCAGGGTCCATCAACGCACACTCAATTTGTGGCTTCATTGTGATGTTGCAATGATTTCGCACCATGGCCTAATTTTAGCAGAAGTCTTGCCTAAGTGAGCGCGAATGTAACACCTTATAGATTTCACCTAGAGGAAAACATGTTTACCATTTGTACTATGGACTAGACGCGAGTGCAGGGAACTTTTAACTGCCCATACGTTAGCGTATTTCAGTCTATCAGAGTTGCAGGCACTACACTTCTTATGCCACATTAACATGTTCATGACTTAAGATTGTATTTTACGCCCGTGAGATACCTTCAGTTTATCACAATAACTCTGAATGAGATTTTGTCTTTATTTATTAGAAATAGACTTCTAACTGGTTTCCGTTTGTTTCATGCAACCCTAATAAAGCATTGAAAAGTGTGAAAGGAAATGCCACTTTCCTGTTTTAACAAATATGTCTCTCAGAGACATTGCGATATGTGGCCCAGAAGGGGGCTTAAACGCGGGGATTAACGTGTGAAGCAAACGAGAAACCTGAGTTACGCTTCTTATGTTTCCAGCGGAAGATAGAAGCAAGCAACGGCAAGCAACGGCGCTGCGTCTCGTAATTATGTTTTAGGGGCGAAGATCCTTAGGACCTAGCCTTGTCGGCGTGCTTCACGATACAGAAAATCGAAAGAGAAACTGAACACCTGCACTAAAAAAGAAATTGGCAGATTCCACGTGCAGTGGGAATCAAGGAAATGCGAAGCACGCATCAGGAACGTAAAATGGATTTGCATTGTTGTCTCGCTATACCGAGTTTGGTAGATATGAAGTTAACGAAACAGCCGCAAGAGCGTCATGACTGTGGCATGTAAACCATGCCGCTCATACACGCATGTCATGATTTTCATGTTATGACCTCTCATTTATGTTCGTCATGCAGTCATGTTGTTGCATACCGATTTTCCTATACATCCCACTAATGAAACGGCCAAGAGAGCACCAAGACCGTGGCATGTAAACCATGTCGCTCATGACAAGCATGTCATGATTTTCATGTTATGACCTGTCATTTACGTTCGTGATGCAGTCATGTTGTGCATACAAATTTTTGTGTACATCCCATTAACGAAACGGCCAGGAGAGCACCAAGACCGTGGCATGTAAATCATGCCATTCATGACATGCACATCATGATTTTCATGTTATGACCTACCATTTATGTTCTTCAGGCAGTCATGTTGTGCCATACCAATTTTCGCATACACCGCATTAGCGAAACGGCCTGGAGGGCACTAAGACCGTGGCATGTAAATCATGCCACTCATGACATGCACATCATGATTTTCATATTATGACCTGCCATTTATGTTCGTCATGTATTCATGTTGTGGCATACCAATTTAGGTAAACATCCCATTAACGAAACGGCCAGGAGAGCGCAAAATCGTGGGCGGATAGATAGATAGATAGATAGATAGATAGATAGATAGATAGATAGATAGATAGATAGATAGATAGATAGATAGATAGATAGATAGATAGATAGATAGATAGATAGATACGCTCAAGCTCGCCGAAGTTCGCTAAGAAATGCTTCGCATTTAAAAGAGAACATTTGTGTACAAACGACTTAATATTTTTTAATCGCTCCCCACACCGCTCATTCTGCCATGGATCGGATCGAACGCGAACGCGCTCTCGCCCGCGAAAGGCAGCGTCGACGCAGACGGCTAGCGACTCCGGAGCTGTCAGACAGCTCAACGAGCAGCGGCTATACGACAAAAAGGGCGTCAGGTAGACCCCAAGTTACGAGCTCGAGAAGCTGCTGCTCAACGCCAAAACCCCAAGAGGACCGGGAGTTGAGCGCGGGGTAAGCAGCGGCTAAACGCCAGAAGCGTTGCCTACCGAAGATGGGAGGCGCCGATGCGCGCTTCAAGCGCGACTTCCTCGACCGGAGCGTCGGGCACAGATGCAAAGTGTGGTCGCTGTGGTTTGATAAGGCGTTGACCAAAATCGGCATCATACGAAACAAGTACTTAGAACTGCACCGCTGTAGTCACTCTTCGCATGCTGGCGAGTGGGCATCTTACGGAAAAAAAAACCCTTTCCGAGCTTTGCCCACTCGTCAGCATTCACTTCGTGGAGACGCGGTGATCTTTTTCTTATTTCGCGCATTAAACTACGAAAATGTAGTGGCGCTAGCATGGACAGCAAATTGATGTGGACTGCCAGTTACTGACGAGCCAACATCACTATGATTAGTAACTGCAGCGAAACGTTCCCACAGGCTTTGTCACATTGCCCCAAGAAATAGGTACTACTTTTGCGAAATCGAATAGTAACGATGTACCTGAATAATATGAACCCCCATTATCAATCTTATATCTATGTAAACGCGGTTAAAAATTCGTAGAAAACTGGCGGTAGGTGTTTGAATGAAGTCCAAATAAGGTATGGAGCACAGTCGCTATTCGAAAAAAAGAAAAACACGGTTCACAAGGAACCAAAGGCGGTATCTTCACTGGCGAATAATGAGTGCGCAACCTATAGAACAGTCGTTTTCAATGTGCTCTAGGGCGGCTTCACTGCCCAAACAGCACGTGCGATAAACCTCCCACCTTAAGGCGCAGAAGTAAGTTAATGCTAGAACGGTTCTATAAGTATAGGCGCGGTTGAAGTGGTGCCTCAACAGTCCCACATTGTCGCGTTTACCAAACTACCACTCTCTGTTGAAGCTGCTCTGGAGATCTGTCTTACTGTGTTACCTCATTTATATCTCGCTCGCTACACTCACTGATTCCCGCTTCATTCATTCTGCCAAACATGAGGCGCAGCTCGATATCGCAGAGTGTGAAAGTCGGAAGTATTCTACGAGGAACGGAACCACGGCAGAGTGAACAGCGATGCCTTGTCGAGACAAACAGCACTGGTGAAATAAGAGACGCAGGGAGACCTAAATTGCGTTGACACCTAGGCTTGCCACCTCCGTCGAGCAACTCTGCCACATTCTTTCCTCTTCGACAAGAAAGCGCTGGCTCTTCAAGGCAAGTTGATGAGGCCTCACTTGAGCCACGACGCGCAACAACAACGCGCCAGAGTAATGGGGCGTTCACACTGAGCAATCCGGCGGCCGGAACAGCGCGGAAACCTGTTCGGCGGCAGGAACATCCGCCGTAACAGCCCTATCCGCGCCGATCGCTCCGGGAGCGATTTTTGCGGGCGCTGCCGCCGGATTTCCCGCCGCGGACCAATAGGAACGCGAGTCACAGATTCGAAAAATGGCGGCCAAGTCCGGCGCGATTGTCGCTGTATTTGAAGCCCGTCGGGACATCAAACTGGATCGTAAACACACACTTTTCTTCGGAAAACGGCGCGCGTTGAGTAGTGTCACGAATAGCAGCCATTGTAAACTTACTCGCTGTAGGAATCCACGTGTCCATGTCACAATTTCGCACAACGAATAGCACTTTCACAGCGTGACCAAGCTTCTCGCGTTCATGTATTCCAGGACGAACACACCACTGCTGGTGCCGTTTATTCGGTGAATGTTCCCGCCCGTCATGCATCACCAAAACGTGTTTCACAGCGAGCCTGGCAGTACCGCATCTTGCTCAGGCACACGAAAAAAAACGGACAAGATCCGCACGAGCGTAGAACCGGTGGAACCGCCTGTACGTCCGGGCCATGCCACACTTTTTTAAAGGGTCGACCTGTTCTCGGCAAATGGCGCTATGTCACTTTCCGGCGGTGCCGGTTCCGCGGCGATAAGCAGTGTGAACTACGCGGTTTTCGGCGGGTCGACTGTAGACGCCGCATTTACCAGTGTGAACGAGGCATAAGACCTGTTCTCTTTGCATGCGTTCTATTTCCTTGAAGGTGTGTTGTGGGCATGTTGCATTCTTTGTTTTCAGTTTCCTTTGTCCTACGCATTACGTTGCTTCATTCGTACGTGCTGCTTCAATATCTTGTTGTTGCGGCTTGTTCTTGTTCTCATTCAGGTGACAATTTGTGGCTCACACCTCATGTCGTCTTCTTTGTTTTTGTTGTTTGTATGTTTGTTTTTTGTTATTATTGTGGCCCCGCTCACTGCCACATAAGCTTCAGAGGTCTTGACCGATGTAGAGTTCACGAATAATGTGCGTAAACAGTTCGAGAAAAACGACAAAAAGGAATCACGCGAGCTTAAGCCAGTTGAAAGTAAGTTACACTCATTTATTTATTTATTTATTACAAATAATTTCAAAGCCCGAGGGCATTACAGAAAGGAGTGATTAGTATAGAAATACAAATGTGGAGAAATACATTTCAAAAACACAAGTTAACAAAATATCATGGCTTGAATGGCACTTTTGAAGCTCATGTCAGTAATTGCTGCAATGGAGGCGCTAAGGTGGTTCCATTCTCTGCTGGTCTGGGGGACAAAAGAATCGTTATATAGGTTGGTTCGGCAAAGTGGGATACCAACTTTAAAGCTGTGGTCCACGCGTGGTGAAATGTACTCAGGTTGAAGAAAAAGGTGGCTTTTTAACGCTTCATTTTGATGATAAATTTTGTGAAAGAGACAAAGACGAAGACATTTACGACGTAAGGACAGATCAGGCAGTTGTAGTGTGTTCTTCATTGTAGATACAGAAGCGTAGCGGGAGTAATTGGACAAAATAAACCGGGCGGCACAATTCTGAACAGATTCGAGTGTGTTGATTAGTGCGCTTTGACTGGGGTCCCAGATGCTGCATGCGCATTCTAATTTCGGGCGTACTAAAGTTTTATACAGAATTAATTTTAAAGAAGAAGGTCCATTGGAAAAATTGCGGCGCAAGTAGCCACGAGTGCGGTTAGCATTGCAGGTTACATAATCAACCTGCATTTGCCGGGAGAGGTCGTTCGTGATATTAATTCCAAGATATTTGTAGGAATTCACGGAATTCAATCGATCTCCTTTAAGGTGATAACTGTAGTGTGCACTGTGAAGGCGTCGGGTTATTCTCATGACCTTGCATTTACTGATGTTTAGTTGCATAAGCCATTTATCGCACCATAGGGACAATTGGTTAAGATCATTTTGGATATTTAGTGAATCAGAGGGGTTCGTTATTTTGTGATAAATAACACAGTCATCTGTGAAAAGTTTAATTGATGAAAAACAATAGTGTTCGGGAGGTCATTGATGTAGCTAAGAAATAATAATGGACCCAGCACAGAGCCCTTTGGTACACCGGACGTAACAGAAGAAAGTGCAGAAGAATAATCGTTAGCAGTGACATATTGTGTTCGCTTTGAAAGAAAATCTTTAATCCAGTTAAATACGTTGGTGTCGATATTAAGTTTACTTAGTTTGAGAAGGAACAATTCATGTGATACAGAGTCAAATGCCTTCGTGAAATCGAGAAAAATGCAATCTACATCGAAACCAAGATCAGCAGCTACAAACAGATCATTAGTAAATGTTAGCAGTTGGGTCTCACATGAAAACATTTTCCTAAATCCATGTTGTGAATCAGTGAAGAAAGAATTGTCCTCTAAAAATCCTACTAGGTGCGAATGCATGATGTGTTCTATGATTTTGCATGGAATGCTTCTTAATGAAATCGGTCGATAGTTATCAGCTGAATGAGCATTACCTGATTTAAAGATGGGGACCACCTTCGCCACCTTCCAGTCACTGGGCAATGTCGAGTACTGTAAAGATTATTCAAAAAGTTTCGAGAGGATTATTGCTGAGTACACTCCCGTTATTTTTAATATCTTTGAGTTCACTAGGTCAGCACCAGAGCAAGAGGAGATCTTCAGATTATCAATGACCTTAGCGATGCCAACCCAATCTATAACAATAGGATCCATGGGCAAAAAGGTTCGGTCTGGTAGTAATGGTAACAAAGTAGGAGCAGTTGTACTGAAGAAAGAAACAAATGCGTTGTTTAACACTGTACATGACTGGCTGAGCGGGAGCATAGTGGTATCGCTATGAGATAACTCTATGGGCCGTGTCGTTGAACCGCCGACAATGCTCCAAAATTTTCGAGGGTTAGTTTGGAGTACAGACGGCAAAGTATCGTTAAGAAACGAATCCTTTGCGCACTGAATCGCATGTGTATACTCTTTATGAACTTGCTGATATGCTACCCAGTGATCAATATTATTAGTTCTCTTCATGCGACGGAACATTCTTTTCTTTTTATTTGACAGGCGCTTTAAAGAGGAGTTAAACCATGGTTACCGGCAATTAACGATGATTTTCCTTTTAGGAATATATTGCTCGACAGGATATAAAATTTTTTCTTTATACAGGGTCCAATTTTCCTCTACGGAGTGATTATCAAAGTTGCCTAAATAACCTTCTGCAAATCATTCTACTTCGGCTATTATTGAGCTTGTATCAGCTTTGTTATAGTCATATATTATTTTATATTTTTTCGTATTTTTGTGTCCTGTTTTTAAGGTAAAGTGAATCAATGAATGATCACTTAGTCCTGGGAGGTAAGTTAACTCAGAAACTAACTCAGGAGATGTCGTAAATATTAAGTCAGGAATACTGGAAGAAGTTGCGGTTGTACGAGTCGGTTCATAAACAAGTTGACTAGGAATAAAGTCACCACAAATACTAAGGAATTGTGTACATTCAGAGGAAACACTTTTTACGGTATTGGTATTGTACTGTAAATACCCATAGTTTTGAGGGGTATTGTACTGTAAATACCCATTTACCCCATAGTTTTGAGGGGAAGTTCAAATCGCCTAAAAGAAATAGAGGAGAATTAGGAAGCCTAATTACAAGACTATGAAGGACATCGTACAAGTCATTACAAAATGAAGGTGAGGCACCTGGGGGACGGTACAGTGCACAGAAAATTGTTGTTGTTATGTGGGGTTTAATGTCCCAAAACCAGCTCTGATTATGAGAGACGCCGTAATGGAGGGCTCCGGAAATTTCGACCACCTGGGGTTCTTTAACGTGCACTGACATCGCACAGGACACGGGCCTCAACATTTCGCCAAGTGCACAGAAAATAAATTCACGATTTACAACAGATACGTTTACACAAACCAGTTCTAAAGATGATACAATAGGAACAGTTAAAGACGCGAACATATCAGAAACAGGAATGAGAACACCGCCCCCAGAACGGACATCACGGTCCCAGCGGTAGATATTGTAATTTTTTTAACACTGAAGTGTTTCAAAGTCGTATGATATGTAGTCAAGAGTTCGACGAAAGTTCGCTTGGTCAGGTACCATGAGGAAGATGTAGATGCAGTCACTGACCAAGTCAAGGTGAAAAAACACACAGACACGTTTCGGGACCCGTACGGGCTCCTTGTTCACACTAAGCAGGCAAGAGCCGTATGTCACTTTTTTATGCCAAAATGTGACGTAATGAACGGATGTAGCTGGCAGGTAGATTCCCATCTGTCCTGTTGATAGTGTCCTCAGTTGTCTTGATAAAAACAGATTCGAAAAGTAGTCTCGTGGTCGAATTCTTTTCCTTGGCTATGATAGCGGCGTTGTCCCAATCGATGATGAGATGACCGTGGTTATCGGCATGCTCAGCCAAGGCGTTAGACGTTTTCTTGTTGGCCACGTCCCTTTTAATCTCCTTGTGAAGTTACCAGTTTCGCCGATGTAACTGCAGCTGCAGTCTGCGCATGGCACCTTGTAGACAACACCGGGGTATTGCTTGCTGTCTAAGCGATCCTTCACGTTCAAAAGCGGATTTCTAAGCTTGTCGGACGGTATGTGCGCAACGTGAAGGTCATATCCTGAAAAGATACGGCTTAGGGCTTCGCTGACCCCAGGACCATATGGGATGCCGGCGCGTCTTCGAAACGACCTGCCCTGGGATGGCTTGGGATGGAGGACACGATCTTAAACATTCTTAATAAACTTCTTCGGGTACCCGTTCGTCAATAGTTCTCCATGTATTGTTTGAAGCTCTTTCCTGATTGCATCATCACTTGAGCAAATGCGTGTTGCCCGCGTCCCCAGGGAAGAAACAACGGATTCTTTGTGGCAGGCTGGGTGGGACGAATTGAAATTCAGGTAGTGTCCGGTATGCGTTGCTTTCCTGCACACAGCAAACGAAAGGCTAGACCCGGTACGGCTCACCTGCACATCGAGGAAAGGAAGGTTGCTGTCACACTCATATTCCGCGGTAAACTGTATGGCGGCTTCTGTAGAGTTGAGAAGACGCAGGAGCCGTAGAACCCGGACGGGTCCCGAAACGTCTCTGTGTGTTTCTTCACCTTAACTTGGTCAGTGACTGCATCTACATCCTCATTTCAAAGTCCTTTATTTTAGCGGATAGCCAGGTCTCAGTTATCACAGCTATATCAGCAGAGCAAGAATCGATGGCTGATGATAAAGGAACACGTTTGTTAAGAACGCTTCGTGCATTTGTAAAGAGTACCGACACATTGTTTCCGTCTCTCTTTATGGCACTGAGCTATGATGAACTCGAAGATGCTCCGCCATTGCCTCGTGCGTGCGTCTTAGCGTCTGGTTCTATTTCGTACACTGAGTCGGTGATAGCGCAGTAGGCGTACGATTTGTTATTCATGACGAGTTTGTTATATCGCAGTGAACCTGGCTGGCCCTTCGACTTACTAAATTCAATTAACTTCTTACGCGACTGACGGGTCGATCTACAAAAATCTTACCCAACAGTGATACCGGTGTTTTTGATTTTACTCCTCTAAGAAAATATCACATCCTTCTGCTTCGCTGAAGAGAGCTTAACAATAATAGGCCGGGTTTTGCTGGCATTAAAACTGTCTAGTCTATGTTCTCTAGAAATATCGCCATCGGACATCTGCAAGTTAAGCGGTTTTGAAAGCAATTCACGCACACAGCTTTCAGACTGGGCCCACGTTTCAGCTGAGTTGTCAGGGATGCCGTAAAACAAGAGCCTCTCGCGCCTAGAACGGTCTTCTAAATCAGCCAGACGGGATTGTACTGATACGTTCTGTCTTTGAACTGCTTGTGCCGCTATGCTCGTGATTTCCGTCTCAGATCTATTGCACTCAATATTTTCAACGATTGCCTCAAGAGCAGTCAGTCGATTCGTGACGATTTGTGCCAGTGCTTCTTGATTGTCTTTTAGTTCATGAAAAGCATCCATTAGTTCCCTGTGGCGTGTGTCAACTTTTTCAGAGAGGGCGGCAATGGTAGCTAGTACTTCGGTATCGCGAGGACCGGGATTCATTTCAATGTCACCACATACCAGAAGTTGCTTTGTAACAACTACACATTCACATACTCTTAGAAAGAATACTCTTGGGCACCGGAGAAGCAGCAAGCAAGTATTACTCGTACGCTTGGAATAAAGCGTTGAACTATTACTAACCTGCACATAGTAGAAAAACGTATTCATGAGCGACGGCTGCATCGCTTCCGCTATCCCGTGCCCACTGTCATACACATTGCATGCACATTGTATGCAATAAAAAAAAATTAATCGAAATACAGGAGTTATTTCACGCATTGTAACATGAAAAAGGGTAATCCCCCGTGCGCTTCACTAATGTAATAAAGAACAGCCGTACAAAAGCTTTTGACATTCACTTCCCTCAGAGGTACCAAGAGGCTATAGTGTAACATTTCGTAATGTTAAGCCTAGCTTACGAGCCGCCATTACGAGAAACAATCTGCGCAATGAGCGAAACCGGCTACATGACAGATAAAAAAAAAATTAAAGCAAAATGAATGTACCATAATAAATAAGACTTCTTCACTGCAATTCAGAAATGGAAGGCGTCGTTATCGCGTTCTGCACAAAAGGGAAATGCAAAACTGCATGTAAGAACCATTTAAGTGTCGACAATGGTGTCAAATGAACGTATTGGTTTTGAAAGACTGCACCACTTCCGAAGAACAAGAGAAAGTCACTTAACGCAAGGTATTCGGCGGAAGTGTCTCATATATCTTTGGCCGATGGGATTTCTGTGTGGGCCCTGAATGTGCCCAAATGTAGCAAGCCCTGTACGTGAAGCAATATTTGTCTTCTACTAATACAATTCAATGTTGTGAAATTCAAGAATAGTGGAGGATAAATGAAGTTATTCTTGCGTAGGACCAACGAAGACTAAATTCAGAAAGGAACAGATGAAATTTAACGTTTCGGATGTATTACATTGCTGCATTGGAAACTACACATTGACAAGTAAAACAGGCGAGGCCATCATCAGGATTGTTATTAATATGCGTGTGGAAGGTAATATTGCAGTACTTTTTAATGAAGGGGAAAAAGCCACAGCATATCCACTGGGTGAATGATAATGAGTGGGCGAAGCTCCGGAGGGAATCATCCGTAAACCGTGAATCTTCCGTGTAATTCGCCCAGTCGATCATCATGTAAAGACGTCTTACGCAGCCACTTACACAGGCCGGAACGCGCACCGCGTTTGCCGACGCCATCACATGACTGCTGAGAGAGTATAGGGCGGAGAGGCCACAGCGTCTTACACCAGCTTCTTACACGGGCCGTAACGTGCTAGCACAAACGCGTTAGAAACGCGCCGTTTTTCGTTAATTATGGGTATTTAGTGTCATCGTGGTGCATGTATCTACGTGCGCTTCGTGGCGTAGTGGCTAGCGCCGCGCGGTCGGAAGCGAGGGGTCCCTGGTTCGATTCCGCGCTTCGGACGCAACTTTCGGAATATTTTTAAGATGCACACATCTCTATGGGACAGCGCCATCTAGGAAACTAGACGAGAAATGGAGATGACGACACAGAATGCGTACAGCGCCATCTATTGTATCGTCACCCAACTGCAGTTTGCATGCATCTATATGGGACAGCGCCATCTATTGTATGCTAAGGGAGACGCTACTGGCAACGCAGGATGCATCGACAACCGAGAACCGCCCAGGTGATGCCATAAGGAGCTTTGCCTCTAAAATCGTGAGCGGCCATCAATCCAACCTGTAAACCATTGAACCTTGAAAAGGTTAAGCTCCGTAAACTACCTTTAATTTCAGATATCCGACACTTGTGATCATCAGCAGCCTGCATAGGCCCAATGCAGGGCAGAGACCTTTCCCATAGATTTCAATTCATGCCGGTCTTCTACTAACTACGAGCATGTTATCGCCGGAAACTTCTTGATCTCATCTGCCCACCTAATGTTCGGCTGCCCCTCGCCACGCTTGACTTCTATAGGGATCCACTATGTTACCCTTAATGACCAACGGTTGTCTTGTCTTCGCATTACATAGCCCGCCCGCGTCCATTTTTTCTTCTTAATTTCAACTATGACACCTTTAACATGCTTTTGTTCCCTGGCCTGCATCGCTCTCTTCTTGACCCTTAACGTTACACCTATATACAACGTTTGAGTGAGCACCGCGTCGTCCTCAAATCAGGTTGAAGCATTTTAGTGAGCCTCGAAGTGTCTGCGCCGTATAGGTACTGATAAGATGCAGCCCTCAAAAGCATTGCTCTTGGGGGACAGTGATAATCTCCCAGTCATCATCTGTTAGTGTCTTCAGAACGCGATTGATTTTATTCTTGTTCTGATTATATCGGCTTCGTGGTTAGTATGACGGCTTGGTTCAGACAGAAAACGTAATCGGAAGCTGCCAGTGCATTAGCACTGCGGTGGTAAGCGCATATCGTGTCGAAGTTCAGTCTGTTACTATACGCGTATACCTCCGCGTGGTACTTTGATTCGGCTATTAGGTGCTCAACGTGACACCTGACATCCAAAGACCTCGTGATTCTCAGCCCTGCACACCCGCCTCTTGTCGACTCCGAAATACGACAGCAGGCCAGGACAGCCTCATAAAAACAGCTAGACCATAATGGGCCAGCTACTGCGAAAAGAGAAATAGATCCGTGTAATGCATTCACTTAATGTAAGTCTGGAGCTAACACAGGTTGCGCGCAGAACGAAGGAATATGGCCTCATTAAAGGTTCATGTTTCTGTTACTGTTACCCGATGTTTCTGTTACTGTTAACCGACAAAGGGGCGTTGGGAAACGAGGAAGGCCGAAAAAGGCTCTCACGATGAACAGGAAGCAGTGAAGCTCGACTTGAACAATCATTCTAGCGGTTGCCAGTTGCTTAGGGCTCTTGAATGTAAGCGTATGCGAAAATCGACAGTGAGTACAGTGCTGACGACTTGGTATAAACAAGAAATAACTTCACAACTGCCAATTCTGCCTAACGAAAAGCATCAGGTTGGCTCAATAGCCTTGATGTTTAATCAAATATATGTATCAGTGACAGAAAATATCACAGGCGTAAGGCAAGAGCATAGCAATATACAAGATTACCTCAGCGCGAACAATAATCTCACAATAACCTCCGCGCGAACAATAGTCTCACTGGAGGTGTGGCGCCTTACTCCTTTTTCTCCTGGAGAATCAAGCTGAAGAATGTCCTAAAGCAACAGCTGGAGAGATGTGCAGAAGAACTGCGCTATGCGACACACCGATAGGACTCGCCCAACAATGTCCGATCATCTACCTCCATAGTCCAGTGTATGGTGCTTTACTGCTAACCAGTAGGATGCCATTTCGATCGCAGGCGCGGTTAGCACTCTATTCTGAATCGAACGCGCAGCCAGAAAGTTGCCCTTCACACGAAAGGATGCCATTTGAACATGTGGCGAATGGACGCGAGAAGAAACACTGCAACTGTACGGCAACGAACGCTATTATGTTAGTGCAGTGCTTCAACGTCCGCCGCATAAGCCGAAGGGGATGGCTTTGATTGCGAATGCCGTTTTTGGCGAACTGCATGCTTTCCCTAATGGGGAAATAGTCGATTCTTGCGAGCATGATCGTGTGGCAACTGAATACTGGACAACGGCTCCTATTATTATTATTATTATTATTATTAGTAGTAGTAGTAGTAGTAGTAGTAGTAGTAGTAGTAGTAGTAGTAGTAGTAGTAGTAGTAGTAGTAGTAGTAGTTTTCATTCAGGCGCCCAATATTTCCCGCCAGGGAAATCACTATATTTCCAGTGTCACTCTCAAGAGCCTACATGCGGTTCTCACGCGCTTCAGATAAGAATTTTCATTGACAAGTTCCACGTTTCACGAGGAAAGGAAACCGTGAAAAAAAAATAACTAAAACAAGTGATACACGATCGCATTGGGAACATTCGGGTTATGGACGAATGACATGCCACAGGAAGTATCACCGTCGCGACAATGCAAAACAAAATAATATACACTTCGTTATAATGGCTATTCCAGGCAACACGAGAATTGATGCCGGCTGGATACGCGAGCGACTCGAGAAACTCTTTACAGGAAAGCAAGAAGGAAGTGCATAGCTCAGCAGCGCTGAGCTTGAGAGCGCGTGCAATAACATCCACCCTTTTCAAAATTGCAGCGTTACCGCTAGCGCAAAGCCATCACCTTTATTCCTACTTTTCTAGTAGCTCGCGTTTAAATTGAGAAGACAGGGAAGTAGGCCGCGGACACTCAGAGAGCCAGGAAGAGCTGCAGCAAGCTCATCCATGCCAAAGCGAACGCCGCTCAAGGTAGCCTCTTCTGAAAAAAAAAGTACGCTATGCGCTTCTATTTTAAACGACAAGCAAGCAAGGGACTTGCGCTACTAGGACGCCAAAAATATAAAAGCAATCTCACTACATGTAATAGAGAACCTACTGTTGCTGGAACGAGAATCAATAATTCAACACTTCGCCTTGTACCGGTGAGGATCGCGTCGCTCGGTGATGTATCGTTGTGCCTTGCACGATGTCAAGGCTTGACATTCTTGCGCAGTTAGCCTGGACCTTTTGAGATGACGCTTTAGCTTGCACATTCCCTCGTTCTCTTTTTTATCTCTGTAGTTTAACATCTCGCGTTGTCGTCCTACGCTAGTTGCTCGGCTCTCGAAAACGCACGGTGCCTTCGTAAGACAACACGGCGACTGAACCATAACTTGCCGAGAGGGAGAAGTACAGGAAGCATGAGCGGCTGGCGTACGTGCGTCCTCTGTTCGTACTGATTGCAAGTGGTGATAAGAAAAGAGATATGTGCACTTTAATTTGTCCAGTCAAAATGGTTTTGTCTTTTGTGAACGTTGTACTTTACGAATCTAATTGGGGAGTGAAGAACTCTGCACTCTTGTGAATAACGCCTTAATGCCGGACGAAAATTACAGTTATTCAAAAGAAAAAAAGTTCCTCTGGACTGACGCTTGCCTCAGAGCGCTTCCACTTAACTCACTAGAATCAGAATTAGAATAAAAATCAACTTTTATTGTACATTAGTACGTAGATTACGTTGCGAAAATATAAAGAAGTAGGTCCCGAAATCAAACACTGCAATGTGACCCCCTTTCCAAAAGAAATAAGAGAAAAATAAATGCAGCAAGGGTACAGCATGACGAAACAGAAGCATTATAAAAGGTGTAAACAAAAATTGGTGGACAAGCAAGAACGAATATCTGAATGAAGAAAAATACAATGAGAAAATACAGGTTAAAGCACAGCAACACATATGCAGCACGAAGGGGTAAAGAAAAATTGGTGTTCAATTAAAGCAAAAATAAGCTACACATGAGAAAAATGAGAGCACATGAAGTTACAAGAACAAGCTCTTCAAGAAGAAATACATAAAATGTATTATTATGAGCATACCTATGCATCTGAGATATGAAGTACATAATCTTTTAATTGTGCTTTTTAAGTCGTGACGTTTTAAAGTTTATATTTCGATGGGTACGGAGTTGCAGAAAGAGATGGATGACAAAAGGCACTTTGCTTGCCATAATTAGTAGGTATTTTGGGTAAAACCAAGTTGTTGGAGCAAGCAAACCTAGTAGTGTTAGTATTTGTTAGATAAGATTGGGGTATAACACCATCATATCATGTGTGGTTGACTTCATAGAACAAGAATTTTGCAAGGTTGCATTCAACGAGTTTTGACACGGACAAAGTACGGTTAGAATGTAAAAGATATGCGGCTTTGTTGTTAAAGGCGGTAAACGTAATTATTCTAATAGCTTCATTTTGTAGTACTTGTAATTAATGCGCATGTGTCATGCAAGTATTTCACCCCCACACAATGCAGAAGTTATTGCGTGAGTGAACAAATGAAAAATACAGCGACAAGAAAATATTATGCTGAAATACACATCGTGAATTTATTTGAATAATATTTGAGTTGCGGTCACCATTCATAATTCCGCAAGGTAAATCCGTGCAAGCCGACACTGCTGTGTGCGTGTCGCTCGAAGAGAAAGAAATTGCTCTTATGTAAGTGTTGAGGTGCACGACAAAACCATATCACAGAGCCCAGCGCGAAACTGTATGGCTAACGTATCGATAGACGCTGCGGTAAAGCAGTTCCTGTCAACGTGAAAACTGTAGGGAAGTGCGGAGCAGTGATTCGTCAATGTTTCCCCTGTTCCGTGATTGTGTTATCGTGTTGGCGTGGTGTGTTGTGGTTATGTTATTGCGTGCTCATGCTGTGTTGTGGTGTGTTTACGAGATACTTCTTATGCTTATGGTTCTTTGTGCTTACCGTTTATGTTTAATGTTCTAATTATATAGCGTTAATGTGGGCGGTGCATTTTCGATTCTTATACTGCTCTGCAGGTAGGTATATCTTATTCTACATTGATGCTAAGGTATGGAATGGTATTGTTATATTTGTAATCCGCTGCTATCGTCTCGTATATGTTGTTAACGGGGTTCACCTTGTGTTTACCTGCCCTTATCTTATGTTTATTTGTTAGTTTCTTGATATCATCTGTTCTAAAATGTAGCACTGTACTGAGGGTAGAGGTGCCTGTGCTTGGTGGAGGGCAACAGCGAGTCGGGATGCTATGCTAAACGTTGCCAATTGCCCCATCGTCGCAGCTCTGACTGTCCCAGTGCACAGCCACAAGCTCCTTGATTAACTGAAAAAAGTCGCCATTACACAACTTGACAAGATGGCGGAACATGACCGTGTCCAAGGTAGCACCGCCCAGTTTCCCTTCTACAAAGCGTACACGAAACAGGAGCGTTGAGGAATGCAGACATTGGGACACGAAAGTACTTTACTGTACATGTTAACCACCTTAAAACATCTTGTGCCTTAAATATGGAAAAAGAGGACCTTACTATTCAAGCGATGACTTTATGTCAATTCAGGCGCAGTCCGCGTCAACGATTATGCATCGGCTCTACGGCGGCCGTCCCCGTATGAGCTGTGCAGGCTCCTAGAGCCAATTATTTAAACCATGCACAGGAAGGCGGGACCAAATCATCCTCTGCGCCTATTGATGCCATACCCCGTCCACATTGTTCCTTGGTGCTCAGGAACGCCAGCCTTCTAGTTGTTTTGTGTAGTTTCTTTTAGATGCGATGTAGCTTATGGCAGGGGCTATGTCACTCCCTCCCTCCCTCATTCCATCCATCCGCTGTGTGGCATCCACACCCGCACTGCGCATGCGCATTCTTCTCCCCCTCCTCTACTAGTCTCCTCTCCTCTCGGCATTTCTTCTCTCCTATCCGAACGGCGCACGTTGACTATAGAAGCGCTCCTTCTTCGAAGAACGCTTTACCAGCTCGCAAGGAACGAGGACGCCCCCTCGCCCGCGAGAGACAACGCTGACGCAGGCCGCGTCTCATACCGTCAAACCGATGCAAACGCGGTGTGCACCCGCCTTGCTGCTTCGAATCGCCTCATGGTCCCCTTTAGCGGGAGACGGCGACATTTTTTCTTATTATTAATATTATGATTATTATTATCTGGTATATCGTGTGATGTGCATAGTGCGCGTCCAAAAGGTGCATCGTTTCAAAAGTCGGTTTGAAAAAAACGGGCAGATCCCACGTGAAGTGCGAATCAAGGAAATGCGAAGCACGCATCAGGAATGTAAACTGGATCTGCATTGTTGTCTTGCTGTACCAATTTTTGTACATACGAAGTTAACGGAACGGCCGCAAGAGCACAAAGACTGTTGCATGTAAACCATGCCGCTCATGACATGCATGTCATGATTTTCATGTTATGAGCTGTCAATTATGTTCGCCATACGGTCATGTTGTGGTCTACTAGGTTTTGTATACACCCTGTTAACGAAACAGCCAGGAGAGCACAAAGACCATGGCATGTAAATCATGCCGCTCATTACATGCATGTCATGATTTTCATGTTATGATCTGTCATTTATGCTCGTCATGCAGTCGTGTTTCGGTCTACCAATTTTTGTATACATCCGTTTAATGAAACGGCCAGGAGAACACCTAGACCGCGTGTGGTATGTAAATGATGCCGTCCGTGACATGCATGTCCTCATTTTTCTGCTATAACGTGTCATCTATTTTCGCATCTATTTTCAGCCGATGGGGACCTCCTGCTGACCTTATTTCAGCCATTATAACCCACCCCAGGGGTTCGAAAGCTCCAGGTGAGAACCTACTGAATCCTGTGTCCGTAGTCATAGCGGGAACAGTCTGGCCACAGGTCCGAGTTCCTCGCTCACATGCCTAGCCAAAACACTGCTACAACCTGAACGAGCAGTCGGGCCGTCTGCATCATCCGTCGCGACCGGAGATCCGGTGTCGCCTACTGCGCAAGTGTGCTGCACGTCGCTCATCGGCTCTTCAGTCAAGCTCATCGACAATATGGTGAGAGCCATGCACTTCGCCCGCGTCACCTCCACACACCACTGCAGGATCACACAACACGGCCTAACAGGCCAGGACTCAAGTAGGAGCGATAGAGGTGCTGTTAGAGTTCTTTTGTCACCCGTTGTGTGACTTTTTAAGGACTTATTGTTTCATTTTTGTCTGTCTTCAATAGTTTTAGGCTAAAAGCTTGGGTGAGTAGTGTCGTGTGAAAAACTACTTTGTCCTCAATTAGACTCACTGAGGCTTCGCCTGAGCGAGTCGTTCAAAATAAATCTTTAAAAGAAAAAACCTGTTATCACATGTGTACAGTCGATCAAGCACAAGCGGGAGTGCGATGTGACTTCTGTGCAACCCTGGCCTTGTGTTTCCTGCTTTATCTCTTTTTCTGTGTTTCTCTTTCGCATTCGCATTTCCATTTGTTCTCGGTCACAGTAACTTACGTTACTCTTGTCGGCACAACGCAATCGAATGACTGCCATAAATGGTTGTTTCGTAAGCACGGCCGCAGGACCGCGCTTACAACCTCGGTAGCCGGAGTTGATTTCCTTTCCCTATGCTTCACTAGCTTCAACACTAGCTGAGGAGGGAAGGTGTTTGAAGGTTCGGAGTGGCGCCCCTCGATGGCTCGAGTACTCGATGGTAGCGTGAAGGAAGAGCCGTTGCCCGGTAAAGAGAAGCTTTATTGCACACTCAGGCGTCTGCCTGGGTCAAAGCCCGAACCTCCGCTCTCCACTCACATCCAAGGCGTCGTCACTTCAACCCTCGGTTCGACAAAGAGTCCGCCAACAAGCCAATCACACTTGGGGGTTGGCATCACGCAAACCAATCGCACAAACACTTTTATGACACACACGGCATTGGTCAAACATACGTCACAATCTACAACACCCGAGGGGATAGGTTCACTGCGCAACATACGTCATTTCTCTCTCTCCTACGTTGTTCCCTTTTTATTAGCCCAGGCTACCGCCGGCGCCGGAGGCCCTGCTCGCGCTAACCTGCCCGCGCACCACGTCTCTTTCAAGAAGCCGCCACACAGCCGCGAGAAAATTTGGAGGCCCTGTCCACTAAGGATATGTCATTTTTCATCTCGCCCGGTCATCATATTTCATTTTAACGACATTCGTCGTTAAAACCCTGCACGCTTCGAGAACCGTAATTGTGACCGGAATGCGCCTGTACACAAAAAAATTCTCCGGTCGCATCTGACGGAGCGGCCGCAAAGGACGCATACGGACGTCAAGCTGTGACTGCCCCAGACGTCGTGCGTCGCTTCGCTCCCTCTCGCGGCTCGCTTTCCATTCAACTCTTTATCACTGCCCTCCGACGGCTCCCCCGCTGGGTCGCCTTTCTTCCCTACGTGGAGTCTTTCGCGGTTCTTTTCCGCGGAGCCTACATGTGTCCCTCGTTTGTGGCAATGCTCCACCGAGGTATGGGGAATTGTTCTGCGCTTTGAAGTATTCGCACAGCTGAACCACCAACACCACGCCGGCCCTGCATACCTTGAACTGACTGCCGGGCTCAAGGGTGCGCGGCTACAACACCCACCCTTCGGCCCGGCGACCCAGGTTCGAAACCCACCCGTTGAGGAACGTTTATTTTGTTTCATTTCCTACTTTACGCTCTAAAATGTGCACGACCATAGCTACTACCATGGATCAACCTCGACGCAAAGGAGCTGGGCTAGTAAAACTCGCATACCTGCGATTGAAAAGAAGCTATGAGAAGGTGTTTTGGAACTTAAATTCTTGAAGTTCATAGACTTCGAAGTCCCAACCTAGACGGAGTCTAACCGGTGATCTGTGGCTAGCTTACAGTCAAGCGCCCTCTCAGCACGTTGTCACAGCCGGGCGTCCATGGTCTTAAGTGCTAGCTCCGAAATATTCCTCAAGGGAACACGAGAATATGGACAGATCTGTTTTGCTCTTGGCATTATGTTGCCGATTATGATCACGTTATGACGTATGGCCATTTGCTATTGAGGTAATGGTCAATTCTTCGACTACGAATTATAGTAATCAGCGCTGTGCATTCCTTTTAAAGTTAGTATAATTAAAGTCGTTTGTTAAACTTTGCAAGGTAGCAGATGCAAATAAGCTACGCTGCTTCAGTTCAAAAAGGAAACGACGCCAACCCGAACCGCTACACGGAGTAACAAAAGCATCGCTGACTTTGCAGACGAAGCGCCCACGTACCGCACTTATAGATACCTACCTCTTGGTCAGCGTCGAAACGTTTCTGTGGTGCTTCTTCGTTTCATGTAACGTTGATAACAAGTGCAAGGCGAGGAATCACCTTTTTAAAGACGTAGCCTGACAGCAGATACGATTTTCATCAGCACTGGTCGAGTGTTGTTCACCTGTGAATCTCCGAGTATGACGTGGCATCGTTGTGTAGGTTATTCAAAAACAAATCCAAGCTACATGTCATACGTTAAAACGTACACGCAAAGACACATTCATGTACGATTCAATGTCATCACTCCCAAAAACATATCATTTCTCAATAACGATTTCCAACACGTGGTATCTGATAAAATTTGTTATATTGCTAAACGAAGCTAGCCAGTTAAAAGCAGAGAGCAATTACGCACGAGAAGTTATCTAGGCTCCGTTTAGTTCAGGTAAGATTCCTTCGCGAGGCTGTAAGGAATGGAGCGCAGAAGAAATTTTGGCTTTACGCGAAGATAGTGAAAACATAAAAATTTGTAGAAAGACTTTTAGTAACCCATCGTAAATGACGATGGATCCGCCAATATCAATAACATTCAGCTAGCAGTACAAGATCCTAATAATAAAAAAGCTTGAGGTGCGGTTCTCCGATTCCACTGAATTCATCAGTGAACCAAGTAACTTTATTAAAATCCCTTTCGCACTTGTAGGGCGGGCAATATCTTTTGCCTAAGTAGCGGCCAGGAAGGGGTGTATTAGCTCTGGCGGCTTCCTCGCGCCGCTGGAGAGCCCAAGGTTGATTTGCAAGGGCACTGTTTGGAGCTTTTAAGAGCGGAGCCGTCTAATCTGAGGGTTAGGTGTTATATTCGGGCGGAAAATTATCATGATCACGAAATATGTGCGCGTACAATTCTATGAAATGCGACGCAGTTGCGCTAACACTTTTTGTTCTTCTGAGCGCGGGCCCTCAGTCCATTACAACATAAAGGCGGATGCGTCTCATGCACAATAGAGATTAGTATAGTATAGCAAGGGGGCGAGAACAACAAGTGAGGGTAAGGAGGGGCGACCAGTAAGGCAGAGCATAGCCTTGTATAGTATAACAAGAGGGCGGGAAAGGGAAGTGAGTGTGAGGAGAAAGGAAAAGACGAGGGGAGAGAGAGAGAAGTATAGCCTAGGCGCGCACAGTATAGTATATCAACTCACGGGAAGGGGTGGTGACGGTGAAGACGAATGAAGCCAACGTAAGGAGAGAAAGAAGGAGGAGGCCACAACGGGACATTGGAGGCCAAGCCACTCTGAACCTACATTACTTGGTGCAGGTTCATTTCGAACCTTTGGTGTCATCTTTCATGATCCCACTATTAGTCACGCGACATATCCCCGACAAAACTACGCAACAGCTTGATGATTTGTGGGGTTTAACGTCCCAAAACCAGCTCTGATTATCAGAGACGCCGTCGTGGAGGTCTCCGGAAATTTAGACCACCTGGGTTTCTTTAACGTGCACTGATATCGCACAGCACACGGACCTCAACATTTCGCCTCCATCGAAATGCAGCCGGGATTCGATCCCGCGACCCTCGGATCTGCAGCCAAGTGCCATAACCAATGGACCACCGTGGCGGGGCACTGCGGAACGGCTAGCCGGGGGCGTCTTCCCGCCAAACCCATGTACCAGGTAATCAAGTGGCATGTTGCAGGCAAAAACACCAACGTGCTTGTCACGCGACAAATCGCGTGACCTTGTTGAGCGTGTAGAAGCCGGAAGAAGCTACGTAGGCCGCAAGCTGCGCTCTTAATCCATCCCTGCAGCACTAATGCACGCTACCCACATATTCGGTGATTCTGCTTTGTTTGGCGCGTCTCCTCGGAGCGCCTGCTTTCCTCGCTCGTACATCCATATCGGGCCTCTCTTCCTGCAAGAGAAGTAAACACATATATTGCGCTGTAAACCATACACTGCCCTCAGTGACGTGAATAAAGTGACATAAAATGGCTCTTTCTCTTGGAACAGGAAAAAATACCGATGATTTCATTCATGCTAAGCGAATGCGGAATATCGCTCTTCATAATGAGACATGCAGATGAACAAATCATCGCAATCAACCAATACAAGAATCAAATCAATTAACATGTTACACGTAATATGTTGCCACCAAATTGCTGTCTCGCAAAAAGAAGAAACCAAAGATGTTTCCCTTCGGCCAATAAACATAGTACTTGCCCTTAGGAACCGCCTAGTGCTTTACGAAAATTCAAGAAACATAACAGATTATTTTAAGTCACTCAGTTGTTTTGGATTCATTTGTGAGATGGACAAATCAAGTAGCCCACAGTGAAAGGAAGTTGCATTTAGTCGGTTGGTTTTCTTTCTAGGTGTCGATTTCTTTTCACTACCCGATAAAAGAACTAGCAATACATCAACCTGTCTCTTAATTCCATATTAATTATTGTCGTTTGCTTTGTGACTCGAGATCAAAGACTAACCTTGACAGACTACTGTTATTACAAGAGGAAGCCGTAAGGCATAGTTCTGGCGTAAGTTTTGAAGCGCACAATAGAGAGTTTGTTCTTGAATACGATATTATCTGCGTTCCGCTACTTTTGAGCATAGGTTGTTTTCCCCACCTACTGTAAATGAGTTCTTTTATTTCTGTAGCTACTTGAACTTTAAAAGACAAAACTGTATTTGCTAGAAGTGTGTATATGTACACTGTTCCTCGTAAAAGAACCATCTGCGCAAATCAAACGCTGCGATTCCTCCTGCCAACAATTTTAAACACATATGAAACAGGTTATAGCCGCGTAGTCGCTGTAACAACTAATTACCACAAAACATATTTTGTTCGGTGCCGACGATAGCTTCATTGCCTTTGTTTGTGTGCGCACGTGATAATAGTAGAGTATTTCGTTTTTGTTCCAACATGCACAGTTCTGGGTTTTCTTTCTTTTTCTTTAAGTAACCTTACGCATGTGTGTATAGATTTACCAATATTGCTTGTTGACTGTCTTTTGGTTCTCTCGATGAACAAATCGCAAAATACGATTTAGAACAGGGAATGTCGCAGGAGCCAACGTTTCGACAAGCGGACTTGTCTTCGTCAGGGTTCTCTGCAATTTATGCCTCAACATGTATTTTGCTGCGCATTGGTGCACTCAAGCTGCAGGTTTGTATCTTTCGGACCTTGGTCCTTTCCCATTTTTTGTATCGGAAAATAGAGAACGTCCCCTACCGTTGCACGTGATATGTTACTATGTGAGAGCTAGTCGCGCTACAAACCATGCGGCGAGCTTGAAGACGCCAGAAGAAGCTAGGTAGGCCACAACCTCTACTTTTAACCCAGCTTTCCAAAACTAGCGCTAGCTGCCGAACTTTTTTAAAAGCAAACCACTCCATCACAAATATAGCTCACTTAGACAGTATCTCTCTATCTATTCGTCTAATTGACCTGGCACACACCAAAATTTCGATCGCGGTGTAACTATATACGACTGCTACAACTCATGGATCTTCATATCACTAACGTGACGTACTCGCCATATACGTCGCGATTAACGATAGCGTGATCAGGTGGGCCTCACTGCTGTAGTGATCGCCGCGTGATGGACGCGTGTGCACCACATTTTGCGTTTTCTGCAGGCTATATCAAGTAAGGGCCAACTAAGATGGACATTTGACATATGTTTGTAACAGAGGTAGAAACAACAAAGCTTTGTTGTATCTTGCGATTGAAATCTAGGCAAAACCAGCATCCACACATACACACAGCCTTAAGAAGCGGTAAGGGGATCAAACCAAGGTCACCGAGGTGCGAAGGAAGCACACTAGCACTATGCTGCGACAGCTCTTCCACATGGTGCCTCTACAAAATGAACTTATTAGGCCAGCAGTTGTGATCGTGATGCGTGTGAAAAGTGAAATGCGCGTCGAATTTGCGTTAGGCGCCGTCACAAAATTAAACAGTAGACTTCTTCGGCCATCACCCGGGATACTTTTGTCCAACTGTTCTCACCTCCTTTCGGAACGAATGCCTCAACGAAAAAAAGTTTACGGTACTCACGTCAGGTCACCATAACCTGCATTTGTTTTCGACAGACTAGACGTCTGTGCTGGGAACTATAGTGATTGCGTGAATGTCATGTCGTACAATGAGCTACCGTTCAATTCCCCGCTGCTTCTACATTGCTGCTTAGCCTTCGCCAACAAACACCCACTAATGCACATAGCGCAGAGACATTCATCATAGTGTTGACAATTGGCTAAATGCCAAGCATTTCGCCACACTCAATATTGTCATTTGCTGTTTCGCAGGACAACTATTCACACAATTGCTTGCGATCTGGAGGATTTTTTTCTTGAGGTACGAACGACTACCGGGAAGAAACTTCAGGAGCTACAGACTTATATGAAACAATGACTGCGTCGTTTTTTCACCAGCAGAATCAATTAGCTGTAATGTGTAGAGAAGTTTAAGGCAATATCGCGCTAACCAGTAAGTAATCTTACATATTTCGCAAAACTATTAAAACTCCAAGTGTAAGAAAACTCAACTAGCAATTTAGACCTCTGGAAATCGGATATTTAAAACTTTGCCACTATTGCGTGTGTTTGCAAACTGCACGTAATATTGTAAGTATATTGCAATAAATGCGCGGAAATAACAGTCTGAATGAAGAGTATGCTTGTTCTTGAAAACTCATAAACTCACTGCTAGAACATACGAAAAATATTTATTCGCTGGCTATTTTTTCTGAAAATTGATGAAATCAAAATGTGGAAACTGTCTTTGATGCAGAGGCTTTGACAGTGTATTTTATTAGTTGACTATAAAAATCATCCACACAAATGTCGTACTGTTGCGAGCTGGCGCAGTTTGTTGAATTTATACTAGCAGAGGCGGACAGAAACCCATAAGATGTATACAAGTGCAGAAACATAGCTGATTTCTAGTTGAATATGTTCAGTGAGGGTTTCATATTGCTTGCAGTAATTATAATTGCTACTATTTTATACCTATAATTTCATGAATCAAACGGGTGTTTCAATTATTTTAGCTAAGGCTGTTAGACTACTCGAAGCTCAGAAGCCTTCCACGGGTTCCCCATTGCTTAAGATTGCTTGCACTGAAACTACAGGACAACACATATACTCACAAAGAGCATGTGAAAACAAGGTAACGTCGTCAGAAGATGCAGCACGGAGCAGCAGAAGGTTAACCCCCTCGCCGCCCCCCCCTTCCCCCATCCTGACAAAAAAAAACGAGTCTTTATGGGAATTAGGTGTATTGAGCATGAAAAATACGCCCACCATGCTTTATTGAGACGGTATATCGGAGAGACCGCATATTCAAAAATGAAAATGCGGTATATACAAACGTTTGACTACTGTAAGAGATGAGGTTGATGCTTGCGGTGACGCGACGGTGGAACGAATGCAACCAGTGGAAACAGCGAGAACAACTTTATTTTAGGAAAAAAAAAAAAATCCTCCCGCCACCTCATCTGCTCGTCTGATAGCCGGAGTTGTTTTCCAGGCTTGAGTCGCGGTGAACGGTGTCCCATGCTTCAGGCGAGGGAATGGTCAAGAGATCGGAAATCGGGTGCCAAAGAGCCCGTGGAATTTCGACGGAGAGAAAAGAGCTGCGCATGTTGATGTTCTTTGCTCCTGGAAGTTTCCAGCGCGCTGTCGGTAGTGAAGAGTTTGTCGGGCTTTCACAGTTGGGGTGCACCTCCAAAAATGTGAGAAGGAGCTCCCTCTGCCTCTGAGCACCCGCGGGCCGAGACGCACGTTTTTGTGCGAGCTCTAGGACATGGCAGCAGCAGACGACGACACGAAATTTAGATATGACGCCACTTACGCGCACGCTTCTTGTTTTTCGCGCCCGCGACACCGCTTAGCGAACCTGCAGAGAACGATATTGATGCTTAACAGCGTGTTTACGTCTGAGAAGAAGAAAGCACCGTTTTTAAAAGGAGCAGATTTCTTAATTTCTCAGGAGAAACATTTTGGCTTTCAGAAGCAGACGACAAACGGAGTACGTCATCATCCGAGGAGCGCGCCGCTTCCCCATTGGCCGCGCCGGCCGCGCTCCTCCCATTCTCAAAGCATTGCTCAAAGCTATCGCGGACCACCCACTTTTTGACGTCAGTGTTCGGAAAGCGTTCTCGAGCGAACACCCGATCTCCGATAGCCCCCCAAGGGTCGAGAATGCAAGGCAAGCGCGTCAGTGGCGCTGCGCATGCTCAGATGTGTCCCGTTTCCAACTGTAGATGTCGCTCGTGCAGTTCCGAGCACGACGCTCTGGCGTTATAGATATGAGAGTTGACCACACTGTTCACTGTTCCTCGTACAAGAACCATCTGTGCAAATCAAACTCTGCGATTCCTCCTGCCAACAATTTTAAACACATATGAAACAGGTTATAGCCGCGTAGTCGCCGTAACAACTAATTACCACAAAACATAACTTGTTCGGTGCCGACGATAGCTTCATTGCCTTTGTTTGTGTGCGCACGTGATAACAGTAGAGTATTTCGTTTTTGTTCCAACATGCACAGTTCTAGGTTTTCTTTCTTTTTCTTTAAGCAACCTTACGCCTGTGTGTATAGATTTACCAATATTGCTTGTTGACTGTCTTTTGGTTCTCTCGATGAACAAATCGCAAAATACGATTTAGAACAGGGAATGTCGCAGGAGCCAACGTTTCGACAAGCGGACTTGTCTTCGTCAGGGTTCTCTGCAATTTATGCCTCAACATGTATTTTGCTGCGCATTGGCGCACTGAAGCTGCAGGTTTGTATCTTTCGGACCTTGGTCCTTTCCCATTTTTTGTATCGGAAAATAGAGAACGTCCCCTACCGTTGCACGTGATATGTTGCTATGTGAGAGCTAGTCGCGCTACAAACCATGCGGCGAGCTTGAAGACGCCAGAAGAAGCTAGGTAGGCCACAACCTCTACTTTTAACCCAGCTTTCCATAAGTAGCGCTAGCTGCTGAACTTTTTTAAAAGCAAACCACTCCATCACAAATATAGCTCACTTAGACAGTATCTCTCTATCTATTCGTCTAATTGAACTGGCATACACCAAAATTTCGATCGCGGTGTATCTGTATACGACAGCTACAACTGATGTATCTTCATATCAATAACGTGACATACTCGCTATATACGTCGCGATAACGATAGCGTGATCAGGTGGGCCTCACTGCTGTAGTGATCGCCCCGTGATGGACGCGTGTGCACCACATTTTGCGTTTTCTGCAGGCTATATCAAGTAAGGGCCAACTAAGATGGACATTTGACATATGTTTATAACACAGGTAGAAACATCAAAGCTTTGTTTATAACACAGGTAGAAACAGCAAAGCTTTGTTGTATCTTGCAATTGAAATCTAGGCAAAACCAGCATCCACACACACACACAGCCTTAAGAAGCGGTAAGGGGATCAAACCAGGGTCACTGAGGTGCGAAGGAAGCACACTAGCACTATGCCGCGACAGCTCTTCCACATGGTGCCTCTACAAAAATGAACTTATTAGACCAGCAGTTGTGATCGTGATGCGTGTGAAAAGTGAAGTGCGCGTCCAATTTGCGTTAGGCGTCATCACAAAATTAAACAGTAGACTTATTCTGCCATCACCCGGGATACTTTTGTCCAACTGTTCCGACCTCCTTTCGGAACGAATGCCTCAACGAAAAAAGTTTACGGTACTCACGTCAGGTCACCATAGCCTGCATTTGTTTTCGACAGACTAGACGTCTGTGCTGGGAACTATAGTGATTGCGTGAATGTCATGTCGCACAATGAGCTACCGTTCAATTCCGATCTGCTTCTAAATTGCTGCTTAGCCTTCGCCAACAAACACCCACTAATGCACATTGCGCACAGACATTCATCATAGTGTTGACAATTGTTTCGCCACACTCAATATTGTTATTTGCTGTTTCGCAGAACAACTATCCACACAATTGCTTGCGATCTGGAGGATTTTTTTCTTGAGGTACAAACGACTACCGGGAAGAAACTTCAGGAGCTACAGACTTCTATGAAACAATGACTGCGTCGTTTTTTCACCAGCAGAATCAATTAGCTGTAATGTGCAGAGAACTTCAAGGCAATATTGCGCTAACCAGTAAGTAATTTTACATATTTCGCAAAACTATTAAAACTCCAAGTGTAAGGAAACTCAACTGGCAATTTAGACCTCTGGAAATCGGATATTTAAAACTTTGCAACTATCGCGTGTGTTTGCAAACTGCACGTAATATTGTAAGTATATTGCAATAAATGCACGGGAATAACAGTCTGAATGAAGATTATGCTTATTCTTGAAAACTCATAAACTCACTGCAAGAACATACGAAAAATATTATTTCTTCGCTGGTTATTTTTTCTGAAAATTGAAGAAATGAAAATGTGGAAACTGTCTTTGATGCAGAGGCTTTGACAGTGTAGTTTATTAGTTGACTATAAAAATCATCCACACAAAAGTCGTACTCTTACGAGTTGGCGCAGTTTGTTGAATTTATACTAGCAGAGGCTGACGGCAACCCGTAAGATGTATACGAGTGCAGAAACATAGCTGATTTCCAGTTGAATATGTTCAGTGAGGGTTTCATATTGCTTGCAGCAATTAAAATTGCTACGATTTTATACCTATAATTTTATGACTTAAACGGATGTTTCAATTATTTTAGCTAAGGCTCTTAGACTACTCGAAGCTCAGAAGCCTTCCACGGGTTCCCCATTGCTTAAGATTGCTTGCACTGAAACTACAGGACAACACATATACTCACAAAGAGCATGTGAAAATAAGGTAACGTCGTCAGAAGATGCAGCACGGAGCAGCAGAAGGTTAACCCCCTCGCCGCTCCCCCTTCCCCCATCCTGACAAAAAAAAAACGAGTCTTTATGGGAATTAGGTGTATTGAGTATGAAAAATACGCCCACCATGCTTTATTGAGACGCTATATCGAAGAGACCGCATATTCAAAAATGAAAATGCGGTATATACAGACGTTTGACTACTGTAAGAGATGAGGTTGATGCTTGCGGTGACGCGACGGTGGAACGAATGCAACCAGTGGAAACAGCGAGACGGGAATTCTCTGCGACAAACGATAGACGAGAAACAAAGAGGGTAGTCTAGCAGAAGATAGGAAAACTATTACTTGAAGAGGTTGACGTGAAGCAAAACAAAAGCACTGTCTAAATCAAAACGACAATGGCGGCGTGTCCATTAGTTATATCGTGGTGACACTGGTATCAGTGGCGAACAAGTTGTCATGAACTCGCGTGTTTGAGCACTCGTGCCCGTAGCTCAAGCATCTCACCAAAGAGAGCGGCACAGAGTACAGAGAGAACATAAAGCACGTGGGTAGTGGACTCACGCGTCCTTGGGGCTCGGTATCTTAAAGCATAAGCCCCATGCTTTATTCATCGAGCTATCGCGAGTATATGATACGCGGCGGACGTCCGCCCCTACCATCAGAGCGCTTTCCCGCCTTGTGGAAGAGGCAAGAAACACGAGGACTCGGATGATAGCCGAATGGGAGAGGGACACGGCGAAAGAACATCCGATGTCTGAGATGGGCAGAGCGTTGTCAATTATCTTCCGGTGGCTGCTTCTGCTCAGGTGTACTTCGTGAGGGTAATGTGAACATTATATCTGGCATTGATGGAGGACTGGCATTATACGTCGGATAGAGTGCTTAATGAGCCTTGAAGAGGTTTGGTTTTCTTTTCTTTTGCCATACATACAAATAGAACTGCCATCCGCCTATCTGCACGAATGAGCATCTCCCGTGTGCTTGACTTAAACTCATTTCCTGCGCTCCTAGCACGCGTACAGCAGCGTCATTTACGTATCGGCCGTACTTTCAAATACGTATACAACAATTAATTTACTATTTCTCGTACAGGGTACCGTGTCATCGCAATATTTACAATATTGCTCAAGACTTCGGTATGTTGTGTTTATTAGGAAGAAAATAGCAAACTTGTCCACGGTGTCGCCGCTTACACTGGGAATAATATACGTATAAGTACGAATAAAATGGCGTTGCCATTTCAAGTGTCCGTAGTATTTTCTAATAAAGCTACTTCGACATTTTGATGGGAACTGTTACAAATTAACAAAAATACATTAAACACTGCGAGCTGTAAAGCATTCTACAGGATTTGTTACGATATGGCGTCTACTGTATGCTACTTCGACACGGCCACAGATAGCAAGGAAGCGATTGTCTCATGTTCCAGGTCCCTGGAATGCAGCCGAGAAATTTTCGGCGTCAGCGTTTCTGGAGACACCTATTCGCAAATTGTTTTATTTGTGCCTTTTTAAGGAGGTCTCGCAGGGAACAGCTGTGGATCGTAGTGGAACATAAAGAGTTTTTGTTTTCGTGTGCGCATACGAGTTCTCCACAAGTTCATAACACGTGCAAGGTGTCATGATTAGGCGATGTCTCCCCACAAGCAAATGCACAGCGGAAACAATATAAACTAGGCCGCCTTTCCCTTACTGGGAAATATCGGCAAGCGGAACTTTATGTCTGCGTCCATCTTTCTTTCTTTCTTTTTCTATTTCTTTGGTTCCGTTCTCCCTTTTGCATGTCATACTTCATTTATTTCATTGACACTGATATAAAAAACGAGCGATTCATAAGGATATGTATATGGATTTAAATATGTATTTAATAGAGGTATCCAAAAGTAACCATATGATTTCCTTTTATGGTGTTATGGATCTTGTGCGCCTGTATCTGCTAAACTATGTGCACTTGAGAACCATATACGGCGTGTATACAGTATATCACTCTGCTACTTTGCCACTGTTGCTGAGAGGGTGGCCACTGCATATTCAAGCTGCGTGAAAGCAGCATTTTTCCTAGCATTATGCTTTTCGTTGTAACATTTTCTATTATTTATGACGAAAATATAAGTTATCGATTGATTGATTAATTAATTGATTGACTGATTGATTGATTGATTGGGGACACAAAGTCGCATGTTCCTTTTTTGCGCAGCGTGCACGTCTTAGAGACGCGTGCCATGCGCAAGAGAAACCAGAAGTATGCACGAACTACTTTCTAGATGGCAAGCATATTTTCGCATACGCGCCAGAAGGCGCTGTTCTGTGGGACATACGAAATTTTTACGTGAATATTTTGGGTCGTCGGCTGATTAGCCTAATGTTGTCGTAGTTATACTTAACCCTTAAATATAACATCAATCGGTGCCCTTATTTTGCGTTGTACCGTTGCACATAATCAAACATATGGGACATCACCACTCCACGTGAGACTCCCATGGAAATCATTGACAGAAAGCAGCATCAGCATTGCTTTAATGAGTTTCCGCAATAATAATCCGCTCTGATCCAAAGATGGCTCTAATTAAACAGGATGATACGCAGGCACCACAACAAGCACAAATATGGATTCTTTTCACCTTCACAATGCGGATATTAGTGGTTTCGCCACGATGGTCTCTTGCGCAGGTTAGTGGCACGGATAGGGCTACCTGGTAGTCTCTTTAGAAAAGCAAGTCATGATGATATATACATAAATGTCTAGAAGATTGGTTGCTGAACACCCCTTCGTGAACTTCAAACAGAGGGAAGGCGTCGTAACAGGAAATGTGGCAGAAACATGGGAAAAGAAGCACCTGATTCTAGGAAAGCTGCGCTTACGAAGGAATGCGTTGTGAAAATGAATGCTGCAGGTTGAGTAACGCTTATAAACGCAGTAGCGTGGAAAAGCTCGTTTCGCAGAAATTCCAGTGTCGGCGTCGGCGTCGTTGGGTGTGAGCGGGAAATCCCCGTTTTCCATGAGCGAAAATTCTAGGAACGTGCAAAGAAAAAACCTTCGGAACTACTGGGAATAGAATGTGCGACGCGTCGCTCCGTAGCACGATGTGCAACGCTGTAGGCCACGCCGAGAGCATTACGACAGCCCATGACGGCGAGCCTTTTATATGCACCATTTGCGGTTGGTGATACGCACATCTCGGAGGTGTGTCTGGTGGGTAGGTGCCTCAGCGTGGCAGAGGCTTGACTTTCGCCCGCGAGGTGGCGCAGAGGGCCCACGGCGCTTAGAGTTACTCTATATGCTACCGTAGGTAGCAGAGTTGCGCGTAGGTCCGCCATCTTGGCCAGCAAGCAACCAAAGCTATGCGGCGAAGCCACGCTCAGTTTTTGCAGGCGGCACCCCCGCCCCAGCATGGGCAGTTTTCCAAAGCTCGTGGACCGCTTTGAAGCCTAATAGCAAACAAAACGCAGCGACAGCTTAGTGACGAGACAGATTAAACGCGTTGCGCTTTTTAACACGCGGCGCATAAATACATAAACATACAACCGGTCATTTTGCGTTCCGACAGAAATGCGGCAGGGCTAATCTCTAGCCACTGTGAAAACGTAACTGAAAAAATTCACAGCATATCCACGGGGTGAATGATGATGAGTGGGCGAAGCTCCGGAGTGAATCACCGGTAAACCGTTAATCTTCCGTGTAATTCGCCCAGTCGATCATCATGTAAAGACGTGAGAAACACTCTATTCGAACGCTGGGATCTTGCGTTTAAGGGGACGCTAGCACAAACGCGTTAGAAACATGCAGTACACTCTAGTAAGGGGGGAGAGGCCACAGCGTCTTACGCAGCCCCTTACACAGGCCGGAACGCGCACCGCGTTTGCCGACGCCATCACATGACTGCTGAAAGAGTATAAGGCGGAGAGGCCACAGCGTCTTACACCAGCTTCTTACACGCGCCGTAACGCGCTAGCACAAACCCATCATCATCGTTAGAAACGGACAGTCTTTCGCTCTCTCTCTCTCTCTTTCTGTCTCTCTCACACAAGACAGCAGATGGAAGAGTGAGAGAGCTCGCGCGCCGGGAGGAACGCGCCGAGGGCGAGCGCGAGCCTCCCGGCGCGCGAGCTATCGAGCGCAATCCTAGAACGGGGTGGTTACGACTACAAGGGACGAACGACCCACGCCTTAAGGAGCTTCGCCCCTAAAATACCACTTTCTCAGCACTTCGAGTTGTTCAGCAACATGTGCGTCTTGAAATCAATGCTCGGAACGCGCCCCAACGCAGACAAAAGTTCCGCTGCGGCGGCGCCGAGAAGCACAAAAATTGGCCTGAACGTCACCTTCTCTGCAATGTTCGGTTGCTTCGCAGCTGGCGGCGTTTGGAAAACAGACGCGCAACTCTTTATGCTAGCATAAATATACAGTAACTCTAACGGCGCTTAGCATTTCGATACACGCCCTACTCTATGAATGATGGTGACAACCGCCCGCCATGTTGAACCACTGTACCACACAAGCCCTGAGAATCAGCTGCGCTGGCGTTTATAAACAGGTTGTGGCGTGCGTCTGGGTCTCGCACGAAGCACGGGAACCAAACAGACGCACACTTCGTCTTGAACGGAGGACAGACTGTCACAGCCGCCTGGTGTTCTCGGCCGCCCTCGTGTCCAACGAGATAAGATACGGCGTGGGAACGTGCGTAGCGAGGTTCGGCGTCCTTTGAAAAAAGGGAAAAAGCCGCTAATTGCCTCCCAGGGAAAAGCTTGGGCTTGCGGGCTGTTTTATCGCCAACGCCTCTGGACGCCGCCGGGCTGGGGCCCCCCCATAGCGGGGCGGCGCGCTTTGTCCAACCTAAGATGTGGGCAGGCGGAAGGGAGAAGACGATTCTGGCCCGATTTGGCTGCCACGGCAGTTGACGTCTTGACGAGCAAGAGAGCAGTCAGCGGTGTCGCGGGTCTCGCGTAGTCGTCGGGTATGGAGCAGCCGAAGTGACGAAAGCAGCCGTGCACAACATCGGGCCCTCTCTTCGTCTACCGAAGCCGGCGAGACACCAGTGACACCCGTAAACTCCTCTACGTAAGAGTTACGACCGTTATTGTTGGACATTTACGTAGGGCATAATTATGTTCATTTAATGTTCTTTTTATGGTCACCGAATTTCGGTGTCAGAACGAAGCGTGCGCTGCGCCGCTGCAGAGATAGTGCATCGAGCTAGTTCTCGTTATGTTTTCTTTTCATGTCGTTATTTGACTACCAATGCTTAACTCCTGCGTTGTTTATATTTGTACTGATACCTTGTCGCATGTATTTCCTCAGAGTTCCTGTCGCGCGTGTTCCTACAGTCTGAGTTCATTTCTTTTGTAATTGCCTATAGCCTTGCTCGTGATTAAACGCTTTTGCTTTTGTTTCTGAGCGCCTATCCGTGTCTGTCTGAGTGTGCGTCAGTCAGGACCAACACCACCACACGTGCCACCGGCACGGGTCGGCCGGCGAACTCAAAACAAAGTGTACCGCTTCGAGGCTTTTAGGGCGTCGCAGGCCTAGCGTAAGTGGAAGCCTGCGAGTCTGCCGAATCGCCGCTACTGAACGGCGGGCCTGAGCGAAGTGTTTGACACGGACATGAAACAGACGCGCAACCACTCACTGTGATTCAAAATGGCGTTGCAGCGGCCAATGGTAGTCATCATCCTGTACAGAGTAGCGTGTATTGAGGCACCCTCACGGCGCCTAATTAGAAGCATTTAAAGGGGCACTAACGGCGCCGTGCTTCACCGCTCCGCATCTATGGAGCAGGCAGGAGGACGCTCGCACCTTGGCTTAACAAAGCGTGGTCGCCTGTGTTGGCGCCTCTGCTCGCGAACGTATAGACACCGCACAATAACAAATGTGGTGTCATGACAATTACATGGCAAGGCGATTCCTGAGCATGGCAAGCAAAATAGCGTGATGACGATCGGGTCACGCATCCCTATCAGGCTGAACTCTTAAGGTCAAGGTAGAGGATCCAAGAACCTTTACATCGATGACCGGAAATTTTAGCTCACAAGGAAGGTTGCATTATGCCCCGCTGCATTGGTCTACTGGCTATGGCACTCGGCTGCTAATACGAGGGTCGCCAGATGGCTGCATTTCTATGGAGCCTAATGTTGAGGCCTGTGTGCTGTGCGGTATCCGTGCCAGTTAATGCACCCGGGTAGTTGAAATTTCCGGAGCCTTCCACTACGCCATCTCTCATAATGGAATCGCGGTTTTGGGACGTAAAACTCCAGAAATCAATGAAGGGGAGTCATAAGTCACACTGCAGACCTAAATGTTTCAGTACGGTGAAATGTTGGGCTAGTTGGTAAATCATACTTACGGTTGAGACCGCTAAAAAATTTCCGGAGGATAAGTGTGGACAGGAAAGACGCTCACTTGCAAGTAACTTCTTGTCCACACTTACCCTTCCGAAACTTTTTCGCGCGCTCTCCCGTAAGTAAGACCTAAATGTGTTTGACATGCACCGTTACGTAACAATAATATTATTATGGTGCATGTCGTCGGAACTGCTTTTACATTCCTTTCAGAAAATAATGAGGGGCCATACGATCCTCGCGTTTTTTGTGTTACGTCAGAACTCGCTACTAAATTACTACTGTTTTGCAATTTATTTATATGCCAGAGACATTCAGCTGCCTGCTTTGCGACAATGTCGTGACAGAAAGGTTTCCTCAGTGTAGTCCGTTGTCCGCGGGCGTGTTAGTACGCATTGAAGGACTGCCCTTGTGCTCGATGGCGCAGAATGAGAACACAACTGGCAGTCTGTACATGCCGTGAATTGCCTTTTACGTTTTGCTCCTGTTGGTTTAGTATAGCTTGCCTGAGATCCCGACTCCGTTAAGTCGGCGCTGCGTGTTTCTTTTTGTCACTCGCAGGAACAGCAGTTGGCGCATTATAATCTGTTCTTATACTTTTTATTGGTGCCTACATCACTGAGTTAAGACATCGACTCGTTGACAAGACAACCGGAAGTAATGTGGGCGTGAATCGAAGAAGTCGTGTAGAGAGGACAACAATCTGCCTCCTCCAGGGAAACATGGGGCAGGAGAAAAGTACAACTTCGCGAAGATGGCATTTGACGCCAGATGGCCTGGTGTGGCTTTGCCGTTGACATACGGTAAGCGTACTGTAACATGGTCAGTATTACAGTATTAACGTTGCTCTGTATTCTGTAAGAACGCGCGGGACACACCCCGAGCAACCGCTGACGCGTAAGTTGTGCAACAGCGCGGAAGCAGAAAGAACCAGTCCCGCGGCATATCTTCCAGACATGTCCGCGTCCTCGATTATGCTTGCTACGCTGTTCTTTTCTAGCAATGATCTCTGTTTCCTGGAAGGTTCATTTGTAATTGTGGTGCTAAGACAGGTGGTATTTCTACATATTTTCGGTTTACTTCCTAATAATTCTCTTTTAAACCACTTAGGTTTTGCGTTTTAATTGCTTCCTCTTCGCCTCTTCGTCCTGACATTCCAAGAAGCCTTGTTTTTTTTATACAAGGTTCGCATGCCTTTAATTTTACAAGACATTGTAGTGTTGTCTATAAACCCTCGAATGACGGCTTCATTATTCTGTAGGAAAGGCTTCTTCCAGTTTTATTTTTATTTTGTCCTCCTTCCCAGTACTGGAGGTTATGGCCCTCCACCTCTTCAGTAGGTCATAAGAAAGCTAAATAACAAATGTAAAAGCGCTGCTCGAAATACAATCGTACCTCGAATCGTACCTCGAAGTGTTGCTGCTAGTGAACTAATAGATGGGAATGAACGATATTTTGTGATATAATCAAACAAAGCAATTTTTGTCCTTGAAATTTCGGCGACAAAAACGCCACAATGAGCTGTACGGCATGCTCCCACGGTACAGTGCCGTAGTGCAACAGGCCACCAGATAAATGAAACGACTACAGTTGCGTATTCCGTTAGCGCAATGCTTATTGTCCTAGCATTATTTCCAATGTTATCGTAATCATCTCGATTTACGATATCATTGATTGCTGTAAGCATGAGGTGTGAAGACATAGACATCTCAACCACTTAGTAGCGCAGGCCAGTGTAACATAGTGTCACGATGACACTCGATATGCTCGAGGAACCCTTTGCGTTTTCTTCAAAATAATGATGGCCTCTCTTCTGAAGAGCTTTGTAGGCGCGCCTGTGAAGTTTCTCGCTTTTAAACACTTTGAAAAGTATAGACGTCTGTCGCTCGTATGCAAACTCGAGTAAATCAAGATCGCAGAAAAAAATAAGGATTGAGAGAGTGGGTATCACTGTGGCTTCTTTGCGAAAGGATCGCGTGTTGTGTGTAAGGTGTTTTATACACGAATAGCCGCTTTTCTTCTCTGAATAAAATGCAGTTTCATGAAAAGCACGCATCGATCTAGATCATGGAAGCTGCACTTGCATTGGAAAGCAGCCTTGCGTTATGAACTTTCTGTAGCATTTGGCGTTGCATAAGGCTTACATAGAAATATTGCAGTGTCTTGGATATGTAGCATCGGTGGTTCAGTGTTATCTTCGGCTTCTGTTCGTATGCCTCCCGACTTCTTTTGCCCGTTTGGCCTGAATTCGTTATCAGCCACGATTGCGATGTTTCGCTTGTATGATACACATGTAAAAAGAAAAAAGAAACGCGTTCTTTGGTGGCACTGGAAAAGACATCGACTTGCACACATATAAGAAAGACAGCAACTTTAAATGCATAGATATATGCCGGCTCTTTGCATGCACCGATTGATCAACACATCCTGCAGACAGACAGCCCCTAAGCAAGTTGCAGAGCAGAACAAGACGAATAAATGGAATGTCCAAACTTTTGCGAAAATACAGATCTCTGGAAACCACCGACGACATGACTTCGACCAAGCAATTGCAATAAAATATATGTTGGTAGAACGAATTGCGGTGTGCCACCGGAGCGGCGTTCACTGTTCCTCGTCATATTTTTATCAGCCCCTTTAATGCTTTTGGTTTCCTGGCCACTACCTGCTGTAGTAGTGCGAGTTAGGATTAGGGCTGCTACGTTTCAAGGCGCGGGTGTTGTTCCTAGTAAGGGTGGCCAGTGTTTCGGTGGCGGCGAATTGAAAGCAAACCTGTGTGATAAGATAAGAATGCATGCTAAAGAATCGGAGGCGGTCTAGCTTAATCTGTGCGCCTCACACCACGTGTTCGGCATGCTGTATGGTAATGGCAGTGTTTCAGCACGTAGCCTAAGCACGAAACTCTGCTTGGGCACGAACCTCTAGGTTCATCAATGACAATGCGAATTAATTTGCCGAAGTGAAGCTCCCAACAGCAAGCATTGCGGGCGGGTGCTCATCAATATCAGGAGGTGATCACAGTGGTAATGGGCTAACAGCTCGATACACCAACGTATTTTGCATTTCAGGTAGTTGGAAGGCACGAGTTGAAGTTAAAGTATTTGCCTCTCGGATGATAAAAACAAGCACAAAACGCCCACGAAAATGGTGTTGCAAATGAAATAACGTATCGGCTTCAACACGGAACTTTTGTTCACTTAGCTGAGGCTAGGAAACATTCCGCTTAAATCCTCTGCAATAGTTCCTTCCGGCATCTGGCGTATGTTGGCGGAAGATTGCCGTCGTTTCGGTTGAGCGCGTCTGCTGTTTGTATTGTCAGAGATTCAAGATACTGTTGCTTTGTCCAATTCGTCCCCGGTCCTCAACTGAATCTTGGCTCCATCGCAAATTGTATATGATGCGCGTTTTCTGAATGAACAGAAAGAGCAATGGAAGCGACATTTCTTTTATTTCCTTTTTTTCCTGTCATTCCTCTCATGTGGTCCTCAGGCGCCGAGAAAAATTGCCATGTTCATTGTGTCCCCTGTACAAACAAGACAAACTGAACAAAAATGTTGAACTTTCGCGAATCCCATGGAAATATTACTACTGCAGCTTCGTGTTAAAACTGAGGCGCGCAAATGGTGACGTAACACCCGCGGGCATTTTAATTTACCCTCGTGAAGGAGGAACATTGGTATAAGCAAGTGCAGCCAATAAATTTACAGTTAACCTGCCCATGTCAATAACTGCGGAAACATTTCGCCCCGCTCAGCAGAGACAGAGAGTCGGAAGAGGTACACAGAAAGGAAGGAACCAAGCGGGAAATTTACAAGGGACACGTCGGACTGCTTATCGCGATGATGTTGCCGAACGACGTGGTCATGACTCCATAATGCTGAAATTTGCGCCAATATTCACTTTGACATGCTGCGAATGTTACGAGATGCTGCTGCCACTTCTCCACGCAATTTAGAAACCATTCCGGCTCGTCCCTGAAGGCCCGACGACTTGCGTAATGAACACCAATGCACCAGCAACACACGCGCAGACAATTGTTGCAATCAGTGGTCACCGACGACGCTAGCTCTACGGGGCAACTTGCGCGCCGGCAGATTTTGAAGTAGTGGGCGTTCTGCTGAGTACACATGGCGATAATGTTCTTCCTTCGTTCCACCCCCCCCCCTTTTTTTTTCTTCTTGCCATTCGCGTCAGTGTGTACCTTCATGTATAATGATTCATAAATGCCGATCTTATGATGCTTTTTCTAGTTTCCGCCATATTTTGCCACTTCCTGTCATAGTGGATTCAGTTCAAATGTGTCTTATTTCCAGCACAATCATTTCTTGTACTTGGATCATGTTGCTGCTGGACTTTGTAGGGTGCCGGAGCTTTGTCAAACCGCAGTAGTGCCGCTTTTTTTCCGTTGCCCCCATATTTTTCAAGGAGAAATAAAAGTTGATATATTGATTGACTGATTGATTGATTGATTGATTGATTGATTGATTGATTGATTGATTGATTGATTGAAGTGGAACTAACTCTCTCAGGACAGAGCAAATAGGAAATTGTTGGGAGAGGCTTTCGTCCGGCAGTGGACCTAAAATGGGGTGACGAAGAAGAAGATGATGATATTGATGATGATGATGCATAGCTAGCTAGGTGAAGAAAAGATAGCGCAAGACGACGGGCGGAAAGGAAAACACGTACAACTTTTGTCCCAGTGCTGTTTTGCTGTCGTGCCTTTAAGTGCTCACTTCCGACTCGCCCACATCAAGCTTCCGCTTCATAGCCAGGGAAAGCACTGTTAGTACTGCAGGAAAGAAGCGTGCATTCACCAAGCGGGAAGAGCGAGGTTAGTGCGAAGCATGCTCAGGTTGGTCATAATTGAAGATATCGTAACATATTGGACTTTGAAGAAAAACACCAAGATACGCTTTAAGGTTGCTCTTCTCTCTCGCTGTTGAAGTCCTCAGCCATGCCTTCAAATTCGTCGCGATCAGCGCTGAAGAACACTGAGTCATCAGTAAAAGTCGCGCAAGTGGCCGAGCAAGCGCCCGATACACTTCATTCACATGTTTTGCTAAATTATTCGTTTAACTACTACTAGGCAAGCAATGAACTCCGTTGGGGATGTTGTGCTGCTTCTAGCGATGGTTCTGTTCTATTTCTTTGCAGAAGAAGAGATAACTTTAGAATGCTGATCCCGCTTGCTACTTTAGCTTCAGGTTCAACTACAATTCATACCATCCCCGAAACGGTAACATTATTCGTACGGTCTCAATTGGGTCACGTAATGCATCTTCATTGGGTCACGTAATGCATCGCGTCACTGTGATTCATTGTAAAATGCACTTTATTTTTGCGCGGTTGTTCTCTTCAGTGTAGCTATTCTTTGAACTTGCCGAAATATATATATATATATATATATATATATATATGTTACGAACACGTCCTACAAGACATAACCACGCACAAATGCTCACTGAATACGCATTAAATACAGACTGCTTCAAAAATTCTTTTTTTCCATTGACCATAAGGGAATGGAATAACCTTCCCCTACATATCATAGAAAGCAGAACATTAACAGTTTTTAACTGTGCTTGAAAGCGAATCTTCAATTCTGTTGAATATTTCCGCTTCATCTCTTTTTTTCTCCCTTTCCTCTTGTACTGGCCTATCAAACTACACCTCCCTGCCTCTTTTTTTCTAAACGGACTTTTCTGTTGTTCTTATTTCTTTTTACTTTAATTAACGTGCCTTAGCATGCATTTGTCGTCTCGCACTGCAGCTCTACTGTGTAAAAATGCCTTTTTTTTACCGTTGAAATGTCTGGACGTACACTACATGTTTTTCTCGCTTCGCGTTACGGCACCACTGTGCAGAATGCTTATTTTCCTCTCACCACGATTTCCTTTACTCTGCGAACCCATTTTAATTTTAGGTTCAACAGGTTACTAATCGCTATTGTTTTGCACTTTATTTCAAACTACGTTTATTGCCAGTGTACCAAGATTTGTGCTGTTTTGTATTCTCAATATTGTATATGCCCTCCTGCTATGATCCGTTTTAGATTGACAGCATTCACAAATGAATAAATAAATAAACAAAAATAAATAAATAAATAAATATCTATATATATATATCACTGAAAGTAAACTGTAAAAGTCGTGAATTCTAATGTAATAGGCATCCTCAAAAAAAAAAAAAGAAATAGAGATAGAGAGAGAGTGGGGCAACGGTAAGTGTCACTGGCTCAGAATTCGCGCTCTCTGCTTGTTAATTTAATCGTGTGCATTTTACGCTTTCGTTTTCAGAGATGAAAGGGTCACGTTTTCGAGGAATGCCATTGACTTGTGATGTGCTTGCTTTGCGGGTGAGGATGCCTCATTCATTAAGATCGGGGGTATAGAAGAAAGTCAAATGAAATTCGAGGATCCCATTTAGTATGAATTGAAGCAAATGAAAAGTGCGAGGAAAATACGAATCAGAATCCTGTATCACAAAACCGTGATGTTGTTGGATCTTAACTGCATTGTATTCAGAATTTTTACAAAACTATGCCCCAGTAGAGCAAGGCATTTTGCTTTAGTCAGAAAATCTCATTTAAACACCTACGAAAAAAGGGCAATGCATTGTAACTCATGTAAAGATTTTATTTCAAATGTTTTCTGTTCGCTTTCAGTAAAGCGGGTTCCTAAACTGCCATTTTCTCCAAGATGAAAAAAGAAAAAGGAAACGCGGCTCGACTGCTCAGCGCAAACCTCAAATTAGATGCAGCACTGACATCATCTTGTATGTTTTTGCGTGCAACACATGAATGCAGGCATTGTGGCCAGCCACATGCTTAAGTAAAGAACACAAATTGCCCGTCATAAAAGCACCGCTTCGGAAGTGTCTGCAACAGCTTGCGCGGCAAGTCAAGTCCAATGTTTGCGCGCGCTCTCATGCGTTTTGACGGCGAGCGGTTACGCGGAACTGCCGCCTTGTGTTTCCGGTGAATGCGCGCAATATGATTCGTCGTCACGCTCCGCGTTTAATAACACGTACCTTCCACGTTTTGTGTGGCAGAATGGGTTCAAGGCACTACAAGGTTTTAACCCAAATGCGTCCCAAAACAAGGAAGGGCGGTGTCCTGTTGTTGGCACCGTGTCTACATGACTGCTGAACAATATGCGCCCGTATTCACGAAAACAACTTACGACAAAAGAGCTCTTAAGAGAAAATTTCAGCCAATGCTGCTGCTGGACATATCATTAGAGACGCTTCCCGACCAATGGGAAAAAGAACTTACGAAAGAGAAGTTTTGTGAATTCGGCCCCTGAAGTTCTTTTCAAATACATAAGCACTCGGAGTTGTGTGGATGAAGCTGTAAGAAGCAAAAATGTGACCACTTCGTGGAACGTTCCGCGAGTACTACACCACTTCGGCTGAAATTTCCGGCTGCATTAAATAATGCGCCAGCTGCTATGTAGACGACAAATTACTAGTTGTAAACCAACGGCAATGCACCTCGCGGCCCGTTTTCTGAACCTATATATTTCTTATCGCCAGGAGGAGATACGCGCAATTTTATATGGCAATATGGCCGGTTCGGTCTTCGCTTCCGTAGTTTTCGTCCTTTCAGCAGTAGTCAATGAAAATGAGCCCAATTATTATTATTATTATTATTATTATTATTATTATTATTATTATTTCGGCCAGGTTGTGCACCAGCCACGCTGTAGTCAAGTACACCGTAAATTTTCAAAACGTGGGGTTGTTTAACGCATATTGATATCATGCTAGCCTCTCCGACCACGCATCCATCAAAATCCGACTACCGCGGCCCGGATCAAACTCATGTCTCTCGGGTCAGCAGGTGAGCACCGCGACCATTGTACGGCAGGCTGGCCGAATATAAGGAGGGTGGTGAAAGAATGCATAGAAAAATGTATGCTCAGGCACTATTCATTGCAGCCTACCAATTGTCCAACGCCGTGCATTAGGCGCATCGAATTCACCGTCCTTTATGTGGCCATCACAAATGCCTTTGGGGAGCAGGAGCACTTAGGAGGAGGCGCTAATGGACACTGCCTGCATTGATCTGAACTCCCCACGCGATTCCACGGAAGCCGCGACCCTGGTTTCACGATTCCCTCCGGAGAATGGAAAACGGATGAGGTGGTACGTCGTTACTCGTCTTGTAGCCTGCATCAGGCTATGAATGAGCATGAACTGAATGTGACATAAGAATGGCCTAGATGTGCTTTTCGGCGTTCCATATGCCGTCGCCAAGCGCGTTGCCTTGAATTTCATTATGCTATGCCTTCAGAGTCAGTGCTCGCGTAAACCCCTCATCTGTGCATGATTTAATTATCACGGGATAAAAACTAGAGTCTTTCTTCCGAGCATAGTTTCTGTACCTGAGCCAAAGATTGAGAAGCAACGATAAGTACCAAACATGCTCCTGTGTAACAGAGGTACTCCAGGGTGTTTTGCTGATCATGATAAAGAATAGCGCAATCTGCGGAGTCGTCTAGCAGCAGATGCAAATAAAGAGCTTTAAAACTCAAGTGTAGACTCCGCACGAATTTTCTTTAAACGAGTAGTGTGTATTTGCTACAAATGTCTCGGCGTGTCGTTCGACTGCAATGTTGTTTTATTGTTAATCGTGAAATGTAATAGGAGAAGCCCCCTTGTTTTGTCATAGAGCACTGCTAGCATTGCGCAAAGCCTTTTGTTTTAAAACGTGCGCGGCACTCTTGTCTCGATGGATTACTGTCCCAAATGACATGGCAGCTTCACACGCGAGCACGCTTATAGCGCTTTCCATTGGGCGAGCAGGAGCACTTCTAACTGCGCTCAAAGCGCTCTCGCGAGTTGCGGCGCCTTCCAGTGGTCGGGCAGGAGCGCGGGCGTTCTGTTTCATTGGTCGAGGAAGAGCACTTTTTCAACGCCGAGGGCAGCCGAGAGCATTTCCTGGTGCTCCGCCGCCGGCGGCGGAGTAAAGATAGCGCGGAGGAAGTAACATGATTTTTCTCACGTCACTTCTGGTTTTACGCCCGGCGAGGCGGCGAAGCGGGCGCGCGAGCGCGGGAAAAGTTTGGTCACATGACGCATGACATCATGCACGCCCTCTATTTGCTCTGCTCTCGGAGCAGCGTGATTGTTCCATTCGGGAGACGAGAGCACACGTCCCCGCTGCCCCCGTGTGCTGCTCTGGCTGCTCGTTCCCCTTGCTCCTGCTCGCCCAATGGAAAGCGCTATTACTGATTAAACTGGTTTCCTATTGTGTTTTTGTCAGCCGTCAATCATTATTGCATCTCGCCGACTAATCGAAAGCTATGGCACTGCGCCTGATGAACACGTAATCGTTGGTTCAGCTTCCGTCCTCAACTACGGAATTCAAATGAGTCCTGAACGTAAGAGAAGAAGCAAAGTTTGCGCTCACGAAAGGTACTGTGAGCAAGCTTTATAAGGAGCCACTCTATGCTCACGAGTAATCGCAAGGCATTTGTTTTGATCTTGGACCACTTGGGCACACAGTACAAGCTAGCCGACCTGCGAATGTAATGCCTTAACCATTCATTATAGTCATAATAAAGTAATGCTGAGAAGGAGACACAAGTCGATGAGAGCATGAATAACTTCGAGGTGTCATTACTCAAAAACAAGCAATCTACATACCAAGGCGTAGTAGCTCGCTCCGCCCCTTCGCTATAGCAACTCAGAACAGCTGAATTCGAGGAACTAAGAAAAAAGTGACAACCTGAGCCGCAACTAAGCTGGCTGCAGTGCACGGGCATGAACTTAGGCGCATGTCATGTAATTACTCTGTACACAATCGCCTGTACACAGCGACACTTATATCTTGAGCTTTACCGCCCAGGAAACTATGGCTTCCCATTCCAGAAATATTTCGATATCCACCAGAAAACGTCATATAAGGTTCTTGGAAGGTGACATATACAAGGTTAGGGACCGTAATGATGACTGCGTCTGATTATGCCTCGAGAACGAGCGGAGAGCAGACAACACGTCGAGTTGGAGTCGTCGCGTATTCGGTATGTCACGTGACTGTTGACATCTCACTATGCTCGTCCGTGTCGTCGCTCCCGTGTTACCCGCCCTATGGCGAAAATTTTGAATTCGTGAACTTCACCACGTAAGTTATTTTGTGTGTGTGAATGCAGTACTGACGCATATTCTAGCCTCAGTTCCCACTTAGCACGATCCGCAAATACCGATCTATTACGAAAGATAGTACAATTTCCATAGGAGATCCTGAAGTCAGCGCTCATTTAATGGGCTGCTTGTCGAACATTTTCGTTGACTGTGAGCGCGATAACCTTCTCTGCACATCCACTTTCACGAGGTTCCTACGGAAAGTGTATTCATCTGCTGTGCCAAGACATCAACATGCCATTCTAAGGAATTGATCTCTTTTCTGTTTTCCGGAAATTTCATTTCATTTTATTTCCTTAAATGCACCACATGGCTGTATTACATAAGGGGTGGGGTCAGCAAAACATGAATAACAATGCTACATGTGTGTACATACAGAAAAGGTTATTTAAATTTTCAGCGAATGATGATGCACAGATGATCTCGACGATGTGTTGGGTAAGGCCGTTCCAATCTTTAGCTGCACGTCGAAAGCAGGAAGCTGAAAAAGTAGCAGTTCGGACCCGTGGACAAAAAAATTTGAAGGGTATGGCCGGTGGGGTGACAGATGTACCATGCTGCCATGATGTAAGGTACACGATTAAGTCATGAGTAATAGAACTTGTGGTACAATAATAGAGTGGCTGTGCGACGGCGAAGGGAGACAGGCGATATTGCAGATTTAGTTTTCAACGCTGAAACACTGACGTCGTACGAATAAGAAGAATGGATGAACGTTGTAGCGTGATTTTGGACAGCTTCTAGATCGTTTATGATGTTAACATTATGCGGGTTCCATATGGCAGATGTGTATTCTAGTTTAGGTCGAACGAGTGACTTGTAAGCGAGCAATCTTACGTGATGTGGGGCGAGGCGAAGATGACGTTTAAGAAATCCCAGTGATTTGTTTGCTGACGATATCATGTTAGCGACATGGGCATTCAATGTTAGGTCATTAGATAATGTAACGCCTTAGTATTTGAAAGACGATACGGATTCTACTGATTCTTTAGCGAATTTGTACTGAAATGCATGAATATTGTGATGACGGTTAATGGAAAGGAGCTTGCATTTGCTAGGGTTATGGGTCATGAGCCAATTTTCACATGATTGTTGGATGTGGTTAAGATCCTGTTGGAGGGCTTCTTGATAACTAGTGTTAATTACTCGGCGGTAGATGAAGCAGTCGTCAGCAAGCATTCGAAATTGGCAAGGTACGTTTAAGGGGAGGTCGTTAATACAAATGGAAAACTAAAAGAGGGGCGAGACCCGAGCCTTGTTGAGACACCTGATGTTGCAGTAAGAGGATTAGACGACTGGTTATTATGATAACTGATGAGAGCGATTTGTTAAGAGGCTTTTATCCACTGTAGGTACGTTAGGATGCATGTTTAAGCGAGATAATTTTTGTAGTAACCGCTGATGTGGAGCCTTATCAAACGCCTTGGCGTAATCCAGAAAAATAGCGTCGACCTGAAGGTTAGTGCCCATTCAGCATGCACATCGTTGAGGAATATGGCTAGCTGAGTTCCGCATAAATACCCTTTGCGGGAACCATCAGGGGATGGATGGAAGAAATTGTTACCTTCCAAGAAGTCCATAACGTGAGAGTATACTGAGATGTTCCAAGATTTTGCAAGGGACGCTAGTTAAAGATATGGGCGGGTAGTTTGGAGGACAATATTTATCAGCTGATTTGTAGAATGGAACGACCTTCCCAGTTTGCCAGCCATTCGGATGGTTTGTCTTGATATGGGGCTGTATGTTGACCAGTGTATTTTATTTGTCTTTTGTTATTAGAAAAAGTAAATGTGTACGCGTATATGAATGTGCAGGGTCGTCCACCTTTGGTACGAACACGCCACGAGCGGTGGTTCTCCGCGGAGCGCGGCCACGGTGAGCCGTGTTCGCACCAGGAGTGGACCCTGTACGTATAGAAGCCATTCCGCCGCTTGCCTCTGTGTACTTTTCGTATACCTTGTTGGACCGGACAGGAGCTGCATTAGGATATCGGTCAAAATAATTAGTTTACTTGCACTTTCATGAAAGTGATATGTGATATTTCATTAAAGTATTTACTGATTAATTAATTGATTGATTGTCGAAATGAGAAGCGGTTGCTTTGCTCCGCAGGAAAGAAAAAGATTGGTTGATTTGAGGGATTTAACGTTCCAAAAGCAGCTGGGATTATGAGAGACGCCGTAGTGGAGGTCTCCGGAAATTTCGACCACCTGGGGTTGTTTAACGTGCACTGACATTTTACAGCACGCGGGCCTCAACATTTCGCCTCCATCGAAATGCAGCCGCCGCGGCCGGGATTCGATCCCGCCACCTTCGGATCCGTAGCCGAGTGCCATAACCACTAGACCACCATGGCGGGGCCAGGAAAGAAAAAGACAGTTCGTAACAATAAAAATAAGATTAGCCCACGAAAAAAAAGTTAACAAAAATTAATATGCAGAACTGCAAGCGACATCGGTGCCCACATTTCCTTTCAACAGTGCAATTTGCAGGGCCATAGCCAATCACTTGGTATATGCGCCAAGCGTCCAATAAGAAGCCTGTAATGTCGAGCATCGGAAGCTTGCTGCTGCAAGCGAATAGCACTGCCGCTGCAGAAATGCTGCGTAATGATGCAATTTTAATTTCCTCTAACATGTTCAGCACAGCAATATTTTATTATGTTTTGATCACAGCGCGAAGGGCGCATGCGAATATGTGAACCAAGGACCAACGAAAAGAGCCGCAATGTATGAAACTCCTGCGCAGTATAAAGGCTCGATGCTGTTAGCCAGTTCCTTCCATGTTCATGGTCATAATTGCATAGAAAATGATCTTGGGAAAAGCTGCGCTACTGTTGACCACAGCCTGCTGGCACGAAGTGACTTTCCGGAGTTCTCTTTAGTCAGCGACAGTTAAGGCATAGCAAAGAGCGCGTAAAAGTGTTATCCTTTGGAAAAGCGGTTAAGAGCTGCGCGCCTGAAAAGGGGGAGCTGCACGATCAATGTGAATAAACCGCTACAATGTATTTCCGTTCTATGACGTTTGCTGTATACGAAGCGTGTTCCGGTTATTATTTGCACGCCTTCGCCTTCACATATTTTCTTTAAATTCTCTCAGAAGTTTAATTTTTTGTTATAGACCCTTCCTGCATAGCAGAGCCACATATATTGTGAGGCGACGTCCAGTACAGCGGTAGAACCGTTTTATTAGCAGAATGGCGCGCGAGACAGCTTCCAAACTGGTAGCGGCCAAACTCAGCGATGATGATGATTGGCGTGATGGGTATATACAGATGAAGACGATGAACTGCATACTTAGCGCTCACACTATTTTCCCCCCTTCGCGAAAGCGGTCACCAACGCGTCAAGTCAACACAGCAAGTTAGCAAGGGAACGAACGGCGGATGTACGGCTTCAGGCGAGACACGTGGACGATTTCGACGCTGCGGCGACGGCGGTCAGTAGGCGAGTTCATAGGAGCGATTCGACAGTTTACGGGAGACGTCCTTTGAAGCACGGTGTAGGGGCCTAGGTATCTGTGAAGAAATTTTTCGCATAGTCCTAAAGCTCGAACAGGTGTCCACAGGAGGACTTCGTCTCCAGGGCGGAACGAAGTCCTCCAGGGCGGAACGAAGTCAATACATTATTAGTTAACAATGGCTAGGAAATTATTATTTTTTGTATTGACTCCGCTATTTTCCATATACTAAAGGTGTGCTGTCGGTATGAAAGGCCACGTACAAACGGAAACCACAGATCATGTATTTAGAGAACAAGCCCAGTGCATTGTTGGCTAAATCTGCTAAGCTGAGAGTTAATAAATACCACGCAGTTATCGAACCAGGCAAGCATTTCATTCGTAACGCTGGCATTGCAAGTATCTGTCGTGTGAAAGTCACACTTATCACTGTAGTAAGTCCGTCTTTAACCAAAACGTCAATAAATTTCTACACTTAGTCAGGATATTTCTACACTTAGCCACGATAACGTAGCCAAGATATTGTACGAACGACCTAATGACTGAACCGAATATGTTAATCGTTGTGTACCAAAGGCATTATTCAGCACAGTCACAATAATGATATTACAGCGGTTTTTGTGAAGCTTATTGACACACTTACCTAAGCGTTTCTGACCGCGTGCTCATATTCCTACAAAAATCTGACAAAACAAGTTGTTGAACGACCAGAATATTTGATATAAGATTAGCGTTACTAACAATTGAATAACCCACGAACGCCTTGTGATTTCCTGTTTCGGGGGAATGCCCTAAATTAAATAATATCAGCGGCGAAATATTTCTTGTGTGTAAAGGGTCTGATGTCTAATCCATGCTCAGGATGCCCTCTATCGCAGATATTTCATTTCTAAATACGAAGGATTTCTTGGCAAACTTTAATCGCTCTCTATCTATCTATCTATCTATCTATCTATCTATCTATCTATCTATCTATCTATCTATCTATCTATCTATCTATCTATCTATCTATCTATCTAAGTCTCGGTGCTCTGCTCGTCCCCTCCCTCACTTATTATAAACTAAAATTGGGGTAGTAACGTATGAATGTACAGTTGACATAATTTATTTCGTCATCACAGACATGATGCCTGTGTCGTCGACGGTATGATTAACTACGACACGACCGCATGTGAGTCATAGCGGCATTGCTCGATCCAGGGTAGGAGGCTGCAAACCACCTGTTATTGAATTTTGACTTTACAACCTGTATTAATTAGGGACCACTGAAAGTAAACATTCTAATTTTCATAAGAACACAGTGTGCATGAGTTAAGCAAGAAAAATAGAGACTGTTTCACATACCTAGAGATTAAAACTGTGGGCATGAGATGCAGATAGACACAGCCAAACGCTGTCTAATGATCGATAGCCACCAACGACTCATTAGGGGGGTGGGGAATGGATATACGAATCGAACCTGAGTGCCCGATGTGCCAAGCGAAGGGCTACCACTTGTCTTTCGCTTTTCTTCCTACGCGGTTTATAATTTAATGAGTCAGCAGCTCTGGCGACAGTAATTGTCTATGGTCAGTCGCGGCTCGAGCGTCTCAAAAGCTGTTACAAGAATGTAATAAATATACGTATTCACTACTGTCATTCACTGGGCTGTTATTCACTTTCGGCCGACATGGTAGGAATACTCCATCAAAGGCGCTGACAACTTGTGCATCAGCGCGCCGTAACGTGCATTTCTATTCAATAAAATAGACTTGAATGCAAGCTGAGTGCAACCTCAGTGGCGACGTTACGATGTATCATGAGGTGGCCTTTAGGAAGAACAGTTGCTAGCTGTGCCTCGTTGTCCGCGCTAGACACACGTACCGCACAATTCGCACAATATGCATTGATGCTACTCGCAACACTTCGCAGAATGAAAAAAATTATGGCATAAGCAATTTCATCGCTCGCTCCTGGCTCCTTCCATAACGTTGATTCTCGACTTTGAGTGGCGTCTGCCAGATTTTAATGAGTTCATTTCGTAACATTTTTCTAAGGCACAGGTGTACGAGAATCGACATCCTTTAAATGAGCTGAAAGTCAGAGACTTCATTAGCGGAGAGGACCTGTGCTTTCATATCATATCTATCATGTATCCCATATTGGACTGTTTTTTAATGTGTTGTTTTGTAACGCCTTTCGTAATGCGTTTTCACCCCAGACGTGAAAGGAACGCGTTGTGCTAGGAAGAAGCCTGTCGCTCGGAGCCCCGACAGCTGGAACCGCAGCAGCGAGTAGTGCGATTTTCACATAAAAATTGGCAGATCCCACGTGCAGTAGGAATCAAGGAAATGCGAAGCACGCATAAGGAACGTAACATGGATTTGCATTGTTGTCTCGCTATACCGAGTTTGGTACATGCGAAGTTAACGAAACGGCCGCAATAGCACCAAGACTGTGGCATGTAAACCATGCCGCTCATACACGCATGTCATGACTCTAACGTTATGAGTTGTCATTTACGTTCGTCATACAGTCGTGTTGTGCCATAGCAATTTTGGTATACATCTCTTTAAGGAAACGAGTGGCATGTAGATCATGCCGCTAATGACATGCTTGTCACGATCTCCATGTAATGACCTGTGATTTATGATCATCACGCAGTCATGTTATAGCAAACCAATTTTCGTATAGCGTCCGTGCAGTCGAGTTTTCCATGCGCGACATCAGCGCCAGAATGCGCTGCCTGGCGGAGAGAAGAAGCAAAATTGGGCAGACAATGACAGGAAAATACGCGAACGCGATGCGCGTCTCCTACTCTATAGCACCAGCGACCGCCCGTCCCACCTTGTTTCGTTTTATTAGGGGTGAAGCTCCTATTAGTCTAACCTTGTCACGCGTCAAGCGTCAGGCGTCAGGCGTAACCCGCGAGCCGGGAGGCACGCGCTCGCCCTCGGCGCGTGCTTCCCGGCGCGTGCCTCTCTCTCTCCCGGCGCTTGTCTCTGCTGTCTTGTGAGAGAGAGAGAGAGAGACAGAGAGACCGAAAGGCACGCGTTGGCTATGGAAACGCTCTTTCTTAGAGGAACGCTACCAGCTCGCAAAGAAGGAGAACGCGCCCTGAAGCCTAAAAGACAACGTTGGCGCAAGCAGCGTCTCCTAGCGAGTATCTTGATTGAGAAATACCGACTGCTCGCGTTGGAGAAGCGTTCACCGGCAACCCATATATATATATATATATGCACTGGATCTTGACTTGCAACGAAGTGCCGGTGGGAGATTTCACTTGTGCATAGTTGAACCATGAGGATTCGTAGCGTGCGCGTTAACTAAATTAATCCGGAACTCGGCACGATCTACGATGAACCTCCCTAGCTTCGCCCACTCATCATCCTTCACTCCGTGGATATGCTGTAATTTTTTAGGGGCGAAGCTCCTTATAGCGGCACCCGTTCGTCATTCGTCGTAGTAGTGTGTAACCAGTCTTAACGGTAGTACCAGATCTTGACCTCCAAGGTGGTGCCGGTGGGAGATTTCCCCTGTGCGTTGTTGAACAATAAAAAATTCGCAGTGTGCGCGTTAACTAAAAGCCGAATTCTTCTGTCTCTCATTCCCCATTAGCAGCCATTGGCATGTTCCAGTAGGAAACGTTAGTAGAAGTAGAAGTGTAAGTGTTAGCTAAAAGCCGACTTCTGTCTCTCATTCCCATTAGCAGCCATTGTTTACCTCCAAGGTAGTGCCTGGTGAGATTTCTCCTGTGCGTGATTAGACAATAAAAATTTTGTTCAAAACGCCGTTGATTGATGAAATAAACCAACGAAAGACGCCAGGCACCCGCTCGCCCTCAGCGCATGCCTCCTGCCCTCGGCGCGTGCTGTCTTGTGATAGAGAGAGAGATAGCGAAAGGGGCGCGTTGGCTATGGAAACGCTCTTTCTTAGATGAAGGCTCTACCAGCTCGCAAAGAAGTAGAACGCGCCCTCACCCGCGAGAAGCAACGTTGGCGCAGGTAGCGTCTCCTAGCCAGTTTCTTGATTGAGAAATACCGAATGCTCGCGTTGAAGAACCGTTGACCGGCCACCCATATATATATATGTATATATATTTAGGCACTGGTCTTGACTTCCAACGAAGTGCCGGTGGGAGATTTCACTTGTGCGTATAGTTGAACCATGAGGATTCGTATCGTGCGCGTTAACTCAATTAATCCGGAACTCGGCACGATCTGCGATGAACCTCCCGAGCTTCGCCCACTCGTGATCATTCACTCCGTGGATATGCTGTAATTTTTTTTCCTTTGAGACGCGCGCTCCAAACCTGCGGCAAACTGTTCCAAAGGCGACGCCGCGAGCGTTCGTGTAGCACGCCCGGAAAGCAGCGAAGAAACGCGCGCGTCGCTGTCGCCTCGGTTTCCACCGTGCGCGCGCGTCTCATACGTGCGACCCAAGCGGCCAATACCAGCAATACTGAGCCGTCCGACGAGAGCTACGTAGCGCACTCTGGTCAGTAGACGGAGCCCATACATCCCATTAACAAAACGGCAGTATAGCGCCAGGACCATGCCAGTCATGACACGCGTGTCATGATTATAATGTTATGACCTGCATTTACGTTCGTCATGCTGTCGTGTTGTGCCATAGCAATTTTGGTATACGTCCCAATAACGAAACGCCTGGGATGTAGATCATGTCGCTCATGACATGCATGTCATGATTTTCATGTTATGAGCTATCATTTACATTTGTGATGCAGTCATCTTGTGGCGTGCCAATTTTCGTATACATCCCGTTAACGAAACGCGTGGTATATACATCATGTCGACCATGACATGGATATCATGATTTTCATGTTGTGACCTGTCAGTCATGTTCGCCATGCAGTCATGTTGTGGCATACAAATTTTCGTATACATCCCATCAACGAAACGGCCAGGAGAGCACCAAGACCGTCGCATGTAAATCATGTCACTCATGATATGCATGTCATGATTTTCGTGTTATGACCTGTCATTTATGTTTGTGATGCACTCATGTCGCGGCATGTCAATTTTCGTATACGTCTCATTAACGAAACGAGTGGCATGTAAATCATGCCACTCATGACATGCATATCATCATTTTCGTGTTATGACCTGTCATTTATGTTCGCCATGCAGTCATATTGTGGCATACCAATTTTTGTATACATCCCATTAACGAGACGACCAGGAGAGCACCAAGACTGTGACATGTAAATCATGCCGCTCATGACACGCATGTCATGATTTATCATGTTATGACCTGCCATTTATGTTCGTCAGGCAGTCATGTTGTGCCATACCAATTTTCGTATACATCCCATTAACGAAACGGTTAGGAGAGCACTAAGACCGTGGCATGTAAATCATGCCACTTATGACATGCATATCATGATTTTCATGTTATGACCTGCCATTTATGTTCGCCATGTAGTCATGATGTGGCTTACCTATTTTCGTAAACTTCTGATTATCGAAAGGGCCAGGAGTGCACAAAATCGTAGGCGGCTAGATAGATAGATAGATAGATAGATAGATAGATAGATAGATAGATAGATAGATAGATAGATAGATAGATAGATAGATACGCTCAAACTCGCCGTAGTTCGCTAAGAAATGCTTTGCATTTAAAAGGTATCGGGCACGTTGCCTCAAGTACTGCGAAATTTCCCTTGAGCGGAGCGCACATTCCTCAGCGTTTCCATACGTAGCACTCTGCCTCCATCGTCACAGCGGAAGAGCTTGTGCGATGCAGAAGCGAACTACATGTTAGAATAACCATGAGCGTTTACCATCGTGTGGCGAGAAACGCCACATAAAATCTCAGTAAAATATTGATACATCAGAGCCTACTAATGAATATACATGTTAAAACATTCAGAAATATACGACAAAAGCATTGCACGGACGCGCTCAGTGACGTTTCCGACGATGTAAAACGTAGTATGCATAACGCCTCCTCCTTGTGCTGTAAATGTGTGAAAGAGGTGCTCCTATTGTGGCTTTGTTGAGAAATAATTTTGAATGAGTAAACTAAAACGTGATTCTTTTGCTTTAACCGCGGTTTACCCGACATAGGAAGTAATCGCTTTCATTTGAAACGTTGCTTTTTATAACGAAAAGAAACGCGGCTGCTTGATGTTAATTCATACAGGTGCTACGTTTTGCTCAGCGACAGCTGGTCTACGTTGCTTTGGCGTAATACTGACGCATACTTTTGCAAGAAGGACTGCATTACCCGCATAGGTGATAATCGCTGTGAGATTACGTAACTATTCCGGGCAAGTACACACACGGGCTATTATTGTGGATCCGCGCATGGAAAGCAGGAACTAAACGCGTTTAATATCAATGCTACAACTCCACGATGTCCTTTGCATATCGCCAACTGGAGATGCTGACCGCCTAGTCCTTTGCTGGATTAGAGAACCTGCCGGCAAAAAGACATCTGGAGGTCTGTCCGACGTTCCCAAACGCATTAAAACCGTTTCGAAACCATCGTGCTCACGTTTATGCAGGGCGGTCGGAATTTTCGTCTCAAGCCGTTTAATCAGCTTATTCTTTTTCTTGTCTCTTGCAGCAGTTATTATTGTTCCAAATAAAACGAAATGCAATACCATCTCACATCCGTGTTACAAGAAATGAAGACGCTCATCCATTCGCTTTCAGTTATGCCCTGAAAGAGGGTAATTGGCCAGTTACCATCAGTATCTTAGACAACGCTCATCTACTGATCCACGAACACCTCCTGGAAGAGCACCAAGATCAGCGTATTATAACAGGATTATTTCGTCCCTGCTTCCGCGGTCGTGGCTTGCGTTGTCGTGCTATAGCCCTCCTGTATGAGTTTAGGGCTGGCTCTGTATTGATGCACGAACACTTACCGTCAACACTCTAAACCAGAATTGGGATAAAGTGGACTAACTGCATACATTTAGACCACCGGTCGAACGGTTCATCCGAAAGGATGAACCGTTCGACCGGTGCGTGTCGTGCGCAAACGCCCGCCACGAAAAGTACCAATGGGGGGTCTAAAAGCACCCGTTGGTCTGCGCTCGTTCGTCTGCGTCCGCGCTGCCTGGCCGCGCCATGTAGTTTGAGTGGTTCAGGGAAAATTTAGACGCTTCTCGTCTGCTCCCCCGAGTCCGTCTGCGATCGTCGTTCGCATGCTTCTGCCCCGCTGCGCCATTCTTTAGGCCCCCCTTCCTGTCAGAGGCTCAAGCACGTGAGTTGTCAAAAGAGCAACAAAATACAAAAGCAAGCAAACATGCATTCCTCAACAACTGGAGGACACCACTCGCTCGGCTGCCGTCTCAGGCCTGCGGAGGCTCGCGTAGTGTTACGGCGAGTTTGCTGGCGTAGTGTGTGTGTGCCAGTGCGAGCTTCCAAGCCTACACGCTGTGGATACATTGCTTGAACGCGCCGAATTACAACGGATATTTACATCGCTAACAAAAGTAAGTTGTTTTGATCGTCAGCGGTTGCTTGCCGAGTGCCCGAAGAGTAAATGGCTGCAATTTGTACGCGAAAAGAAACTTCGCATGCCGTCGGCATCGAGCCCGTCGGCGGCCGTCGTGAGCTATCGCCGGCGCAAGGAAAAGAAAAGTACTTTTTGTTTTCCGGGAAATACTGTCTGTATCGTAGAATAAAGTGTAATTAAAATTGTGTATTTCGCCTCGTGCGACGACCACTGTGAAGCAGCTATCGCGAAGGCGAGCGCTGATACGTGGCTGACCGAACCAACGTGCTGCCGCCGGCGCGCTGCGACTACGCTGCATATCGTGACTGCGAGCCGTCTCGTTCGTTGTGAGTAGGGTAAGTACATCACATCTCAGCCGCGACAGTGACGATGAGACTTGTTCTTCAGTTGTGTGCGGAATAACGACCGTAGAAATAGCACAGGACTGGGTATTTTGTGAGCGCCGGTGATCGTTTGTTCTACAGCCGTGCTCTACGGAAAAGGCCTACGGACGACTTCGGCAAGAAGGTACACCGGCGGGGCAACTGTGCCTCGCGTTTCTTCGCCGCCGCGGGAGAATGCTTGCCGTTACTGTGTTTGTGCGTGCTCAGGGGTGTTTTATGAGCTCGCGCACGGCATTGCGAACGCTCGTTCGCTTCAATCGACGAGGTGCTAGCTACTAATTGAATTCGTTAATTAAAAACGCGCTCACGATATGGCGGGTTTAGATTAACAGATCTGTGCGGTGATGGGTTATCTAAGAGCCGACGCTAACCGCACGGCTCTTCTGTGAATATATATTTTGTAACTGCGCTGAACAGCAACTTGCCACCGGCACTACATGTGGGGCAATATATGTGAGTATATATACCCGACCGTCGGTGTGTGGTTTGAGTGGTCTATGTGGTGCATTACTTTGATATGCTTGCGTGTAAGCTTGAGTGTCTACGTGTGTGTGATGTTCCTTTGAATGCATTGGAGTCTGTATATGCGATATTAAATGCTGATAAAGTATGCATGTGTGATATAAATGCTGATAGATCGAGTGAAAATGTGATCGCAATCGGAAGCCTCCATTTTTCTTTTTGCGTTTGGTCTGAACTGGTCCAACAGTTCGTCTGCCTAAAATGGTCCACCGAGGGCAAACCGTTAAGCCATGCAGAAGCGAACTACATGTTAGAATAACCATGAGCGTTTACCATCGTGTGGCGAGAAACGCCACATAAAATCTCAGTAAAATATTGATACATCAGAGCCTACTAATGAATATACATGTTAAAACATTCAGAAATATACGACAAAAGCATTGCACGGACGCGCTCAATGACGTTTCCGACGATGTAAAACGTAGTATGCATAACGCCTCCTCCTTGTGCTGTAAATGTGTGAAAGAGGTGCTCCTATTGTGGCTTTGTTGAGAAATAATTTTGAATGAGTAAACTAAAACGTGATTCTTTTGCTTTAACCGCGGTTTACCCGACATAGGAAGTGATCGCTTTCATTTGAGACGTTGCTTTTTATAACGAAGAGAAACGCGGCTGCTTGATGTTAATTCATACAGGTGCTACGTTTTGCTCAGCGACAGCTGGTCTACGTTGCTTTGGCGTAATACTGACGCATACTTTTGCAAGAAAGACTGCATTACCCGCATAGGTGATATTCGCTGTGAGATGACGTAACTACTCCGGGCAAGTACACACACGGGCTATTATTGTGGATCCGCGCATGGAACGCATTTAATAAACGCATTTAATATCAATTCTACAACTCCACGATGTACTTTGGATATCGCTAACTGGAGATGCTGACCGCCTAGTCGTTTGCTGGATTAGAGAACCTGCCGTCAAAAAGATATCTGGAGGTCTGTCCGACGTTCCCAAACGCATTCAAACCGTTTCGAAACCATCGTGCTCACGTTTACGCAGGGCGGTCGGAATTTTCGTCTCAAGCCGTTTGATCAGCTTATTCTTTGTCTTGTCTCTTGCAGCAGTTATTATTGTTCCAAATAAAACGAAATGCAATACCATCTCACATGCGCGTTGCAAGAAATAAAGACGCTCATCCATTCGCTTTCAGTTATGCCCTGAAAGAGGGTAATTGGCCAGTTACCATCAGTATCTTCGACAACGCTCATCTACTGATCCACGAACACCTCCTGGAAGAGCACCAAGATCAGCGTATTATAACAGGATTATTTCGTCCCTGCTTCCGCGGTCGTGGCTTGCGTTGTCGTGCTATAGCCCTCCTGTATGATTTTAGGGCTGGCTCTGTATTGATGCACGAACACTTACCGTCAAGGACGTGTGGGAAGCCCGTTGATTGCGTCCTATGGCTCCACTGAGACACTTGAACGCGTGACCTTGCATGCAGCGGGGATTTGTGATCAACGCATACGGCCCAATTGCGTGGCGAGGTGTCCCACCTTAAGATTGCCCTTTTCCCGGTGGAATAGTCGGCCGACGTGACCAGGCCAATCGAGCACGTTAACCTTTCCGGATGGTACAGATTCGGCCTCCCGCTTATAGCCACTCCTCTGCGATCCTTACTGTATTTTGTCTCCGAATGTTCATTCTAATAACCCTCTTTTTTTCTCTTTTTGTACTTTGTTTCATCACTTTCCCCACCTATTTTAATTTCTTCTATCTAGTCCCTCCTCCTGAATCGGCTCTCCTCGCTGGCACGCGTCATCTTGCCCCTTCCTTCCTTTACTCGTGTCCTTGTGAGTTTACGAACTCATATCAAGTAAAAATAATGAATAATTGGTAAAATTCAGGCCCTTCTTAACTAAAATATATTTCGCCATATTTTTTGCCCCCGTGCACCTAGCAGTGTTTCGATAGCAGGGATTTCAAGATGTCGCTTGCCAATGGAGTGAACTTTCGCTGCCGAAATGGTGTCTTGTGTGAGAGCTCGGTGTCTTGTGTGAGAGCTGCCGGGGTTTTCCTACGACGCTGCTGAGTGTGTCAGTTTGTTCTTTTCGTCGAGCATTTTATTTGCGCTGCTATGTAATCTTTACTTCCCGTGGTCTACCCATAGTGGCCTGCAACGAACTGAATGAGTTGCTAGACCGGTCTCTGTTCTAGCAACCGGTCGAGCTGCCACTATAGAATCAGGGACACCGGGCGGAGCGATTTCCTTCCAGAGACCGTAGGAGACCGCGCACACGCGCGCTTTGAATTTGTAGGCGCGAATGCGTTTGACAACCGAAGTGGCGCACTATTGGTGGCGCCCCTGTGCGCCCTCCGGCTTATCAACGCCTAGATAGATAGATAGATAGATAGATAGATAGATAGATAGATAGATAGATAGATAGATAGATAGATAGATAGATAGATAGATAGATATGGTCAACGTTGCTCAAGTTCGCCAAGAGCTCCTTGCCTTTTAAAAAAATTCAGCAGCATTACTTCGACTGAACAAGTGGGCAATTTCCCTGCAAGCAGACTGGCCTTGTTGAATTGGCCCTTCAATTTCAAGGGGCACTTGCCATGACAGATCACCTCCTTGTACAGCCTTCTGCAGCCACACACGAGTACAGACATTTTGCATTTTTTGTTATACATGCCTGGTGTCGCTTTCTCGCGTACGTGTAGTACATGGATGTCTGAATATATTCTTTTCCATGCCCGGCGGAAGCTTCTCGTGTGTCGTCCCTCAGTCGATGGTTGCGCGAATGACACGTGAGCATCGTCGACGTCGAGAAGAAAGATTGTCGCCCGCCAAAACCCATTATCCCGGAAGCACAGGGTGATCGTCGCCGACGTGAGCGAGACCACTCTTGACCTCAACGCCATCTTCAGGTTTACTGTAGCAGAATCTTCTGCTATCTTTACCGTTTCACATACGCGGTGTGTAACGAAGAAGTCTAGGAGAAGAAGCAAAACTTACACATCCAGAACGGGAGAATCACATGTGTAACATACAAATCCAATCGTGAAGAACGATCGAGAACACGTGCGTGGGCAAACAGGAACGCTCCAACAGCGTAAGCTCAAGAGAACGTCCTCGAAACGAGCTCCGACGGTTAAATCGATCCAGGCGCCCTGACAAGGCCACACTTTACTTCTTCGAGCGGATAAAATCAATTTCAGTACTCCCTTTGTAACACCGCTTAGCGAGCAGGTCGAGAGTGGTCCACTTTTTTTCTACCGCGACTTGCATGCCAAGTGAAAAAAGCTTGATAGTGTGAACGCGTCTCCGCAAGCCTTCTAAATTACTTTGTATTGGTCGTTCCCGTTCTTTGCACAATATACCTTTTCGAAGCTCACGCGACGGTACGAGTAATTCTCTGTCACCCCTATTGACCCCCGAGAGATCGTCATTAGCGCGGACAAAAGTTCGCTGTTCCCGAGTTACGATAGGGTGGAAGAAAAGCGTGCACCATTCAGGCCACAGTTCAGACCCGATCGCTTTCTACTGGTATTTTTTGCTACGTCCGTACCCGGTGAGCATACCGACAGACATTTCTATAATATGGAAAACAAAGTTATTCGTGCTCTTGGGAAGAATTGATTTGTTATCTCAGACCATGGCGTTGATTTCGTGCCTTACCATAGCTTTGCTTTATTTACAGGTCCGTGTAAGGTGTATAGAGGGCCCGGAAATGACACGATTGTGCCGGTCATATAGAGGATAATTGTGCGAAACGTCTACATGACTTTTTTTCCCTCTTACAGCGCTCCTTTGAAGAGCTTTTATTCACGCTGAATTCATAACTCCACAGTGCGCGCACGCCGGTAGAGTTTGCTCTCCGTGGTCGTTCGTAAAACTACTCGATAACTGTTCCTCAAACAGGGAGCAATTTATGGTCGCAGCCCGTATGAGTGACAGGGAATACACCGTTGTTTTAAGATATGTTCAGCGCTACTTTTATGGTTACTACCGGATGGGGTATTCACAGGTTCAGGTAAAACCGACTTGTTTGTCATCACCATCATGATCATAATAATCATCATACTCATCCTGTCTACGACCACTGATCTCCACAGATCTCCAAGTATCCCTGTCCTGCGCTATCTGGGCCCCAGTTATCCAGCAAGCTTCCTCATCTCGTCTACGCACCTACCTTTCCGCTGCTCCCTGCCACGCTTGCCTTATCTAGGGATCCACTATGTTACCCTTAATCACCAACTGTTGTCTTGTCTTCGCGTTACATGGCCCACCCACGCCCATTTCTTCTTAATTTCTAATTATATATCCCTAACACGCGTTTGTTGCCTAACCCACTCCCCTCTCTTCTTGTCCCTTAAGGTTACACCGACCATTTTCTTTATTTATTATTTACTGATTTATTTTATTTCCCAATAATGCAGGCCATGACAGGCCCAAGCAAGAGTGGGAAATCAAAACATTAGTATAAATCCGGTTTACAAATAAATAACGCCATTAGCAATCAAACAGGGTTACATCACTAAACAGATAATGCGTACTTAGTAATAAACAAAAAGAGAAATAAACCAACAATTTTTCCAGTGCCGTGTGAAAATCAGCCTGATCGAAAATGCTTACGAAGAGCGTTCCAATCAGAAGTTGTCTGGGGAAAGTAACTACGTTTAAATGCATTGATTTTAGCAAATATTGGTTTCAGTGTATGGTCATGATTGTGTCGAGCCTTTCTAGTGTCTAATCGTTTTACATATGAAGGTACGGACATGTCAAATTTACCTTTCAACACGTTGTGGAAGAACACTAGCCGAACATATTTTCGACGCACCTGTAATGTTGTATTTCCGTGTTCTTGCATAAGTTTAGTGGGGGAGTCACAACTTTTATATTTACCAAAATTGAATCTTATTGCCTTTCTCTGCAACATCGAAAGTTTATATATATCCAGCTTAGTCTCGAGATCCCAAATTACGGAAGCATATTATAATTTCGCCCATATGTAAGTATTATACGCTAGTAACTTTAGCTTCGCTGGAGCTTTGTTTAGTATCTTTCTTAAGAAACACAACTTGTTAAATGGTGATGCACATACATCTGAAACGTGACCTGACCAAAATAATTTAGAAGTAATTGTAACGCCTAAATACTTATAACTTGTGAGATTTCCTATTTCTTGTTTACAAAGAATATAGGAATAAGAAGTAGGCAGTAATGTAGTGTAACTGTTATTAAGATTGTTTTTTGCGCGTTAGGTTCCTCAACCCAAGCTGCTCAATCTGGAACAACTGGTCCTGCAATACAACGTGATCATTCTCACACAGTATCTCCTTGTATATTGTACAGTCATCAGGAAATAGTGTTATACGCACTGCATCAGACAAAATTTGAATGGGATCATACACATAACAAAGAAAAGCAAGGGTCCGAGTACACTGCCCTGAGGCACACTAGAAGAAACAGGGTGCATATCAGACGCACACTCACGCAAGTACGGCGTTCCATGCGCGCTGCGTCGTGCTGAGTTTAAGCTGCTCTCTCTTAGTTAGCCTGCCAAGTTTCTGGCCTGTATGTGAGTACCGGTAAGATGCAGCTATTATACACTTTCCTCTTCAGAGACAATGTTACCATTCATTATCTGGGAATTCTCATATTATAACGGCAAAAAAAATTGGGGGACCCTTAAGCTTCGCCTTTAAGACTTGAACGCGATAGGGAAATCCGGCCCCTAGTGTGCACTTCAACCACTCAGTGCATAATTATTAATGTGTGTTTTTACACACACACACACGCGCCCAGACAGACAAACACGCGCACGCGCGACGTATCTATAGTAATGGTAGAGGTTTTCTATCTATTTAACAACACTTTTATATCAACTTCATGAAAATTTTGTACAGTGGTGTAGTCACATGGTCCTGTATTATGAACTGCGCTTAGGCGTGACACTTTCATTCGTAAATCGTCACATTCTGTCGTCCTTCGTGCACTAACTATCTGGCAGCTGTTAGATTTGTTCTTCTGGAGACCTCTTCCGGCCAACCGCAACAAGCATCGCCTTATAGTCGGTGAAATGGCAACTGCAGTACTTCACTTCTTTAATGCTGTCGTGAGAATCAAATGCTAAAAAAATTCCGCCCCCATCTTCCCACGGGGGGAACTCGAGTAAATGCGTCGCAGAGTAGTGGGGGTATCGCGTGAATGTTGCGTAATTGGGTATGGTTTGGGAATGCTTAATTGTTATTTCGTCTTTATTATTCTTATTTATTGAATGAAGGAGAAGCGAAGGCAAGGAGTGTAAAGTTAAAGTGTGGCTTTATTGCTTGGTGCCGTTGTTGTATTGGGCGCTTGCGACCACGAGCAGCGTCCGGAGCCGCGTCTCGTTGACGAGGTTTGCACGCCGCTTCTCGCTCACGTACTTGGGGTCTTAAAGCTCGCTGCTCACGTTTCGCCGCTGCTTCTCGTGCGCGAAGTTCGGAATCTGCAGCTCGGCGTTGGCGTTTCGCAGAAGCTCGCGCTGCCCGGGTGATGGATTGAATTCCGAACGCGTGCTCCACCGCTTATAATCACACCGCCCGCGTTTGAGGGAGAGGAGTACGGGGGAGAGGTCCGCACCCCCACTGCGCATGCTCGGCTTGCTGAACGCCCGGTGGGCCGGCACGAGACGAGCCGAGCATGCGCAGTGGGGGTGTGGACGGCGCCGACGCCGAAGCGCGACATCGTGCGACTAAGAAATGCTCCGCATTTAAAATTGGATGCAGAGCATCCGACGAGACCGCATATAGGCTCTGCTGTAGTCGCATGGTCTCCGAGATGGCGGGCGCGCTCGCCGTCTCGGAGGCCAGGGTAGTCGAGACATTTCTTGATATACCTTCCGCTACATGGACATAGTTGTCGATTTTTGGGGCTGTTTTTTTCGCTCAGAAGAGACGCGTGGAGACGCCGACACCGACGGCGGTATTTCTGCGGAACGAGCTCTCTAACGCTCTCGCGTTAAAATTGCTGGGACAACACTTATAACCTTAACCTTGGCGGACTCAACTGGCGACCGGATCACAGCACTTCTACTGCCTTGTGCGAAGACGCCAGATTTATTGACGCAGTGGTGGCTCTCCCGGAATACCGGATCACTCAAGAGAATCGTCTCAAGCTCGTCATAGGGCACGGTGGCACTGCAGGCATGCGGAATAATCCATTCCTTTTCATTGTGCAGGTGAGGAAACCTTTTGGCAGTTCCTTCCACTCGAATAATCTTTCCTTGGTGGTGCTGCCGTGCCCTTGGCTGCTCTGCCAGCTCTATGCGACTTCTCATTGTATTTGAAAAAAGTATTGCTCTTGTCGGAAGACGTTGAGGCTAACCCTGGTCCTGATATGTCTCAGCTAGCAAAACAGATACAGCAAATTGCTGATGACCTCAAATACATTAAAGAAAACCGGCTAAACTCCATCGATGAAAAGCTAGAAAATTGACATGCCTGGAGAGTACGGTTTCGACGTTTGCTCACCAAGTCGCACACTTACAAAAAATAGTATGTTCACTAGAACTAAAGAAAGTCGATCTAGAAAACAGAACAAGGCGATCGAACTTAATCATTTACAGTCTGGAGCTAAAGTCTCTCTTGCATTCGATAGACTTCGTATTAATGGTTCCACCTACCGATGGGACGCTCAAAGTAATAAGGTAACCCTCGTTGAGAATACGCCTGACATGCCTTGCTCAAAAAAAAAAAAAAAAACGAAGAACCAGAGAAACGCACATTGGGGTCATACCGCCTAAATACAATCGAGAAATAACTTTCTTGAATTTGAATGCTCGCAGTATACTTCCAAAACTAACATCGCTTGAAATATTGCTTCTCAGCATTGAGCCTGACTTCGTAGCAGTGACCGAAACGTGACTGACAACAGATGTTCAAGATTTCGAAATAGCACCATCAAAGTATGCGGTAGTACGTAAACACAGACCAACTCGGGGCGGGGGTGTAGCATTCCTTTCGCTGTTCTACCGACTGCAGAAGGCGTTTAAGCGGTTTTCTGTAGACTACTTTTCAGTCCTCACTCAATTGTGGTCGGTTGCGTATGTAGAAGCCCTTCTGTCGATACCGAGGTGATGCGTTCTTTGTATGCGTACATGCAGAAACACGTGATTGGATCTAGGTTAATCGTACTTGGTGATTTTATTCTGGCAGATATAAATTGGCACACCATGGTAAGGAGATGCGCATGCTCCGACATGCTCATAGACTTGATGCTCGCATTTAATCTTCGTCAAATCGTAACATAACCTACACGTACACAGGGAACAAGTTGTAACATTCTTGACTTGGTATTCTTCAGTGACCACTTTCCAGCAGGCGATGCAAAAATTGAACTAATTGATGGCATGTCAGATCACTAAATCAGCTTATGCTCCCTCCCTGTACACGATACCAGCTTACCGCAAAAACAAATCCCCACTTACTCCGATTTCAGCAAGACAGATAATAACAGCATACTTGACTATCTTCTTTACGATCTGAGTGCGTTCGAACAACTCGCCAACGCTCCCGATAGTAACGTAGAGATTATCTGGCAAAAATTCAAATCAATTGTACTCCACTGCATTCATACATATGTGCCGTCTCGTACAAAGAAGAAAAACAGACATAATCCTTGGATCACGCGCGACATCATCCACGAAAAAAGATAGGTGAAAAGATTTAGAAAGGATCTGAAAACGAATTCCCAGCCAACTCAGAAAAACACGCTCATGTTAGCCATAAAAACCATGAAAGCAAAGGTAAAAGCAGCTAAAGATAATTACATTCGTAACACCCTCGGTAACCTCATGAAGTCCTCTCCGCAAAAATTCTGGAATTACCTTTTTCCAAAGGCCAACCCCAGTGCTGCGTCGGCACGGGAAGATGAAAGCAGAGCTAACGTACTGAACGAGTACTTTCATTCCGTTTTCACATCAGACGATGGTCACCTACCGCACTTTAAAACTTCTTCTAACATAGCTCTAGCACCTCTGAACATAACCAGAAGTGTGCGCTTAACTGACTCCTGAAACTAGACAGCAAAAAAGCCACGGACCAGATAAAATTCCAAACGCCTTTCTTAAGAGATATTCCGAGCAAATATCCCATTGTGTGAGAGTCATCTATAAAAATCTTTAACAACTTGTGCACTACCAAATGGTTGGAAAATTGCAAAAATGATCCCAGTCCGTAAGTCAGGAAATAAAACCGAACGTTCTAATTATAGGCCCATATCCATTACCAGAACTTCGTGCAAACTCCTTGAGCACATTGTCCTTAAACATATAAATACTTACCTCGAGCAAAATAGCATTCTATCACCGGCGCAGCATGGGTTCCGACAGGGATCATCCACAGTCACTCAACTTATTGAACTCATACATGACATCTCGGGTAGTATTGATCACCAAAACCAGACAGACCTTATCTTTCTTGATTTCTCAAAGGCCTTTGGTCGCGTATCACATCAAAAATTAATACTGAAATTTGAACACATATTAGGTAAGGGTCACGTTAGTGGATGGACAAAAGACTACCTTTCGAACCGAACACAATTTGTAGAAAAATTAACCACACCAATTCTAAACTAACACATGTCACCTCTGGAGTCCCTCAGGGTAGCGTTTTGGCTCCTGCACTTTTTCTGATATTTATTAGTGATTTACCCACCGACATCCCCGTCAACATAAGAGTTTTTGCTCACGACTGTATACTGTACAAAGAAATTACTTCTCCACTTGAACATATCAATTTAAACGATGCACTGAAAACACTTTCCGCATGATGTGCTAACTAGAAAATGAGCCTTAATGTTAAAAAAAAACAGATCTGTTGCGAATAACAAGACACCTTGTAGATGAGTTTCCGTATACCATAAACGATGACCCGGTAACAGTGGTTTCGCAGCAGAAGTACCTTGGACTAACAATAACGTCTGACCTTAGATGGGATTGCCATGTCAATAATATTACTTCAACGGCACTTCAACGGCTCTTTTTTCTTAAGCAACGCCTTCGTCAAGCACACCGTGAGACTAAATTACTAGCTTACAAGACACTCGTTAGGTCAGCATTAGAATATTCTACTCCACCTTGGTTTCCATCGACTAATAAATTAATTACCATTTGAGAGGGAGTGCAAAGGAAAGCAATTAGATTCATCTTCAATAAACATCAACTTATAGACTCTCCAAGTGCTTTGATCAATTCGGCCGGATTACTCACAATGTAACATAAATAGGGCGCAGATAGGAGAGCCAGCAAAAGAGGAAGAGGAGGACAGTTGTTGGTGCTCGCGCTTTCTCCGCCTGAACGGCTTGTCGATTCAGCTTTGCTCGCTTCAATAAACGCCTCACTGGCTCAACGCTAAACGCGTACTATCAACAATTTAAAACCGCGCTACGCTCGCCCGATTGAAATTGCTTCATCAATTAATTCATAACAAGCTAAATGTTAACAGTTCCAAATACATCTCTATTGCAGACACAAGAGTAACTAGATTAAGAATTCATACACCCTAGATGAATATAACTTTTATACTAATTGTTTTAAATACTCTTTCTTCCCGCTAGGCATAAGATAGTGGAAAAACTTGCCTTCCGCTATTACCAATGCCTCCTCAGTAACCACCTTTCAATCACTACTTGAAATGTACTTACAGTATACACAAACATAAAACTACAAATATTTTTTTGACAAAATTTCTTATTGGTGTACCTTACCCTTTGTACTTCCAGCGCTACCCATATGCCACTAACTACCATTGCAATAATGCCTTTTTTACCTTTTGCAATGTATGCCTTTCTTTTTCTTTTTACTGTTTGTATACTTATAAGTTGTGTGCTTCCTGCAATAATCTCTAATGGGATTGGCAGTATGTAATAAATAAATAAAAAATAACACTAACTTGGCATCCCTTCAAGTAATCCAAACCCAATCCATGCGAATCATTACAAACTGCTTAGGCTTCGCTAGCGGTAAATGCCTACTACATTGGAAGGATTAGTGGACGTTCGTCACGACTGTTTGTATACGGTCAGGCGAAAAAAGGAATAGCGAGGACACGGGCTCGTACAGAGGAAATACATGTTTGTGTGACAGGACGATGGAGGAGATGAGGACGACATGGATGAGTACGCGGTAAGCATATTTACAAGCAGCGAGACTACACACAAACACTACGAGGAAGGTACGCGAATTCCTGTCGGCGGAGCGTATGAAAAAAGGGATGAAACAGCGCCTCACAAGACGAAGCCGTCCTCAATCCACCGGGTGTCGGCAGTCGTTGGGAGAGATGGGCGAGTTGGCACGGTAACGTAGCGATGACTCTTCGCAGGAGGTGGCCACTCAGCACGGCGGCGTCGCGGCGTCAGAAGTGCCAGATGCCGGCCCACGGCTGCGTTGCCGTGGCCAGCAGCTCTCGTGGCCCGCCTCACGCTGGAGGCGGCCTCACGACAGGGCCTCCACTTAGGCTTCTGTCTTGACCTGGCCTGAAGCCGCTCCAGGTGCCCAACACGAGCAGACGAAACCCGCGCCTGCTCCACACGGCAGTCACTGCAGGCGCCCTGCGCGTCTGCACAAGCAGGCAGGCGTGTCGCCTTGAGGGCCACCCAGGAACTTCCGCAGGAGCTCCAGGAACAACGCACTCGTCTGGCGTGTTTCACTGCACCATGAGATCTGCCCTGCGCGCTCCGCGCGAGACTTTTCTTCTTTTTTCCGTGCCTCCGCCGAACACGCCACCTGCCTCTGGCTTTGCCTTCTGTTTCTTCTTCATCATTCTTCTAACACTTAAAGGGTCCTCGAAAGTCCTGACGAGTCCACACACGAGCCAACAACCCCTAAATCACCACATCCATAAAAGCAACATCCTAACCATATCATTGACGAAAAGACGTATTCCAACCAAGAAAACAAGCGAACACAGAAAAATCGCAAGGACGAGAGGGAAGCGGTTGTCATTTTCCTCAATACAATGCACCAACTAGCCCTACAACGTGTTTTAACCATATCATACCTCGTTAAACATAACTTAGGGGCCCCATTCTGCAACTACACGTCCAAGGAATCACCACCGATCTGACGTATTCCAGCCAAGAAAACAGGCGAACACAGAAAAATCGCAAGGACGAGAGGGAAGCGGTTGTCATTTTCCTCAATACAATGCACCAACTAGCCCTACAACGTGTTTTAACCATATCATACCTCGTTAAACATAACTTAGGGACCCCATTCTGCAACTACACGTCCAAGGAATCACCACCGATCTGCTTCTCACCTCCTGGTCTCATTGCTCATGGTAATGCTAGATTTGCTGATGATAACGATTTGCTTTTCCCAAAGTACACACTCACTATGGTAAACAGACTGCTCGAATTTAATACTGAGAGTGTTAAAGCTGTTTTAGTTATTGTATATTACCTTAACGTGCATTTAACAGGAGGTACCGACACAGTCATCGACTTTAGTACCTCCTTATGTATGCTAAACACATCCAATGTTTAGTATCTATTTCATTCTAAAATTTCATTCATTCTTATTACGAACCCATACAACCAGAACGGACGCGTGATGGCTTACATCGATGCCACGCACCGTTTTTTTTCTTCTGTAAAGCGGATATTGTCGTAATACGTCCGTGCCGATCCGTCGCCCAGTCCCCTGTCGAGTGCACACTTCGTTCTGTCGCAAGGGGGCGAGGATCCGCTAATGGCCGTATCGCCGCTGACGCTTGCTGTTAGCGAATTATCCACTTCGTCTGATCCTCCGTTGAGTGCGGCGCAAAACAGACGGTTGGACACGTTTCAGCCGCAGCAACGCATTTGGAGGCCCCGGGGCGTGAGTGGCAACCCGATGCGACGTTTCATTCGTTTTCATTAATGCGTGTGACGCTTGCACTGCGTCCGCTATTATGGTGCTTGGAAAGCGTGAGGTGAACTGAGGAGCGCTTGTGCACATTCTGTCATTGTTCTTTGTATAACACAATATTAAGAAACTATCGTATTTCCGTCATTGGACAACTTCACTTAGCGCTTATGTGTCAACGGTGTGTATGGTATAGACAGGGAGCACAAAGGACGAGTGCCTGCAACGACATAGTCCACAGCCTAGCACCTGAAAAATGGCAATAAGTGTGAGATATCTTGACTGTTCTTTAGGGAAGTAGGAAATGCTGGTTTGAAATCAAATATACTTTAAAGGATAGGGAGGAGCGGTCGCGTAGATGTAGAGAAGCCGCCTAGCGTGCAAAAGGCCGGTGTTCGAATCCCAGTTCAGGGCTATTCTCAACCTGATTATAAAAGATCCCCGTGGTGATCGAATTATAGGAGGCTTGGGGTACGGCGTGATCCCGGTGTCCATAGCCGGTAACGAACTCCCTCACTAGAGCAGGATTGGCCACCCTGGTGCAGTAATTGCCATGACCTCCCATGAATATACCAAGGAAACCTCCGCCCATAGAACCCAGCGACTGCATAGCGATTCGCCACGTGGCGGTAAGATCTGCGACGCAGCAGAGGGTGCTAGGAATCAAAGGATCCCGAGGGGCCGTCATTGGAATCTGAACCTGGCTACCCAAGAACTATATCTGGCCAGGTACCTTTGCAGGGCTGTTTGGAGAATTCGCGCGCGCGTTAAATTGGACATAATAGGGCTTAGTGAGGTTAAGAGCTGGGGGGAAGACTTTACAGAGCCCTATTTTACCGCGATGCAGAGGTCAAAAGAGAAGCAGGATTGGGATTTCTGATCAACAGAATATTGCTGGCGAAATATCGGAATACAGCAGCATTAACTAGGGTGGATAATCGGGCCAGTTGGTATGCATTCGTGGCGATAAGTGCGAAAACACAGCACCGGACATAGTAGAGGGAAACAAACGAGCGCCGTAGAGGGAAACAAACTGCGCTCCTTTCTTTCCCTGTACTCTGTCCGGTGCTGTGTTTGCGCACTACCGAACATTACCGAGAGGGTAGTGGGCCTTATAATTAACCTTAATAACATGTACAAACTGAAAGTAGTACAGGGCTATGTATCTATATCCAGCCATGATGAACAGTTAGTTCATCGCTTCTATAAAGACGCGGAAGTGAAATACTGTAGAAAGAGTAGCTTAAATTAAAGACGTATAGAATACTGATTATGAGGCAGAATGGTCCCCTATGCTTAATTGCCTGATTTCTCTAATGTGCTTATAGCTAAACTAAGCAAAGCCAAGTGTGCTTGGTAGTTTCGCGAGGCATTTCGCGCAACGCCCTCGTGGCCTAACGGGAAAGGTGCAGACGGACTGTTACAGGGCCGTGTTCAAGCTCCCCGGCGCGAAGTCGGTGAAGGGAACTACGGCAGTTTCGGTCGTTCCGTACGCAAGCAGACACAGTGAAAGGATCAGAGTCGTGGGTGCAAAAAACAAAACAACAAAATTTAATCTATAAAGTGGCACGATAAATACAAGACAAACAACTACGCTTCACTCAAACTAAGAATATAACAGCGAAGAAAGAGCTTAACAAAAATACTAACGCGCGAGAACAACAAACAAATAGGAAAAATAAACTAACAAGCAAGCAGTAACTAGGGCAATGCAAACAATACAAGAGTCTAATTTACAACAGCTGTGGAAGTTCAGGCAGAGAGTTCAGGAAAACAAGCGATGGCATACGTGATGTGACCGGCAGCGTCGAAGGGTCCACGACGGTCTGGTGCGGCAGTCTGGTACGGCACAGCGTTGAGGTCGATGGAGTTGCGGCGCTGATGTTCCCGGGGAGCTAGTGCTTGTTGGCGAACTCGAGCAGTTTTAACTAACTCGAGCCGAAGTCCCGATGCCTACGTTGCAGACGGTAAGCGCACATCTCAACTAGGCGAAGCGGCTAAGGTTAGGTGGCCAGCCGGTACAGAGCCACGCTAACAACTTCTAGAGCGATACGATGATCGGCTTCTACGCCGTGTAAGCCAAGCGACTAGAACCCCGTGCTCCTCAATGCTCCTCGCTTAAATACCCGCAAGTTCTTCCCGATTCGCTGTCTTCGGAATCGGGGCGTGTTTGTGAGACAATTGCTCCGAAACTTCATTTCTGGCTCCGCCCAAAATATCCCACTCGCAATTACTGCACTGGAGAGGGCGATGACCAAACCCTTTCTCGTGGTCCCCGACGGGCCTCTTCCTTCTGCACCCCCGATTGACAGGTCATCAGCGTAGCGGGGGGTGCCCTTCGAGTCAACAACGGGATGCATACTTGTCCCCTTTGGACACGGTGGCCGACGAGCAAACAATAGCGTAGGTCCGCGCGCACGTGGCCAGTGCACGTCAAACGGCTGCCCGCTGTCTTGCCCCGTATTGTTGGTGGTGCACCGTTGTTCGCGTCTTCAAGAACCACGCCGGGGGGTCGCAGGAGAATGTTTCAAGTTCAAGCTTCCCCGCTCAGGGGGGCCATCTCCACGTCTTCTCCGAAAAATGCCGAGAACTTTCGACGTACTTGGAGAGCGGCCGAAGCGCTTCGAAACTTGCACGTGCGGCCCTGCCGTACATCTTTAGTCATATTAAACCACGAGGCAATGTCAATCCGTGACACGGACCAATTCGTACAGGCGCGTGGAGGACGGGGGCCTCGGTTTGGTGCACTTTCTTGTAAGACAGTAAGTAGAATATTTTTCTTCCGTGGCATCAGTGATCCTTTTCTGCGTGTGGTATGCCAAATCAGGTTACACAGTGCCTTACCGGGACTTCTTGTTACTACTGATAGCAGGCTGGTGACGTTGAGCGGCTACCTTAAAGAAGTTGTAGATAGGGGCGGATTTAGCGGCCCAGCTGGGTCGCGGTACCAGGTTCATGGATACGCCGACGCAGGAATACCAGCTTATTTTGCCACAACTGCCTACAGGTACGACCGTAACAACAACCGTTTTTTTACACGCTGACGTGAAGGCGCGACCTTATCGAGTTGAGCATTTCCGCGATGCTTTAAGCCGCCTGCAGCTTATGCCGGAAGTGATGGCCCTAGGTGCCTATCAAATGAATCACGTATGGGCGATTACGTTCAAGGATGAAAACGGAAAAAAGAAGATGCTGTCCACCAAAGCCTTAAGCGTTAAAGATCACAAGTGTGTCGTGATAGACCCTTGTAATCAAGATGTCAGGATGAAGCTATACTGGCTTTTGCACACAACCCCGGATGAAGTTGTGAGAACCGCCCTCTTGCCCTTCGGTACTGTGACCGAAATTTCCCGGGAAAAATGGCGTGTGCAAGGCTGTGCGGACAAAGGGTCTCACACGCGTCTGGTGTCCTTGCGCTTGAAGGCGGGATACACCGTGGAAGACTTGCCGCATCAACTTCGGGTTGGAGAAGACCACGCACTCGTGCACGTCCCAGGCAGACCACCGCTCTGCCTCCGGTGCCGCGGCACCGGGCACATACGGCGCGAGTGCCGAGTACCACGCTGCGGGCTCTGCCGTCGCTTCGGTCACGACGAGACCCAGTGCGTGCGCAGTTACGCTAACGTGACGGGCCCCGGAGGAAATGAAGCCATGGAAGAACACTACATGGACCAGGCTGATGCGGAGGCGACCGCCAAGGAAGGCGGGTATTCGGCGAAAACTGGTGGAAAGCAACAGACGGAAGCTTCCGGTGACAGCCAGGAAAAAGGCGACGGCGCAGCTGTACTCGCTGCCAGCATAAAGGCACCTGATGCAAGGGAGGAAGATGCCAAGAGGGAAAACATTGTCCAGGCTACCACAGAGGCCTGTGCGGGCGGACCAGCTAAGGAGGGTCTTGACATGGAATGCGAAGAAAGTGCTACTCCAGCGGTCGGAAAGAGACAGCTTGAAGTATCCGAAGAAAACGGCAAGCCGGAAGCTTCTGCTGGCGAACCACTCCCAAAGGCGCAGTTCACCAGACGTCCGACCCTCAAGATACAACCCAAGGTGCCGCCTGATAGGAGGGCGACACCACCAGCAGCGAAGACAATGCCAGCAGATCCGCCTTAGCGGTTACGTGGACTCTTGAGACTTCCCGACTGGCCTGGGGGCAGACGTGCAGAGTTTAAAGATGTGCGCTGCAAGAGGAGACGCCTTTGCCTGGCCAGAGATGGCTAGGCCACTTCAAGAAGAGCGGCTAGATGTGAGTCTGTCACCCGGCAATATGTACGAGTCGCGATGTGGGGGGCTTGTCTCATCACTCTCTGGTTCTTCGAATTCGGCAATTGCACTAAAGATAGCCACGTTGAATATACGAGGCTTAACAGCGAAAAAAAGGCAAGCGCAGGTAAAGAGAATACTCATCGAAGATGAAATAGACATATTAGCCCTGCAAGAATCGAAGATTGAGAGTGAGGAGCAAGCGGACCGCATGGTAAATATGTTTAATGCTAATTATGACGTATGTGTGTGCCATGCCGTTGGGAGGTCTGGAGGGTGCATTCTATTTTTAAAACGTTCTAGCAGTATAATTGTAGAGAGGGTCGTGACTTCTGACGACGGACGATTAGTACTTTGTGATATGTCTGTATTTGGGGAAAAATGGCGAATTGTTTGTGTGTACGCGCCAAACGTTGCGTCCCATAGAAAGTGTTTTTTTTGATTATGTAGCCACCTTCTTAAAATGCGACAGAGTCGTTATTTTGCTTGGCGATTTCAATTGTGTCTGTATGCCTGAGGATAGTGTTAAGGGTGTACCAGTACGTGATAAAAGTGCCCTGCGGCTTAGTGAAATAGCTGAAGAGTGTGCATTAGTAGACGTTGGTGATGTTCTCCGTAGCAACTATGTGCAGTTTACGCATTTTCAGCAACAAAGCCATGCTAGACTGGATCGCATTTATGTGGCTGAAAATATCGTACCTTTATGCGCCAATTATGCTGTGAAGCATGTCAGCTACAGCGACCACAGTCTAGTCACGGTCGAAATTGGCAGAAAAAAGAAAAATATGAAGTTTAACTGGGAATTATGGAAGTTAAACGAAAAACTCTTGAAAGATGAGACCTTCGTGAAAGTTGTGAGCCAGAAAGCTAGGGACGCTCTCTCCATTGAGAACACGAGCATTATAGCCGTTTGGGAGCAATTTAAAAATGATGTCAAAATGTATGCGATCGAGAGAGCAGGAATCGTACGATATAAGGAAAAACAAAAAGAGAAAGAATTACAGTGTACGCTCGATTACTTACTAAATGCCGACAGCACAATACCCGGATTATTCAGTAAAGAAATCAAAGATGTTAAAAGACAGATGGAACGCATCGCTGAAGAACGATATATGGGTGCAGTGATAAGAGGACGTGCGGAACGCTTCATGATGGGCGAAGTGCCCACAAAACGTGCGCTTGCAGAGGAAAAGCGTTATGCAATGAGAAATGAGATTAAAGAAATACGCTATGAGGGTGTGCTATCAACAGAGCAGGATTTTATCGAAAACGCATTCCTAGAAAGATATCGAACATTACTGGGTATAGAAATGGAAGTGCAAGATGAATATATAAGAGAGTTTTTATCACTGATGCCAACGCTGGATGATGACGTTAGGGAAAGTCTTGAGACGCCGATAACGATAGAAGAAGTTGGGCAAGCAATTGATGACCTTCGGACGGGTAAGTCGCCTGGGCCCGATGGCATAGGGGCAGGATTTTATAAAACTTTCAAGACTGAAATATCGGAGATACTACACCGCGTGTTAATAGAAGCATACGATCTAAAGCAATTGCCTCCATCGTTTAGAGCAAGTCACGTTATACTCATTCCGAAGAATGATGATGCTGAGAAGTTGCAGTCGGTGGAAAACTATAGGCCTATAAGTCTCACGAATGTAGACTACAAGGTATTTATGAAGGTTTTGGCCAAAAGACTTCAAACAGTGATTACGAGCGTTGTTGGTTCACACCAAACTTGTGGCATAAAAGGTAGGAGCATCTTCACTAATATTCATACGGCAAGAACAATTTTGGAGTGTTGTGATGCGTCCTATGGACGAATAGCAATGATACAATTAGACTTAGAAAAAGCATTTGACAGAGTAAGCCACGAAATACTATTTGCGATACTGGATCACGTTAGTGTGGGGACTGTAATAAGAGATGGAGTGAAAATGGCATACAAGAATTGCTCTACCAGACTAGTAATTAACAAAAGACTTACCCCGGACATAGCTGTGAAATCTAGCGTGCGTCAAGGTTGCCCTTGCTCAGCTCTGTTGTTTGCAATCTACTTAGAACCCTTGTGTTTGAAAGTGTTGAATAATACAAAAATAACAGGGTATCAGTTTTTGTCAACGGAAGTAAAAGTCCTAGCGTACGCTGATGATATCGCGATATTTTGTGAAAATGAGAAGAGTATAGTGGAGGCTATAGGGGATGCACGAACCTTTTGTAGACTCACCGGAAGTGCGATTAGTTGGCACAAGTGTCTAGGTTTCTGGCACGGTGAATGGAGTGCAAAACCAGCACAAATGCAAGGGATCAAATTTACAAATATGCCGTCCAAGTATCTCGGCGTTCCTCTGCAATATTATCAGGAAACCACCGAGCAATGGGCCGCCGAAACTGAAGAGATTAGGACCAAAACGACTAAATGGGGTGGGTGTGAGCTTTCCATGTTTGCGCGCGCTGCGGTTTGCAATGTGTTTCTTGTTGCGAAAGTGTTTTATATGCTGCAGGTATTATCTATGTCGCGAGTGTGTGTACAAAAGTTGCATCGAATATTTGCCGTATTTATATGGAGATCTACTTGGGAACGTACTAGCAGACTTAATCTTTTCCGCAAGGTAAAGAAAGGGGGACTTGGTTTGTCGCATTTGTTCCTCAAACAGATTGTTTTGCGTTTCTTTTATCTGAGAGATCAAAGTGATGGGTTCCTACGCGCTGTTATACAAGTACGACTGCGCGACGAGTTACCAGGCTACATTGTATCGGCATACAGCTCGCAGAGGAGAGCATTGAAAGGTTTTTTAAAAGAAGTTGTGTATGCTTTTCAGTTCCTTGTAGTGCATTTTTCTTTTGATTATTTGTCCTTGGTAACAAAGAAACAACTGTATAAGGATTTAGTTGATATTATGTGCCCTGTACCTTTATACCGTGCAATATATGTATTAGGACGAGAAAGGGACGTGCTTAAAAGAGTGAATAGAATGCCTATCAGATCATCAACTAAGACATTCTTTTTTATGTTACACACTGGCACGCTCCCGGTTAAACCATGGCTGAAAGACAAAGGGTTTTATTTTCCATGGGGCGTTAACTGTATGATATGTAGGAAGGCTGAAACAATTGAACACATCTTTCTGGACTGCTCCGATTCTGTGTTCTTGTGGGACGTCCTTCAAAGGACGATAAAGAAAGACTTTCAGCTCACGCCTTTTGGAATTCGCTACTTGCCATGTGAAGAAACCGAGGGCGTGCCATGTGACCTGATAATGCTGATAACTATGCACAGTGTATGGAAAACTCGAATGGATATAAGAAATGAACACGAAGACGCAAAACCGGCTAAGGTATACCTACATGAATATCTGTTGTACGTGAGAAGTGTATTGCGTGAACTTCGTGAGCCACCTGATTGGTTACCTGTGATGGATAAATTACTAACGGCGAAGTATTACTAACACTATAGCGCAGGACAAGTTGTAAGTCCTCTTTTAGTAAGTAAGTACTTACTTACTCCTGGTTTTAGAATGTACAGAAAAGAGTGTGTGTCCCAATGATGAATTCAGAGCCATGAATTTTTGTCCAATGTGTATTTTGTGAGAAAAACAGGAAATAAAGAAAAAAAAAAAAAAAAACCCTCGTGGCCTAACGGATAAGGCATCGGTCTCCTAAACCGGGGATTTCGGGTTCGAGTCCCGCCGAGGGTATGCGCAACTCTTTTTTATTGATATATACTCCATGAATTTTTTCGCTCCCCTACCTTAATGAAGCACTGCAATTTTGTGTCGTCATATCTTCGCATTTCACTGTACATGTTGCAACCGCAAGTAAAGCTGGCCTTCAGAAGTACGTGGACAGGCCCTTCGCACATCGCCCTCGTGGCCTAACGGATAAGGCATCGGTCTCCTAAACCGGGGATTTCGGGTTCGAGTCCCGCCGAGGGTATGCGCAACATTTTTTTTATTGACATATACTCCATGAATTTTTTCCCTCCCCTACCTTAATGAAGCACTGCAATTTTGTGTCGTCATCTCTTCGCATTTCACTGTACATGTTGCAACCGCAAGTAAAGCTGGCCTTCATAAGTACGTGGACAGGCCTTTCGCACATCGCCCTCGTGGCCTAACGGATAAGGCATCGGTCTCCTAAACCGGGGATTTCGAGTTCGAGTCCCGCCGAGGGTATGCGCAACATTTTTTTTATTGACATATACTCCATGAATTTTTTCCCTCCCCTACCTTAATGAAGCACTGCAATTTTGTGTCGTCATCTCTTCGCATTTCACTGTACATGTTGCAACCGCAAGTAAAGCTGGCCTTCAGAAGTACGTGGACAGGCCTTTCGCACATCGCCCTCGTGGCCTAACGGATAAGGCATCGGTCTCCTAAACCGGGGATTTCGGGTTCGAGTCCCGCCGAGGGTATGCGCAACATTTTTTTTATTGACATATACTCCATGAATTTTTTTCCCTCCGGCCACCGTAGTGAGCGGACGCGGAATGTCGTGCTCCTCGAAAGGGGCGGATTTAGCGGCCCAGCTGGGTCGCGGTACCAGGTTCATGGATACGCCGACGCAGGAATACCAGCTTATTTTGCCACAACTGCCTACAGGTACGACCGTAACAACAACCGTTTTTTTTACACGCTGACGTGAAGGCGCGACCTTATCGAGTTGAGCATTTCCGCGATGCTTTAAGCCGCCTGCAGCTTATGCCGGAAGTGATGGCCCTAGGTGCCTATCAAATGAATCACGTATGGGCGATTACGTTCAAGGATGAAAACGGAAAAAAAGAAGATGCTGTCCACCAAAGCCTTAAGCGTTAAAGATCACAAGTGTGTCGTGATAGACCCTTGTAATCAAGATGTCAGGATGAAGCTATACTGGCTTTTGCACACAACCCCGGATGAAGTTGTGAGAACCGCCCTCTTGCCCTTCGGTACTGTGACCGAAATTTCCCGGGAAAAATGGCGTGTGCAAGGCTGTGCGGACAAAGGGTCTCACACGCGTCTGGTGTCCTTGCGCTTGAAGGCGGGATACACCGTGGAAGACTTGCCGCATCAACTTCGTGTTGGAGAAGACCACGCACTCGTGCACGTCCCAGGCAGACCACCGCTCTGCCTCCGGTGCCGCGGCACCGGGCACATACGGCGCGAGTGCCGAGTACCACGCTGCGGGCTCTGCCGTCGCTTCGGTCACGACGAGACCCAGTGCGTGCGCAGTTACGCTAACGTGACGGGCCCCGGAGGAAATGAAGCCATGGAAGAACACTACATGGACCAGGCTGATGCGGAGGCGACCGCCAAGGAAGGCGGGTATTCGGCGAAAACTGGTGGAAAGCAACAGACGGAAGCTTCCGGTGACAGCCAGGAAAAAGGCGACGGCGCAGCTGTACTCGCTGCCAGCATAAAGGCACCTGATGCAAGGGAGGAAGATGCCAAGAGGGAGAAACATTGTCCAGGCTACCACAGAGGCCTGTGCGGGCGGACCAGCTAAGGAGGGTCTTGACATGGAATGCGAAGAAAGTGCTACTCCAGCGGTCGGAAAGAGACAGCTTGAAGTATCCGAAGAAAACGGCAAGCCGGAAGCTTCTGCTGGCGAACCACTCCCAAAGGCGCAGTTCACCAGACGTCCGACCCTCAAGATACAACCCAAGGTGCCGCCTGATAGGAGGGCGACACCACCAGCAGCGAAGAAGACAACGCCAGCAGATCCGCCTTAGCGGGTACGTGGACTCTTGAGACTTCCCGACTGGCCTGGGGGCAGACGTGCAGAGTTTAAAGATGTGCGCTGCAAGAGGAGACGCCTTTGCCTGGCCAGAGATGGCTAGGCCACTTCAAGAAGAGCGGCTAGATGTGAGTCTGTCACCCGGCAATATGTACGAGTCGCGATGTGGGGGGCTTGTCTCATCACTCTCTGGTTCTTCGAATTCGGCAATTGCACTAAAGATAGCCACGTTGAATATACGAGGCTTAACAGCGAAAAAAAGGCAAGCGCAGGTAAAGAGAATACTCATCGAAGATGAAATAGACATATTAGCCCTGCAAGAATCGAAGATTGAGAGTGAGGAGCAAGCGGACCGCATGGTAAATATGTTTAATGCTAATTATGACGTATGTGTGTGCCATGCCGTTGGGAGGTCTGGAGGGTGCATTCTATTTTTAAAACGTTCTAGCAGTATAATTGTAGAGAGGGTCGTGACTTCTGACGACGGACGATTAGTACTCTGTGACATGTCTGTATTTGGGGAAAAATGGCGAATTGTTTGTGTGTACGCGCCAAACGTTGCGTCCCATAGAAAGTGTTTTTTTGATTATGTAGCCACCTTCTTAAAATGCGACAGAGTCGTTATGTCGCTTGGCGATTTCAATTGTGTCTGTATGCCTGAGGATAGTGTTAAGGGTGTACCAGTACGTGATAAAAGTGCCCTGCGGCTTAGTGAAATAGCTGAAGAGTGTGCATTAGTAGACGTTGGTGATGTTCTCCGTAGCAACTATGTGCAGTTTACGCATTTTCAGCAACAAAGCCATGCTAGACTGGACCGCATTTATGTGGCTGAAAATATCGTACCTTTATGCGCTAATTATGCTGTGAAGCATGTCAGCTACAGCGACCACAGTCTAGTCATGGTCGAAATTGGCAGAAAAAAGAAAAATATGAAGTTTAACTGGGAATTATGGAAGTTAAACGAAAAACTCTTGAAAGATGAGACCTTCGTGAAAGTTGTGAGCCAGGAAGCTAGGGACGCTCTCTCCATTGAGAACACGAGCATTATAGCCGTTTGGGAGCAATTTAAAAATGATGTCAAAATGTATGCGATCGAGAGAGCAGGAATCGTACGATATAAGGAAAAACAAAAAGAGAAAGAATTACAGTGTACGCTCGATTACTTACTAAATGCCGACAGCACAATACCCGGATTATTCAGTAAAGAAATCAAAGATGTTAAAAGACAGATGGAACGCATCGCTGAAGAACGATATATGGGTGCAGTGATAAGAGGACGTGCGGAACGCTTCATGATGGGCGAAGTGCCCACAAAACGTGCGCTTGCAGAGGAAAAGCGTTATGCAATGAGAAATGAGATTAAAGAAATACGCTATGAGGGTGTGCTATCAACGGAGCAGGATTTTATCGAAAACGCATTCCTAGAAAGATATCGAACATTACTGGGTATAGAAATGGAAGTGCAAGATGAATATATAAGAGAGTATTTATCACTGATGCCAACGCTGGATGATGACGCTAGGGAAAGTCTTGAGACGCCGATAACGATAGAAGAAGTTGGGCAAGCAATTGAGGACCTTCGGACAGGTAAGTCGCCTGGGCCCGATGGCATAGGGGCAGGATTTTATAAAACTTTCAAGACTGAAATATCGGAGATACTACACCGCGTGTTAATACAAGCATACGATCTAAAGCAATTGCCTCCATCGTTTAGAGCAAGTCACGTTATACTCATCCCGAAGAATGATGATGCTGAGAAGTTGCAGTCGGTGGAAAACTATAGGCCTATAAGTCTCACGAATGTAGACTACAAGGTATTTATGAAGGTTTTGGCCAAAAGACTTCAAACAGTGATTACGAGCGTTGTTGGTTCACACCAAACTTGTGGAATAAAAGGTAGGAGCATCTTCACTAATATTCATACGGCAAGAACAATTTTGGAGTGTTGTGATGCGTCCTATGGACGAATAGCAATGATACAATTAGACTTAGAAAAAGCATTTGACAGAGTAAGTCAAGAAATACTATTTGCGATACTGGATCGCGTTAGTGTGGGGACTGTAATAAGAGATGGAGTGAAAATGGCATACAAGAATTGCTCTACCAGACTAGTAATTAACAAAAGACTTACCCCGGACATAGCTGTGAAATCTAGCGTGCGTCAAGGTTGCCCTTGCTCAGCTCTGTTGTTTGCAATCTACTTAGAACCCTTGTGTTTGAAAGTGTTGAATAATACAAAAATAACAGGGTATCAGTTTTTGTCAACGGAAGTAAAAGTCCTAGCGTACGCTGATGATATCGCGATATTTTGTGAAAATGAGAAGAGTATAGTGGAGGCTATAGGGGATGCACGAACCTTTTGTAGACTCACAGGAAGTGCGATTAGTTGGCACAAGTGTCTAGGTTTCTGGCACGGTGAATGGAGTGCAAAACCAGCACAAATGCAAGGGATCAAATTTACAAATATGCCGTCCAAGTATCTCGGCGTTCCTCTGCAATATTATCAGGAAACCACCGAGCAATGGGCCGCCGAAACTGAAGAGATTACGACCAAAATGACTAAATGGGGTGGGTGTGAGCTTTCCATGTTTGCGCGCGCTGCGGTTTGCAATGTGTTTCTTGTTGCGAAAGTGTTTTATATGCTGCAGGTATTATCTATGTCGCGAGTGTGTGTACAAAAGTTGCATCGAATATTTGCCGTATTTATATGGAGATCTACTTGGGAACGTACTAGCAGACTTAATCTTTTCCGCAAGGTAAAGAAAGGGGGACTTGGTCTGTCGCATTTGTTCCTCAAACAGATTGTTTTGCGTTTCTTTTATCTGAGAGATCAAAGTGATGGGTTCCTACGCGCTGTTATACAAGTACGACTGCGCGACGAGTTACCAGGCTACAGTATCGGCATACAGCTCGCAGAGGAGAGCATTGAAAGGTTTTTTAAAAGAAGTTGTGTACGCTTTTCAGTTCCTTGTAGTGCATTTTTCTTTTGATTATTTGTCCTTGGTAACAAAGAATAAGGATTTAGTTGATATTATGTGCCCTGTACCTTTATACCGTGCAATATATGTATTAGGACGAGAAAGGGACGTGCTTAAAAGAGTGAATAGAATGCCTATCAGATCATCAACTAAGACATTCTTTTTTATGTTACACACTGGCACGCTCCCGGTTAAACCATGGCTGAAAGACAAAGGGTTTTATTTTCCATGGGGCGTTAACTGTATGATATGTAGGAAGGCTGAAACAATTGAACACATCTTTCTGGACTGCTCCGATTCTGTGTTCTTGTGGGACGTCCTTCAAAGGACGATAAAGAAAGACTTTCAGCTCACGCCTTTTGGAATTCGCTACTTGCCATGTGAAGAAACCGAGGGCGTGCCATGTGACCTGATAATGCTGATAACTATGCACAGTGTATGGAAAACTCGAATGGATATAAGAAATGAACACGAAGACGCAAAACCGGCTAAGGTATACCTACATGAATATCTGTTGTACGTGAGAAGTGTATTGCGTGAACTTCCTGAGCCACCTGATTGGTTACCTGTGATGGATAAATTACTAACGGCGAAGTATTACTAACACTACAGCGCAGGACAAGTTGTAAGTCCTGTTTTAGTAAGTAAGTACTTACTTACTCCTGGTTTTAGAATGTACAGAAAGGAGTGTGTGTCCCAATTATGAATTCAGAGCCATGAATTTTTGTCCAATGTGTATTTTGTGAGAAAAACAGGAAATAAAGAAAAAAAAAGCCCTCGTGGCCTAACGGATAAGGCATCGGTCTCCTAAACCGGGGATTGCGGGTTCGAGTCCCGCCGAGGGTATGTGGAACTTTTTTTTATTGACATATACTCCATGAATTTTTTCCCTCCCCTACATTAAATGAAGCATCGAAATTTTGTGTCGTCATCTCTTCGCATTCCACTGTACATGTTTCAACCGCAAGTAAAGCTGGCCTTCATAAGTACCTGGACAGGCCTTTCGCACATCGCCCTCGTGGCCTAACGGATAAGGCATCGGTCTCCTAAACCGGGGATTGCGGGTTCGAGTCCCGCCAAGGGTATGCGCAACTCTTTTTTATTGACATATACTCCATGAATTTTTTCGCTCCCCTACCTTAATGAAGCACTACAATTTTGTGTCGTCATCTCTTCGCATTCCACTGTACATGTTTCAACCGCAAGTAAAGCTGGCCTTCATAAGTACGTGGACAGGCCTTTCGCACATCGCCCTCGTGGCCTAACGGATAAGGCATCGGTCTCCTAAACCGGGGATTGCGGGTTCGAGTCCCGCCGAGGGTATGCACAACGTTTTTTTATTCACAGATACTCCATGAATTTTTTCCCTCCCCTACCTTAATGAAGCACTGCAATTTTGTGTCGTCATCTCTTCGCATTTCACTGTACATGTTGCAACCGCAAGTAAAGCTGGCCTTCATAAGTACGTGGACAGGCCTTTCGCACATCGCCCTCGTGGCCTAACGGATAAGGCATCGGTCTCCTAAACCGGGGATTGCGGGTTCGAGTCCCGCCGAGGGTATGCGCAACGTTTTTTTTATTGACATATACTCCATGAATTTTTTCCCTCCCCTACCTTAATGAAGCACTGCAATTTTGTCTCGTCATCCCTTCGCATTTCATTGTGCATGTTGCAACCGGAAGTAAAGCTGGCCTTCATAAGTACGTGGACAGGCGTTTCGCATATCGGCCTCGTGCCCTAACGGGGATTCCACTTCCGGCCGCGATAGCGTACGGACGTGTTTTCATGTGCTCCGACGGAGCGGCGATAGCGGTCAAGCAGGTTATCAGCAATGGAAAACGAATACCAGGTTGCTCTGCCCAGTTTGCCTACAGGTCGGTTTGATTTAAATACCGTGTTTTTGCACGCGGATGTCACGGCTCGCCCCTACAGGGTAGAAGACTTCCGCGACGCTCTAGCTCAACAGTCGGTACTCCCCGAGGTAGTCGCCTTGGGGGCGTACCGCATGAGTCATGTGTGGGCGGTCACCTTCAAGGATGCTGAAGCGGTTAGGAAGTTGGTCAGCATCGGTGACCTGCAAGTGAAAAGCAAGCTCTGTGTCGTCATCGACCCGGCCAAGAGGGACGTCCGAATGAAGGTGCACTGGTTGCTGCACAGTGTGCCTGACGAGGACGTGCGCCTTGCCTTCGCGCCCTTCGGTAAGGTCACCGACATCGTCAGGGAGCGCTGGCGGGCCGAAGGATTGACTGACAAAGGGTCTACAACGAGGCTCGTAACTCTGAAGCTGAACGCCGGCGTCAAAAGCGACGACTTGCCACACCAGCTAAGTGTGTCGGGTGAGCACGCCCTCGTTGTTGTGCCGGGCAGGGCTCCGCTCTCAGAGGCCTTCGCTGCCGGGGCACGGGCCATATCCGCCGCGAGTGCCGCATTCCGCGATGTGGGGTTTGTCGGCGATACGGTCACGAAGACGGCCAGTGTGAACTAACGTACGCCAGCGTGACAGGGCCTAGAGTCAGCGAGGACACCGCCGAGCTGCTCATGGACTTGGCTAAACTCCCGTGAAGCAGAGCCGTCGACATCGTCCTCTGTTCTGGAGGGCGACCGTGACAAGCAGCAAGTCGTCGTAGCCTCCAAGGACTAGCACGAGCCCGTCAATGGCGTTGACACTGCAGCGACTGGACGGGATACGCCCCCAGAGGTGCAGCCTCCGGAGAGCGTGACCGAATCCGTGGACGAGTGCATGGATGTCTCTCGCGACGGAGCCAGCTCGATGGCCGGGGAAGCGGGCGCATGGGAGGACCGTCGACAGTGAGCCGAAGCGGGACGATGGTGGAGGCGGCGGCCCACCGACTAAAACGCCAGCTGTAAGGCGCCCCCTTATTGACCGCGACCTAACATTCCGGGCGAACCACGGCGGTCGAGTAATCCGCCTCCGTAAGAGATGTTTATTATGGCGGGGGTGGGGGGGGGTTGGGGGGGCGTCGAGAATTGTCCACAAATGCTATGTGCACCACGTTGTTTGCGCTGCTCTTCCAACACGACAGCTTTACGGCCACTGGCCGTTCTTTTGTTTCGCGGTGTCACCCGGCGAAAACAATACGGCAATAAGTTTCATCTCTGGTTTGTTCTTCGCAACGGACACCATTCAGAGGGGCAACCTCCTTTGCAGCCATGGCCTTATTAACTGAAGCGACCTTGCGCGTAGCAACCCTGAATGTACGAGGGTTAAGCACTAGAAGGCGACAGTGCCAATTAAGCCGCTTATTGCTCGAACACGATTTGGACTTGGTCGCAGTTCAGGAGACCAAAATAGAGAGCCAGGAAGTTGCCGACCGAATGGTATCCGTTTTTCGTCCTCATTTCATTGTGCATTTTTGTCATGCTGTTGGTAGCTCGGCCGGATGTGCCGTTTTTATACGCAACAACTTTGGTAGTTGCGTACAAACGGTTGAGTCGTGCCAATCTGGCCGCCTTTTAGTGGTGGATTTTAATCTTTCGGGTACGAGTTACCGTGTTGTCTACGTTTATGCACCGAATGTTGAGACAGATCGCTCAATTTATTTCGAGAGGTTTCGAACGTACCTAAGCTGTGAAAAAGTGCTGGTACTCCCTTGTGACTTCAACTGCGTTTGTGAAGCTGACGATCGATCCAAAAAGAGCCATAATCGTGATAAGAGCGCCGAGTTGTTGTCGGAGATAGTACATGATCACGGTTTACACGACGTTGGAAACGTTTTCACTCGCCCGATTTACACCCACTTTCAGCGAGATAGCCATGCAAGACTCGAGAGAATCTGTCTCAGCTGAACTAGTTGCGTTGTGCACCGCGTACGATGTAAAATCGATTTCTTTTAGTAACCACTGTTTGGTTATTGCCGGATTTGGCAGAGGGCAGGCAAAAACACATTTAAATTGGAACCTGTGGAGGTTTAATGTGAAGCTCCTGGAAGAGGAAAAGTTCATTAATTTGGTAACGTATCAAATGGCGAAGCTACACGCTTCGCAGTCAACAAATTTAGCTGCTGAATGGGAGGAATTTAAAGAAAGAGTTAAAATTGCTGCCATTGAAAGAGGTAGCATCCTGAAGTATAAGCAGATGATGATTGATATGCGGGGTTTAACGTCCCAAAACCAGCTCTGATTATGAGAGACGCCGTAGTGGAGGTCTCCGGAAATTTCGACCACCTGGGGTTCTTTTACGTGCACTGACATCGCACAGCACACGGGCCTAAACATTTCGCCTCCATCGAAATGCAGCCGCCGCGGCCGGGATTCGATCCCGCGACCTTCGGATCAGCAGCGGAGTGCCATAGCCACTAGACCACCGTGGCGGGGCTGAAGTATAAGCAGAACCAAATTTAACGTGAGCTTCGCGAGCAGCTTGAATATTTTACTTGCATGGGAAACACCCAACCTGGTGTTTTTAAAAAGGAATTGAGAGACGTGAGGAGCCAACTGGAGCAAATTGATGCCGAGAAGTATAAGGCCGCGATAATACGAAGAAGAGCGGAAAAATTGTGGGTCGGCGAAAGGCCAACAAAACGCGCGTTGTCTCATTAAAGGAGATATGCGTGCCATAAAGAAATCCGTCAAATAGCCAGTGGCAACGATGTCACGTCGGATAGGAAGGTCATCATGCGCGTGATAGCCGATAATTTTACTGATCTGCTTGGATAACAAAGGAACATTATGGAAGGGTTTCGGGAGAAATCTTTACTGTTTATGCCGAGGCTGGACGACGACGTTAAAGTACGTTTAGAAGAGCAGATATCTCTACGATAAATCGAGGAAGCATTCGGCGACTTCACGCTGGGCAAGGCGCCCGGGCCCGATGGCTTAGGGGCCGCCTTCTATAAAGCTTTTAAATGTAAGATAGCTCTTTTGTTGCTTGGGGCTTTCGCTGAAGCTTATGACCGTAAGCGAGTTCCGCTGTCATTCAGAAGGTCGCACGTTCTGCTGATACCCAAGAGTGATGACCCTGAAAAACGTCTCTCCGTGGGTTCTTATCGTCCTATCAGCCTCACCAACGTAGACTACAAAATATCTATGAAAGTATTAGCCAAAAGACTCCAGGGGGTTATTGCAAAGCTGGTAGGGCCACATCAGACTTGCGGTAATAAAGGCCGCAGCATAGCGACAAACATACACGACGTGCGAAGTGTCCTTGAATGATGTGACTTTTTAAGCGAACGCTTGGCAATGATGCAGCTCGATCTGGCGAAAGCTTTTGACCGAGTCTCGCACCAGGTTTTATTCGGCATTCTCGAACATTCAAATGTTGGCCATGTAATACTACAAGGAGTCAGAATGTCGTACACGGATTGCACCGTGTCAACGGTGCAAACCGCTCTGTTTGGCCATTGACCACAGTGATACTATTATGGGCTTAAGGTTGCAGACCGCACATGTAAAGATTTTGGATTACGCGGATGATGTTGCTGTATTCTGCTCAGACAGGGAGAGCAGTAAACAAGCCACTAATATTGTATGGGACTTTTGTGAGTGCACCGGTGCCCAGATCAACTGGGATAAGAGTTACAGGTTTTGGCATGGCGACTGGGATGTCACGTCAGAGCATTTCTCTCGTTTACGTTGGTCCACATTGCCAACGCGTTACCTAGGCGTGCCATTGAATCTTAGCGCGATCCAGAAGAGTACTGGTCTGACCAGGCAGAATGCGCGAAAGAAAAGTCTACTGCGTGGCAAGGCAGGCAATTGTCTATTTTTTCACGAGCCACTGTCTGCAACATTTTCCTTATTTCAAAAATCTGGTACGTGATGAATGTGTTATGTGCATCACGAATTAGCGTACAAAGCCTTCACCGTATTTTCGCTGTTTTTATTTGAGCGTCCACTTGGGAGCGGACTAGCCGAATGAATTGGTTCCGCCTGTTAAGAAAGGAGGGCTTGGTCTTGTTAATTTGTTTTTGAGACAGGCTGTGTCGCGATTTATGTATTTGCGTGATCAAAATCACCCGTTCCTCCGCACTGCCATGCAAATGAGGATGCGGCAACTACTCCCGGAACTTATAGTGTCGTCGTGTGAAATCATGAACGGTTCTGTAACCGGGTACCTGCGCGAGGTGGTTCTCTCGTTCACGATGCTGAACGCAAGATTTTCTTTAGAGTACTTATTTAATGTTAAGAAGAAAAAGCTATATAAGGCCCTTGTGGAAAACGTGGTCCCAGAGCCCTTGTACCGTATCCCACATCGCGGAGGCCCAGGACAGGATGTGCTCAAACGAGTAAAGAAAATGCCTATACAACCATCGCTTCAAACCTTCTTCCTTCAGTTGCACACAAACACACTCGCTGTTAAAACCTGGCTAAAGATAAAGGTATCTTTTTACCCCGGACAACTGACTGCTCTTTATGCAAGAAACCGGAAACGATTGACCACGTGTTTTCAGATTGTTGGGACCCAATATTTCACAGGGATGTGCATCAGCGCACATTAAAGAAACAATTACCCCCTGACCCTTATGGCATCCGTTTCTTGCCGGTAGACGAATCGGAGGGCATTCCGTATGATTTAACCATGCTCCTGGGGCTCCACGCCATGTGGAAAACGAGAATGCAATATCAGCATGCTGATAAAAATGTACGCCCTGTTCGTGAACATTTCATTGAGAGTACCGTCCGTCTGAGAGAAGTGTATCATGCTCAAGCCTTTCTGCCAGACTAGATCACTTTTCTTGATGTATTGGCATGCATGAAAAGATTTTAATCCCGCGGTAGCCAAAGTCTGGCTGCCACGTTTTATTTCTTGTAACGCGTTATTTCGGCAAAAGACAGAAAAAAAACCTCGTGGCCTAACGGATAAGGCATCGGTCTCCTAAACCGGGGATTGCGGGTTCGAGTCCCGCCGAGGGTATTGGCAAATTTTTGTTATTGACAGATATTCCATGAATTTTCTTCCCTCCCCTGTCTTAAATTAAGCACCGAAATTTTGGCTCGTCATCTCTTCGCATTTCACTGTACATGTTGCGACCGGAAGTAAAGCTGGCCCTCATAAGTACATGGACAGGCGTTTCGCGCTACGCCTTCGTGGCCTAACGGGGATTCCATTTCCGGTCACCGTAGTGAACGGACCTGGGTGACATGGGCTCCGTCGGAGCGCATTCAGCGGCTTGTGAAAGCCGCGGTAACAGGTCTTTTGCCTCGGCTGACCAGGACTACCAAGTCGTACTGCCTCAACTTCCTACAGGTCGGGTGGTTACGAATACTATTTTCCTGCATGCGGATTTGCGTGCACGGCCATACCGCGTGGAAAATTTTCGTGATGCTCTAGAACAGCTTGGTGAGCTCCCCGACGTTATCGCTTTGGGGGAGAAATAAGAGAAACAAAAATAAAATGAGAAGCTATCGAACTCCAAAAATACAAAGGTGCAATGGTTCGTGCTAGGTCTGAGAAATTAGTAGTCGGGGAAACGCCGACAAAGGGGGCACTCTCGTACGAGAAAACGAATGCGCGAGGCAACGAAATAGCGGAAATAGAGTATTCCGGCAATCTAGCTCGTGACCAGCATGCAGTTAAAGAAGCATTCGTAGATCATTCAAGTATGCTGTTTGCTCCAAGCACACCCAAGAATCCAAGCTTCAGAAAAGATTTCTTGCCAGAGATACCACAACTGGACAGTGAAGAAACGGCTTCATTAGAAAGAGAAATTGATATTAAAGAAGTAGAGAAGGCTATTGATGACCTGCACCCCGGAAAGTCGCCTGGTCCCGATGGGCTAACAGCTGCATTCTACAAAGAATTCAAACCGCAGTTCGCTTTGATTGATTCTACAGCGAGTTTTTGTTGCAGCGTTTAGCATAGGGCCCTTGCCGCCTTCGTTCGCGCGCGCACACACGATGCTCATTCCGAAGTCTACTGATGAGGCATTACATCGTTCAGTCAAAGGTTATAGGCCTATAACGTTAACAAATGTAGATTATAAAATATTTATGAAGGTTCTAGCAAGTAGGTTACAGAGTGTTATTACAGATATAGTCTGGCCACATCAAACGTGTGGCATTCAAGGAAGAAGTATATTTACAAATAAACATGTGGTAAGGAGTATCCTGGAATATTGTGATGCTAACTTAGGAAAAGTAGCAATGATACAAGTTGATTTTTCGAAAGCCTTCGACATGGTATGTCATGACATCCTGTTTCCTATATTAGAGCATACCGGCTTGGGTTCTGTTCTATGGGATGGAGTCCGCATAGCATATCAGAATTGCGCGACCAATCTGGTAGTAAATGGGGAACTTAGTCAGCGCATTGATGTTAGCGTGTCAGTAAGGCAGGGGTGCCCTATGTCGCTATTGCTGTTCGCATTGTTTTTAGGACCTTTATGTAGGAAAATAATTAACAGTAATGTATTATAAGGTTTTAGACTGTTATCCTGTGATGTGCGAGTGCTTGCTTATGCTGACGATGTAGCAATCATATGCGCGAACAAAGAGAGGATTTCAGTAGCTCTGGAAATTACGCAGAGTTTTTGTGACCAAACTGGCAGCTTATTAAATAGGGACAAAAGTTTAGGGTTATGGCATGGCACGTGCCTACATCCACCAGCTGTCTTTGAACACCTGCGGTGGAGCACAGTACCGAACACATATTTAGGGGTGTCTCTAGACACGTATAGAGAAAATACGCAATTTTGGATGGAGAAGGCCGATGAAATGAAAAGAAAGACTTTGTGCTGGGCAGGACGAGATCTGTCAATATTTGCCCGTTCTACTATATGTAATATTTTCTTGGTTGCGAAGATATGGTATCTCCTCCATGTATTGTACTGCACTAGAAGCAGAATTAAGCAATTCCACAGAGTTTTTGCTACATTTGTGTGGAATTCTCAGTATGAGCGAAAGTCGCGGACTAATCTTTTCCGTAAGGTCCGAGATGGTGGGTTGGGTTTATGCCACCTGTTCTTGAAACAGGTGAGCAGCAGGTTTTTATTCTTAACAGATCAGCAAGACCCTTTTATCCGCACATTAATTAAAGTAATTTTACCGGGCGCAATACCAGAATTTGTTGTCTCCACGGTAGAAAATGGTCACTATAGGGTATCTCGTTACTTATGCGAGGTTGTATCTTCCTTTAGGTTTCTCACAAGCAGATTCTCTATTCATTACTTAAGCAATGTCCCCACGAAGAGACTGTTAAAAGATCTCATAGACATAGTGCTTCCCCTCCCGATATATAGATCTATTTATCGGGAGGGACCAGGAAGTAACGTTCTTAAACGCGTGAAGAAAATGTTGGTTTCTGTCAGGGTAAAACCGTTCTTTTTTGAACTTCACAGGCACCTTACCAGTTAAAACATGGCTTCAACAACGAGGTATGTTCGTGCCTTGGGAAGTGAATTGTCTTTTATGTCGCAAACCGGAAACTATTGAGCATGTCTTTATTGACTGTTGGGATGCAGTCTTTTACTGGGATGTACTGCAAAGAACACTGAATAAGGAACTTCCAATAGATCCCTACGGTATACGATTCTTGCCTGTACAAGGAAATAGTGTCCCCTATGACCTGTTTATGCTTTTAGGACATTATAGCATATGGAGGTCACGCATGGATGTAAGGAACGCTGATCCTCATGCACGATCTGTCAATGCTCATTTTGTGGAAAACGTCACGAAACTCGCTGAAGTGCTCAAGTACCTAGAAGCTGAAGAGGAACTTCTTCATATAGTAGATAACTTAAAACATCTGAAAGTTCACAAGCATATACAACCAGCCTCATAAACGCTGGCGGGCTGTGTTATTTTTGTGTTTGTACTGTTTTGTTTGTACTGCAATAAAAAAACAAACAAAAAAAGCCCTCGTGGCCTAACAGATAAGGCATTGGTCTCCTAAACCGGGGATTGCGGGTTCGAGTCCCGACGAAGGTATGCGCAATTTTTTTTATTGACATATACTCCATGAATTTTTTCCCTCGCCTACCTTAAATGAAGCACCGGTATTTTTTCTCCTCATCTCTTCGCAATTCACTGTATCGTATGTGTTGCAACCGGAAGTAAAGCTGGGCTTCATAAGTACGTGGACGCGTTTCGCGCAAAGCCCTCGTGGCCTAATGGGGTATTCCACTTCCGGCCACTGTAGTGAACACGTGGGTGACATGGCCTTTGTCGGAGCCGATTCAGAGGCCTATGAACGCCGCGGTAACAGGTCTTTTGCCTCGGCTGACCAGGACAACCAAGCCGTATTGCCTCAACCTCCTACACGTCAGGAGGTTACGAATACTGTTTTCCTGCGTGCGGATTTGAGAGCACGGCCATAACGCCTAGAAAATTTTCTTCGTGCTCTGGAATACCATGGTGTCGAGTGACCGGCCGATGCAACTGCTACACGGGTCTGGAAGTTACCGACTGCGTGGCAGGACGACCACAAACGCTCGACAAAGCTTGTGTTCCTACACAAATTTCCCATGGTAAGCTTCATGTGGTCTGCCTGAAGAAGCTTAACCGTGGCAGTAACTATTAAGGAGCAAGCAAACGGCGGCAATACCAAATAAGCCGGCTTTTCCAGGAAAATTATATGAATATAATCGCCGTCCAAGAAAGGAAGTTGAAGAGCCAAGAACAGATGGACCCCGTGATGCAGCGTTTTAGAACATATTGACATGAGCGGTTGTTTTCGCTTGTTTAAGGAGAGCGCCGTTACCACTTTCTCGTGACACGCGCGCTTGGTTTGGTTGGTTGCGGGGAGCGCCGTTATCACTTTCTGTTACGCGCGACGCGGGCCGCATTTATCTTGCATGTCACTTCGGGAATGATATCGATCATTCTTGAAACTTTGCATGCCTGACGCGCATGTTTGAGTGACATCTGGAACTTCAGCGATAACGCGAGAACTCTTTATGACGTGTGTATAAAAGCCGACGCATTGCGCCGCTTGTCTTTCCGTCGACCGACGACTGTTCACGCCGCTATTTATTTATCTATTTATTTATTGATTTTTTACACATACTTTACAGGCCTCAACAGAGGCATTGTGTAAAGGGGACGAAATACAGCAGCGAAAGAAACAAAAAGCCTTGTCATTGGCTCTGTGCTGGTGGGCGCAAGTTCGCCCAATAAATAGTTCGCCTGACATCGTGCTTACTTGAGCGTGCTTCGTCTTGAATGCTGCGTGCTTCACGACCACGTTAAAATATTATAACATACGTGTGTGTTATGCGGCTGGTATTTTTAAGGGTTGTGCTCTATTTATTCCAAACTGTATACGTATTGTTGAAGAACAACTTACTGTCTCTACTACCGGGAGTTCCATTATTCTTGATTTTTCTTTCTCGTGATTTAAGTGGCATGTTCTGTGGGTGTATGCCTCAAATAATGAGCTTGACCATATTTTTTTTCGAATCCTAGAAGCATAGCTTAAGTGTGAGAGATATGGAATTATGATGAGCAGTTTGAATTGTGTATGTAGACCAGAAGGCTGCGCAAAAAACCAGTGGCGTGCAGATCGAAGTGCTGAACTAGCAAGTGAACTTGTATGCCATTATGATTTGGAAGACGTAGGTCATGTCTTATCAATAGCAGAAACATCACCTTACACGCTCCATCAAGGTGAAACCCAAGCGCTTTTGAACCGACTGTAAGTTCCTTCAGAAGTGGTACCACTGTGTTAAAGTTATAACGTTAAACATGTCTTATTTTCTCATCACATTGTAGTCATGTGTAATTAAGGAGAAATAAGAAGGGAATCTAAATTCTATTGGACGTTTGGAAATTTGATGATACACTTCTCGATGTAGTCCTTCAGAGATGTTAAACGCATGATCGATTCTACGGATATGAAGCCAGCAGGTGATATCATTGAAACATGGGAAATTTTCAAGCCCGATTTTAAGATGAAAGCTACAGAAAGGGCAACGGCGTTGAAACGGCAAGGAAAACCAGGAGAGAAAGAATTAACTTTCGTACTAGAATGAACGCTGAACGTGCCGTTCCTGGATCGTGTATGAAGCAGATCAAAGAGACTAAAACTAAACTTGAACTTATAGACGAAGAACGATACAAAACAAATAATGGTGCGAGCCTGATCGGAAAGATTATGGAGCGGGGAAGTTCCCACGAAACTGGCTCTAAGCGACGAAAAAAGACAAGCGAGAAGAAGATATATACAGTACATACTACATAAGCACGATAGAACTGCTGAACATACCTTGATGGATAAAGCGTTCGTCGAACACTACTGGAAGCTAGTGGGAAACAAGAACTAATTCAAACAAGAATATTTTAGAACGGCACAAGTGTTATCAGTTTAAGACATTAGAGTGGAGAACGCAAATCTTTCACAAAAACAGGTCGTGTAATTTTTGAGACCATTCCCAATGTGAGGGTGGGCTTTTCTCCTTGTATTCGCTGTTCGACTAGCGCTTCATTTGGCACTTTGTGTGCTCGCCATACAGTGCGATATGACGTTAAACTCCAACAGCGTCTGATCATCCTGAGAGGTGGGATAGGCTGTAGCAGGACCACAGTGAAGCTTACTTGGGTGGAATATAACTGATGACATTGGCTACTTCGACAGCGTTGACAACAATTTAAAAAATAGAAAGCACCAGCACATTCTTTCGATGTAGCCGCTAAAGAACAACTTTAGCGGCTACATGTTAAACTCCCTAATGTCAGCAGCAAACTTTATTCTTTTTACAGAATAAAATTACAGGGTGTATCATGGTAATAGAAAAACACTGCTACGTATAACAGATGGCATGTCGTCTAACATTTCGTCGGTCGTCCTGAAAATATATTGCACACTTTTGCTTTTACTTTCACTATAATCAAACTAATTTCATCGTTCTTGTAAACACTACGTTTAGATTTGAAATCTTATTCTTTGAAGGTGGCAGCCATCAAATCAAGCGTTATACTATGACACACTTCCTCTACCATCAAACAGTATTCTTCTAGCAGCAGAGCACTATCGTACATATTTGAATTACCATAGTATTTCGTATTTAGAAGTGTGGCACCAGCAATAACACAGTAGCATTCTTTGCATGGCCCAAAATATCGTTCAGCGAAAAACAACAAGTTAGGATTCGTCAAAGGAATGTCATTACGTTCCCTGCACAGAGCGCCTAAAGGGTTAATGGTAGCACTTTCCTCCGACTTCGATTCTGAACAGGCTGCCCTGTTCTAAGTAATGAGATTTAGATAATTGTCCCGAGAGAATGGACACATCACGAAAGCGATAAGCTACAGACTCTACGGCACAAGCGAAACAAACGAAAAGTGGCATGATGTTGCGGGACCCTCTCTACATCTGGAATGAACGTTTATAGGAATGGTGCCAACGTTTCGTCAAGCCTGGCTTCTCTTTCAGCAGGACTACATGAGCTGCTAGTGCCGCGCAATGTTTTCAGGACGACAACGCTTACCACTGAGTCGGTTCGTTCTGACAAGGCTAGTAAAGTGTCTGATTCTTTACCTCCTTAGGTCTGCCGAGAACTAAACCATACACAAAATACACGCCATTGCATGCAGGGACAACCGATCTCAGACAAGGCGGCAGCTTCCTGCGCCATAGCCATCTTTTTATTCTGAGGTCGCGCCCAGAGAAGACATTAATAGTGATGACGGCGCGAATTTAAATGCGAAGCATTTCTTAGCGAACAGCGGCGACTTTGAGCGCACCTATCTATCTATCTATCTATCTATCTATCTATCTATCTATCTATCTATCTATCTATCTATCTATTTGCCTAAGACTGTGCTGTCCTGGCCGTTTCGTAATGGAATGTACACGAAAATTCGGATGCCACAACATGTCAGCACGACGAACATAAATGACAGGTCATAACATGAAAATCATGACATGCATGTCATGAGCGGCATGATTTACACGCCATGGTCTTGGTGCTCTCCTGGCCGTTTCGTTAGTGCAATGTATACGAAAATTGGTATGGCACAACGTGACTGCATCACGATGGCCACTGACGCGTCATACCACCAAAATCATGATATGCAAGTCATGAGTGACATGAATTACACGCCGCGACCTTAGTGTACCCCTGGCAATCGCGTTTATGGGATGTATACGAAAACGGGTATGGCACAGCATGACTGCATGAAGAACATAAATAACACGAAATAAGACAAAAAAATTGGTTGATCCCACGTGCAGTGGGAATCAAGGAAATGCGCAGCACGCATGAGAAACGTAATGTGGATTTGCGTTGTTGTCTCTATACCGAGTTTGCTACATATGAAGTTAACGAAACGGCCACAAGAAAACCGTTACTGTAGCATCTAAATCATGCCGCTGATACACGCATGTCATGATTCTAACGTTATGACTTGTCATTTATGATAGTCATGGAGTAGTGTTGTGCCATAGCAATTTTCGTATAAATCGCATTAACGAAACGGCCGCAAGAGCACCAAGACTGTGGCATGTAAACGATGCTCTCATGACACGCGTGTCACGATTGTAATGTTATGACTTTTCATTTATGTTCGTCATGCACTCGTGTTGTGCCATAGCAATAATGGTGTACATCCCATTAACGAAACGCGTGGCATGCAAATCATGTCGCCCATGACATGCATGTCATGCATTTCATGTTATGACCTGTCACTTATCTTCGTCATGCAGTCATGTTGTGGCATACCAATTTTCGTATATATCCCATCAAAGGAGTACTGACACGAATTTTTGACATTCTCGTATCATTGCTGTTGATGAAAGCACTGACTTGGGTAGCCCCGAAAAGAGTATCGTGGCGCCTCACAAGGCAATGAATATATCTTTAAAGCGGCTCCCTTAAAAGCCCACTTTCGGTTTCGATTTAGAGGGGGCGGTTTCATAGCGACGTGTCAGCGTATTCGGGCGTACGTCTGAGACACGTAGGAGCAGCAATTCGTGATAGAGTTGACGCAACTCTGTCGGCTATGGTCAATTACACGTGGGGCATGCAAACAACGACAATGTCACGGTCGTCCAGTGACCCTGCCGGCGATTTTGGCGTTATTTAATAGACTGTGCTCATAGGTCATCATAATGTTCATTGCGCTGGGGCTAGCTTGCAGTGTTGGGCGACGAAAACATTAAGACCAAACTAAACTATTTTGTACGTGTTTCCTGGCTTCCGTGTGCGGAGGGCGTGAGAAACACATGGCTAGAAAATGAAAAATGGACATTTTGAGCTGCCGCAAAATCGTGTCACTACTCCTTTAACGAAACGGCCAGGAGAGCACCGAAACCATGGTATGTAAATCATGCCACTCATGCATGTCATGCTTGTCATGTTATGATCTATCATTTATGTTCGTCATGCAGACATGTTGTGGCATACCAATTTTCGTATACATCCCATTAACGAAACGATCAGGAGAGCACTAAGACCGTGGCACGTAAATCATGCCGCCCATGAAATGCATATCATGATTTTCATGTTACGACCTACCACTTATGTTCTTCAGGCAGTCATGTTGTGCCATACCGATTTTCGCATACATCCCATTAGCGAAACGGCCAGGAAGCACCAAGACTATGGCATGTAAATCATGCCGCTCATGACATGCATGTCATTATTTTCATGTTAGGACCTATAAATTATGTTCGTCATGCAGTCATGTTGTGGCATACCAATTTTCGCAAACATGCCATTAGTGAAACGGCCAGGAGAGCACAAAATCGTAAGCGGATAGATAGATAGATAGATAGATAGATAGATAGATAGATAGATAGATAGATAGATAGATAGATAGATAGATAGATAGATAGATACGCTCAATGTCGCCGAAGTTCGCTAAGAAATGCTTCGCATTTAAAATCTTGATATGCATGTCATGAGCGGCATGATTTACGTGCGACCATCTCAGCGCTCTTGCGGCCGTTTGCCTAACTCGATATATACCAAAATTTGTATGGCGACTCAACAATATATGACGACCGTGGGTGACACGTTCTAAGAACATGAAAATTGTAACATGCATGTCATCAGTTGCATGATTTGAATGCCACGCTTTTAGTTAATGGGATGTAACCTAAAACTGCTATGGCCGAACACGACTGCGTTAAGAACGTAAATGACAGGTCATAACATGAGGCGCATGGTTTAAATGCCACAGTCTTGGCGCTCTTGCGGCAGTTTCGTTAACTTCATACGTACCAAAATTGGTATATCGAGACAGCAGTGCAGATCCATTTGACGTTCCTGATGGGTACTTCGCTATTCCTCGATTCTCACTGCACGTGGGATCTGCCATTTTTTATGTAGTTTTGCAAAGATAGGAAAACACGCGTTGGTATCAATGTGCGCAGCAGTAGAAGCTATTGTTCAGTGAGTGATATCGACTGAGTCTTTTCCTTGCCTTTAAGGTGTTTCATTAACTGAACCTTTTCTTAAAAGAATGTTGTCTTCCCTTACTTGCGGTTGTTAAATTATATATTAGGCTTAATAGGAACTACTCAATGTTGGAACAGTATATATACACCCGGACATTGAAAGGCATGACGCATCCTCATAAAGGGATCATGGAGAGCTGTTTGGGCACACTGTTTGAAGGACGAGTGGAGCTCGATCTGGGTACTTAAGGAATGAGTATGCCTCCGCCATTAAACTTAAAAAATAAACATCGATGTTTTGAGGCGGCTGAAAATTTGGGGAGGTCTCCTCAAACGTCTTTGCAGTCATCGCGGTGGCACATGCTTATAGTTCTTAGCTGCTGACCCGAAATACGCCGGTTTGACCCTGGCTACGGCGGATGGCTCTCACCAGACGCGAGATCTTATTGTGCCGTTAGGTATGCAATGTCAATGCACGTGATAGAAACCCAGGTAGACAAAAGTGTAGAAGCCTGCTAACAGTGCCTGCCTCATAAACGCATGGTGGTATTGGCCCGCAAAACTCATCAACCATTACTTGAAAATATCTACAGTGTCAGGAATCAAGCGAGTTCGTCACACTACAGAGTTAGGCATACTGGGAGTCACACTGAATAGCACTAGCAAGCGCTAAAGGGCTATCTTTATGCCAGAATCCTGCCCATCCCCTTATGCATGTGCAGTTGCGTGAGCTTGCTTGCCTTCAATGCTGACACATATAGTTATGCACGGCCTCAGCACACATTGATCATCCAAAGTGAAATTTCAGCCGTTATATCTACGGTGCCTGCTCGTCTGACACCGTGAGAGCCGCAGGTACGATTCCCGGCCCGATTGGCAAATTTTATGGCCAGAACCTTAATAGCTTTTCTTTCGCGATGAAATTGAACTGACGCCGCGTCCAGCCGATCTGTACATAAACACCACATTTAGATGCATAACATGTAAATGCACATTTACAGAACTACACATTTTAGCACACTTATATGCATAGTATACGTAAATGTGCTAAAATGCATATATGCGTAAAATGCTCCAGCGCTACGTTTTGACGGGGACAGGAGCTGAGAAGTGCGTGGCAGGATGGGTGCTGACTCCAAATACATTTATTGCGAACCGCAATGTGGCACACCTGTATCACCCTAGAACAAATGAACATAGTGAACGCATTCAGAGTCATGATGAACAGCATAGGGTATGCATAATACTCAACTATAAACTTTTATAGGTATTATAAATTCACATTCATAATGGTACAGATTTAATTTCGTGCACTTGTCGCCTCTTTGCATGATAAAGAATGTGTTTAATGGTTCACTCGCTCATCTGTCATCACTTAAGATAAGTGGTTTCGTGTGACATGATAACTTAATTAAGCCGTGGAAACTCAATGATTATCTCAAGCAGAAAATTGACCTTACAGCCATATCATTGTGGAGTTGAATTACCTTTATTTTTTATGTTGTCTAATTTCGGTTTTTCTTGCTGCTTTCTGCTATTGTTTGTCTTGAGTAGAACTCTCATGTTTTTGCCTGCGATGTATCGTATTTCTTGTTTTCTGTACCACTGTTTACTGCATCAACTAATATTTTCTATGTTCACTACTGTAGGAGGTCCCGATTCAGTCTCTGACTATGGGACCTCCTTCTGTATACACATATTTTGTAATTGAGTTGAAGACTAAATAAAACCATTCTGATTCTGACAAGCGACACGTCCGCGCCGTACAGTGCCCTGAAATGTCAAAAGAAGCCAACAGTGAGAAACGAGCCCACTGTGTGTTGAGAATACACAATACAGTTCGATACCAAGAAAATCTTTTCATAAGAAGGTTTGAAATAAAAATCCAGATAAAAGATTAATTTCGTCATGACTTTTGCTTTCTGGCATTCACTCTTGCATAAACATTGCTTTATATTTTATTTCTTTTTATTTCATTTTAATGTTGTTTTTATCTAGTTTATAATGCTGCGATTCCATAGGCACTTATTGGCATAACATGTGGTTGTATCTACATATAATTATTTAGATTTGTTGTAGTATTAGTTTTACGGCGGATGACCCTAGGCTTTTAAACTCACGTTTATCATCTCCAGGTATCCCATACAGTGTTTCTACAGGATCTCCCTTTGCGCATCTTTATTTTGTACAGTGAATATGATAAAAATAATTGATTGAGTAATTGATCTATCGATTGATATCTGTTCTTAGAGTGCGGATTTAGGAGGATATGTATCGTTCTTTTTTTAACAGAGAAATGGCTTCTCCTACAAGTTCAGGTTATGTCAGCCCGCGGCCCGTTTAACATGCTTTCGTATTTCGTATGCCGAAATGTCAAAAGAAGCTAAATGCGAGAAATATGCCCACTGTGTATTGAGAACATTCTAAAACACAGTACATTTCTATACCGAGAAAATCTTTGCATAAGGCCAAGGAAATTTCACAGGCTGCTTGGATTTGTTGTATAAATGCGATAGCAGCACATTCATATATAATAGACCTCTCTTAGCTACAGAAATGGCTGCATTTAATGAAGGTGAAGTAATGAAAAGAAAGACCTTTGTTCATTAAGTTGTCGGCTGTGAGAGCGCACCACGCAAGGAAAGGGGATGAGCGTATGCTTGTATATAGGTGCGTAGACGGCGCAGTTGAAAGTTCCTTTATTCCATTTTGAGCGGATTACCTGTGGGCGGTGTTTTGCCACATCTTATTATGGTGGTAGAAACATGCTGTATCAAACGTCATCAAAAAATCTAGCGCATATGTAGCGTCCGAGCTATCTAGTGCGCTTTTAGACGCTACCGGTTGTCGCTTAATATAAAAAGGATCAACATGTGCAAAGAACATTAAACGTGCCTTAGAAGCCCCTTCTGACTCTGTCGGAGAAATACGTAATCTGTATAGTAAGTCTTGATGCCTTTTCGCTCTGTATCCTTCTCATATATTTATTGAAAGCAACAAACTCAATAGCGGACGTAATTAGGGAAGGACATGACACGCGGCAGCTCCACTTCCTAAAAAACGACGTTATTTCCAGCATACAAAGATTCTTTTGCGTTTTCATGCGACAGTGTACCCTACAGGACTGTCAATATGTGTCATGCTAATCACCCTTTCATTTAGACAGTCAGTACACTCATGTACAAGATTGGCGTTAAGAACATTGGACATACATTGATGTGACCAGACAGTTCTTGCATAAGCGCGCGGCCGGGACACCACTGTATGTACTTAAAATGCGCATAAAGCTTTACGTCATTGTTTCAGAGTGTATCGGTCCGCCTTCGCAACATTATGCGTACTAAATATGTCGTTTGCTCAGCAATAAGCTCTTACAAATCACAAAAGTGACGATCGAACAAACCCAGTAGGTTAGAGAGAGAGGGAGCTCTTTTTGAAAGGCAGATAATTCAGCCGGCGCTCAGACATCGCTGACATGCTGCTTTACGTGGGGAGGGCAATTGGAGAGAGAAAGACAAGAGGAAAGAGTAACGCTGGTCAAGGCACTGGTTATTTCAAACGAATTTAACGTTCTAACTTCTAAGTTAAATTGATGAAGTTGTAAGAATTTTGCTCCAGCGGTCATCCAACGTAAATGACAGGACGTCGGGTTATTCTCGCCTTCGTAAATGTAAGGTCATGAAAATAACCCGACAATTTAATAGTACAGACTATGGTTATCACCTTAAAGGAGTCCCCTTGGCTTCGGTCAACTCCTAAATATACCTTGGTATCGATTTCATTAAGGACCTGTGCTGCAACATGGACGTTGATTACGTAACATTCAATGCTAACTGAACTCTTCGCTACTTGCGCCGCAAGTTTTCTAAAGCGCCCTCTTCATTAAAATTAAATTTGTAGAATAATTTAGTACATCCGAAACTAGAATATGCATGCGGCATCTGGGACCCCAGTCAAACCGCACTAATCAACACACTCGAATCTGTTCAGAATCACTCCGCCGGGTTTATTTTGTCCGATTACTCCCGCTACGCTTCTGTATCTACCATGAAGAACACACTACAACTGTCTGATCTGTCTTTAAGACGTAAGTGTCTTCACCTTTGTCTCTTTCACAGAATTTATTATGAAAGTGAAGAGTTAAAAAGTCATCTTTTTCTTCAACATGAGTACATTTCATCACGTGTGGACCACAACTTTAAGGTTGGTGTGCCACATCGGCGAACAAATCTGTACAACTACTCTTTTACCCCCAGACCTGGAGAGAATTGAACCACATTACCGCCTCCATCGCAGCAATTACTACTATGAACTTCCAAACTGCGATTCAAAACAAGATATTTTGTTAACTTGTATTCTTCGAAAATGTATAATTGTACGTTTGCATATGTAAACTAAGCACTCCTTTCTGCAATGCCCTCGGGCTCTCAAAGCATTTGTAATAAAGGGATCGAGAATAGCTCAAGCAATGAAACCATGCATTGCTACGTATTGTCACGTGGTCCTGAGGCTGAAGCACGCAGAACTGAAGACGACGTCAGTCCACCTGTTTATTGGGCGAACGTATGCCTAGCAAAGTAAAGCAAATTACACTGCAACATGATAGCCGCGTGAACAGTCGTCTGTCGACGGAAGACTGACAAACGGCGAAACGCGTCAGCTTTTATACACACGTCATAATGTGCTCTCGCATTCTCTCAAATCCCAGAAGTCACTCAGATGTGCGTGTTAGGCATGGAAAGTTTGAAGAATGGAAGACACCGTTCCCAAAGTGACATGCAAGATAAACGCGTCATGCGCTGCGCGTAACAGGAAGTAATAACGGCGCTCCTTGCAAACAATCAAAAGAAGCGCGCGTGTCACAGGAAAGTGGTAGCGACGTTCCCCTTAAACAAACGAACAATACCGCACGTGCCAGTATGTGTTGTCTGTACTTGGTTGGGAGGCGAAGCATGCTTGTGGTCTAATCTGCAACAACTGTTCACGGCAACATTTAGTACCATTAAGGGTCCGTTACGCACTGCTAAGAAGATTACCGCAAGGATGGTTGAAATCTCAGTGATTTAGCCATACGGGTTAAGCAGACATGTGAGTCACGAGTTCAATTTAAGCGTAAACTTCGGTAATGCAGTGTTCTCTGTGCATCCCGTTCGTTTCGCATTCCTCAGCACTCCTATGAAACAGAGCGCGTATTGATTGGGCTGGTTCTCTCGCATCGACGTATTCTTTCACCCTACAGCTTGGCTGCATTGACAGCGCATTCTTCAGTCACATTGTTAGTGCCTCAGCATCCCGAAAATCCAAGGGACGTGCTGTGCACGGGCGTAATGACTACGGTTCAATTGGACTATGAGGCCAACCATAGTGTTATTGCACACGTAAAGACTTACGTTTGTCTGATGAATCACTAGAGCACAGCCTTTTCAACGCGGTATGTGACATGGGCGTGCAATAAAAATGGGGCAGAATAAACTGTGCCATTTCTTGTTGATTTGACTGTACTAATGATATGGGTAGGTGGACGTTTCACTTATAAACGATGAATATTCGAAGCTCTCCGAAGTAACATGTCTCTTTTGATACACGTCATTGCTTTTTATGTGTGAAGCATTTCGTGGCGAACTTCAGTCCCTTTGACCCTATCTATCTATCTATCTATCTATCTATCTATCTATCTATCTATCTATCTATCTATCTATCTATCTATCTATCTATCTGTCTATCTATCTATCTATCTATCTATCTGTCTGTCTGTCTGTCTGTCTGTCTGTCCGTCTATCTATCTATCTATCTATCTATCTATCTATCTATCTATATAGCCCCCTACTTCTCCGTACTTTCCTGGTTGTTTCCTTCGCCTGATATAGCCCGATATTTGGGAGGTGGGTTGTAAATATTTGACGAATATGAATCACTCGAGTTTACATCACTAAAATGACGTACTGGTCACCTATGTTATGATGAATTGACACTGCCATCCCTTGTGGCTCATACCCGCATGCCGTGCTCGGCCCACGGTATGCCGGTATGCGCCAGAGGTGTTTGAATCTCGCGGGAACTATACAAATCAATGACCTAGAAAATAGACATATGTAACGCCGGGACTACGGTGAATAGACACATGAAACGCCGTGAATGCGGGGATTCAACCGGCAACCTTTACCGGCGCCCCGAGTTTTGGGCACATAACCTCGATGCACTACCTCCAGTATCGGCCTAAATTTCTGGGATCGCGGTTGGCACAAGGCGTCCGGCCCAGAGAGCTCCGCTCTTAAGACAAGAAATGAGGACCATTTATCCCAGCTTGCGAGAGAAATGTAGGCATAACAAAGACACAGACGCACGTGCAACCTACCAAGCTTTAGGGTGGTAACGAACACCGACCCTAGAGATGACAAGCAAGCACGCTACCACTACTCTACGGCTGCTTCTCCCGCTCGGTATATGTAGTAAATAAACCTGTTGCACCAGTGTTTATATATCGATAGTGCTTGTGTAACGTTGGTACCGCTTCTAATGGGTGCTGGCGACTATCTTTGCAAGATATATGCTCTACTATCATTCGGTATTTTTGCGTAACCTTGCACGATCTCATAGGAATAGTTCAGCGAACGACGCGTATATCACATCAGCGCAACATTTTGTGCAGTTTATTGCAATTAGGTGGACAGTCTCGGCGGAATTGTTGCCGTCGCCGTTGCCATCGCCGTGTCATGTCCCGCATAAATTCCAAATGGGCAACAACCCCCTCCAACCCCCCCCCCCCCCTCTTTCGCATCGTACATTCTACACGCGGGTAAAAACACGCGAGCGGAGGGAGGAACACGGCCCATATCCATCGCTCGGAGCGCGCATGCGATAACATCACACCCCTCGGAAGGACTGCATCGAAGCAGAAGGGAAACGTCCCCCTCGCCTTTAACGATCATCAAAAGACGGGAAAGGGGGGGGGGACTATACCTCGAGCAATAGCTTCAGATTTGGCGCGAAGCGCTATCTCGGCAGTGATCAGACGTGCTGCGTATCAGACGTACTGCGTAGGAGTGCTTTGATCGCGTGCTCCATTCCAGGCGCCTCGCATATAGTAGCAACAACAGCAATGCCCTCGCCACACAGGGCTCGCGCGAATGCGTCTACGAGTGCCGGAAGGAACGTGATCGCTTGAAGCCGCTGTAATGGGCCGAGTTTCTCGACGGTGCAAAGTGCAGGCCTATTCAGACTTCAGACAGTTTATTTTGCATTTCAATTCTTACAAAGAAGCAAATGCCAGGACTGGAGCAAAAGGCTGCTTTCCAGCAGCTTGACAAGGGCCCCGGCCCTGATTACATCTGGCAGTGAGAATTATAAGCAGAATACATATACACGACATCTGACTTTGATTGTAACGGCACAAAACTTACAACCTGCATTTGAAAGTAAAAATACAGGTATATCGCGGTCGCCCGGTGTGAAGAACAGGCCAGAACACATCGAAGCAACATGACGTAGCTCCTGTTGAGCCGTCGTCTTTGCAGCTCGACCGTGACATGATACTTTATGCACCTGCATTGTTACTTACTAAGCCCATATTCACAACAATTCAGGTTGCCCCTGGAGATACTTCTTCCTTCGTGTATTATATCGCTCATTACTTCGTCCTTCTGGCGAAACAGATCCTTTTTCTTCGACATAAAACATGTCTGTGCTTTGGACTAACGTTACTTGCAACGTTACATTGTACCATGAAATACCATTCAGTCGCCGCGGTGCAGTCGAGGTTCCTCGTTAGCTGACGTTAAGCGGACTCAAAAGTGTGTGCACGCGCTTAGCTCACAAAAAAAAAAGAAACATCAGGCCTGCGCAGAATCGCAGGACAGTGACAGCATAAGCTGGAGGAGCGATCTTAGAGGCATTTGTAAGCGCTTGAGGATCTGGCCAGGTGATCGGGCCATGAGGTATATGGAAGAGCCAAGGCGCCTGTCGCGTGACGGATGCCGCGATACGACAAAACTGCATCACGAGGCAGCGCTTCGTTATAATGATGACGGAAAAGTTGAAGAACATTCCTTCATAATGATGATGTTGATGATTCCTATGCAATGGGTGCTGAGATACAAAGCGTATACCCCTGTGTTCTTTGAAATGATTCCTCGCACTCGTTATGCAATCGATCTTTCCACGACGCGTAGTGGCGTATTACTGTTTTGCCACGTGACATTAGATTTGTTAATGCGATTCTTCGTCAGCCTTTATACGTGTTTAGATCTTTTAGCAATGATTTTTCAACCACAAGCGTAGCTCTGCGTTAGAATGCTCGACCGCCACGCAGAGGCACGTTAGTTCGAATCATCCTCAGTCCTTATTCTTTTTTGTCAAATTTGTGCGATAGTGGTTACGGACACCGGCGGTGGCGGCAGACAACTACGGCGCCATAAACGGCCGTTGTCGTGATCTCGTAACAGCTTACATTGTAAAACGTTCAACCTACTCGTAACAGCGGGACTGAAAGCCAAACAATTCGTCACAGGCATGTTCCTCGTTGCTGCTTCGCATGACTCTAACAGTGCGCTGGGTCAGGATGATTCGTTTTTTTTTTTTGCACTGAAATTGAACTCTTCTCTTCTTTGTACCACGTGGCTAGCCCACCTTTCGTTTGACAATGGCTATTTCAAAATGTTCGGCCCTCTGGTTACTCGTTACATTGAATGTAATGAAAAATAAGAAGTGTTCTGCCTCTCTGCAAAAGCCTCCTTGAGAAGGACCGGAATTTTTCGACGTTCAAATGTTGAACTCACCGCTATCTGGATCAGTGCGCATTGCCTAGGCGCCAGTTCATGTTTTACTTCATAAAGCCTGAAAATGAGGGCGTTCGCTGCATAGGAAGCGTCGGTTTTCCGGCGTTCCAAATAGGCGCAATTTTCGAGGATATTGGTGGCCTCGTAGAGTCTACAGATATCCTGTTATTCATTCCAATCCCACTGCATGCGGAATTTCTCGCTGCCGAAACGAGGATCACTTTGATGGCGGTCTGCAGTAGCTTGGTCTCAATGGCCTCTTGTGGAACAATATCCGCCTCCTTTGATGGAATGAGAATGAGCCGTATTTCAGTGAACTTTCTTTCACGTGAAAAACAAAAACTACCGTGTTGAAAACTACTGGAACAATATTCAACACACCTCTGATGATAAGAAAGCGGCATCGTGAAAAGAGCTTTTCTTATCATTTTTAGGGACCAGTTGCATAGAGGTTCCGGTATTTGGAATGTGTTTATCGACATGCGTGTTTCACAGCTTCAATGGCGGCATGAATTGAAAATATAAGTGGGATATTTCGCAAGATATCATAACGGCTACATGTTGTTTCTAGTTATTTTTTCCACTTATGCAAGATCTCTTTGTGGCCTTGTGTTTACTAAAGACGCACATTAGTTTTTCATGGGCAAATTTTTATTATCAGTTCGTTTTTATACATGCGGCAGTTCTTCACTTGGCGCGCTATTCTTTTCGCGACATAATGTACTCGAGCTCTAATAAGACCATGTGTTGTCCTTCCAAAAAAGCCGTTATAGTGACAGCAAGCGTTCTGAGTGTGGACTCCGTTTGCCCTTGTTCTGTTCGAAGTCTTCCTATCATTATGGCTCATACATTTAAGGAATCTGGGGACATCCGTTACGCCGGCCACATTCAGTTCCCTTCCTAACTCCTCCCCTATGTACCATATATACTTTTGAGCATTTTCATGCTTTTCTTCCCTCTTCTGCAGGTGAATTTATTATCTGTTGGTATATTGAACGAACGAAGTGTGTTTAAAGAATACATTACTTTACGTAATGTGTTCTTTACACATACCCTCGTTCGTTCCGCAACTAAAAAGGCAACTACCTGAAATACAAGACAAACATCTGAAAATTGATTGATAATACTCCTCAAGTACGGTTTTACAGGAGCGTTTTCAATCGTATTAACAGTAGCAAACGTGCGACCCCAAGATCTTTTTGGCTGCCTGAGCTGCTACTTTAAATACAAATGACTAAAATTATCTTTATATGCTCTGAAATGTCGCAAAATATTTGTTTTGCACTTCCAGACAAAAAATGCACTCTACCCAAACTCACTGTAGTTGATCATGCCTAGAACCTACTTCAGCGCTTACTTGCAAAATATATCGTTATCCCGCTTAGACTCGTGCGAAAATCCTGCGGGATCCTGTTCAAGCGCCCTCCTGCTGCGGCGGCTGGGTGTACAGGCCTGCTACGGTGTGACCAATAGGAAGCAGTTCAGAGTTTATGTTTGCAATGAACTTCTGACAAATTATCCACCGTAAGAACAGCCTCTTTTACGTAGAACACCTGATTCCATTTTAACCTTTCGGGGTGACCGAATTTTCTTAGTGGTGATTGGACCTTCGAGGGCAAATGAACTATCCGAAAGGAGTGGCTAAAGAAAATTGTATTGAGGTAAATATGACAGTTTCCTTTTCTGAGGTATGGCACGTACACTATATCAGATGCCACCGTTCGCTTCGAAAGCGAAATAGAAGACGTTTGCGGGAAGGACCGTGGTCTATAGTTTCCCACATCTTTTCTTTCGTCTGGGTCGAATGGAGACGATCTCCGAACGCGGCTCCTCCGATCGTTTTCGTGCTCCTGCTCTAGTTGGCGATGCGCCGTGCGTAGGCCCCCCTTCGTTGGCGTCCGCGCTACGAATTATCGGTCAACAAATTACATACAAATGTAGAGTTTTCTGCGACTTAAAAGCGGCACTGCAGTCACCGTTAAAACTCTTGCGCTGTGTATTATACGAGCAGCTAGTATTTGATATTGCAGGGATGATACATCATGTCAGTGAGAAGGGTCGTACAATAGCTTTGCAATGGCTTCCAAAACACTGTGAAAGAATTGGCAATTAGTGGGCCCACCAAGCTGCCCGCTCAGCTCATGCAGGATATCACGAACTGCCGATACAAATTTCCAGGCTAGATGCTGCACGGCAATTGCGAGTGCTTGGTCCGCGAATGCACCAACTCGCAGTGGAACGAGCCGCATTAAACGATTATTCTGCTTAGACCCAACCCTAATCCTCTGACTACCTTCAAGGATCCGCCCAGGAGACGCTACACGTTGATGCCAACCATGGCTGGGCATCGCATTTACCAACTCCTATGTGTTCCCCAAAGAGATGGCCGACACCGCAGCCTGCGACCACTGCGGCGGAGATGGATCTATGGAACACATCTTGTGCGAGTGTCCGCAGCACAGTGCACAAAAATAATCATCTTGCGACGCATTCAACAAGCTGGATGACAAATCTCTGTCGGAACATAGACTTCTGCGACTAGACAGGACTCAACGTCGCAAAAGGAGGGTGTCATTGCACTAGTCCTCTTCTAGCGAGCGGCCTGTCTGGAAGATTGTAACCAGAACGCTCTTCCTGTGTGTGGTTTTTTCTTCGTTTGGTATTTCCGCAGCGTATGTACCTTTTGGTTTTTTTCTGTCTCTTTCTCTGTCCACTTTCTCATCTGATTTTCCCCCATCGCAGCGAAGGGTAGCAAACCGGATCCCAACTTCTGGCTAATCTCCCTGCCTCCTTTCTCACCTCTCTCTCTATTGTTGTTGTCGACTGAGACGCCGACGGCTCACCATGTAAATAGCGAGAGGGCCGGTGTATGAAGGAGCGGTCTCTGGAAGAGGGTGCTGGTTTTGCATCGAACTCGTAAAATAACATACATAGCGCAAGAAAGAAACGACAAGAAGATAGCACGAGTGCTAACTATGAAGAAATAATTTACTTCAGCTGGTAAGCATGCATACCCACGCAGGCGGCAGTGCAGACACAGGGAAAGGATAGAATATAAGTAGTCATGACACTTCTATGCGAAAATTTCAAGCTCTTTCTTAGATAAACAATACGCTGCACGCTCAGGCAATCCTCACCTGCTCTAAGTACCTCTGCCCGTTCAACAATTTCCCTTGCTGTCTTTTCTTATGCCGTTAGACAACAAAAGTTTCCTTTAAGAGAGGGTACCCCATTGCAGAACCCACCGCCACTGGGCAGCAGTGTCCAGAGCCATCTTTGTTACGCATCTTTGTCCCGCATTCATACAGCCATCATTAAACAAAGAATAGCATACTCTGCCCCTGCGTTACATGGCATATCTCGCAGTTTACAGGATACATTTCAAAGATAATGGCCAGAAGCCTGCGTATTTGTCTAGACGTACCGCATGCATCTGCCAGCGCCTTGGTAATCGCCGAGCCCCATCAGCCAACTTTTCCTGCACTCACATTTACAGAAACTTGCCGCCACTACTTTCGGTTGGCTACGCAACACGCTAATCATCCACTACACTATACTGAGCTCTTCATGAAAGAACAGTCGCACGAATGCATGAATCTATACTGCAGTACATTGCCTGCAGTGCATTACTGCAGTACATTGGCCTGCAAGCACGAATCATCTCCCATGGCAACTAGCGATTCCAGAAATCGTAACTTCGTTTCCAGGAATAGCTCGGAAGTGTGACATGCCGATAATTGCAATAAAGCAATTAACTTTATCGCATCTTTGCACTATATATGTGGACCGTATTCATCTCTACACCGATGGGTCATGTTTGAAGCAAAGCTCTACATCGGCGTACGTCATAGCTGCATACCAAGAAAAAAAAAGCTTACAAGCTCGGTCATTCTACAACATCCACAACGGCAGAACTTTACGCAATACTTTCGGCGCGACGTTTCCTATGTCATCAGTCGGGGCCTCTTCGATGGGTTGTTCTGAGTGACTCGCAGGCGTCATTGCTCAGCTTGAAAGCAATCAGCCTGGAAAAAACAAACAGTCCCCTGACACACGAAATACAGAAAGCGTACGCCATAGCAACAAATTTAGACCACGATATAATTTTTTAGTGGATTCCCAGTAACTCCGACATCGCAGGAGATGTCACAGCGGATTGCATGGCCCGCGCAGCGCATCAACAGAACGACATGTCACTCTTGCCTTTAACGGCGAGTGACGCACGATGTATTCTGAACGGACTATGCAGAAGCTAGTCCGAGGAAACTTGGTTCTTACATGGTGCACAGAACTCGCGTTGTTCAATATAGATCCTGGAATGACGTTTCATAATACGTTTGGGATTGACCGATCTGTGGAAAGAGTAATCCATAGGTTACGATTATGTACTGCCTATACTAGGAACTTCGTTTATAGGATAAGGAGAACTGACAGCGCCACCTGCTCATGTGAAGAGGCTGAAGAAGACATAGAGTATCTTCTTCTTCATTGTAAAAATTATTATGCTCCACGCAAAAAACTTCTACAGACAATAAATGATCTCGATAGACGCCCACTGTCATTAGTGAAAATTCTGGACCCTTGGCCTACACAGAAATTACCGTACGTCGGAGCACGCGCACTCGTGAAATTCTTAGAGGACTCAAGGATACAGGAAAAATATTAAACTACATTAGGCTGGGGCCTGCATCGCTATTATTACCAAGAACTAGGGGTACATATTTCCTGTATCTTCTACTTGTTACTATGCTTGTCATTATGGACATGTCCATTGTGGTTAAGGTGCAGCAATTAAGAGACAGTCTGCAATCAATCTGCGCTATGTGATCATGTTGAACTTGACAGTATGGACGGTACCGATGTGTGATCATTTGTAACATGAATTTCTCGTTTAATGGACAGTTGTACTGGAAAAGTGACCCTGTATGTGTGATGTGATGGGATGTGATACATGTGTCCGTGCCCGAGTGCTTGTATTGATTAACTTTGATGAACTGTGCGTAACTTTGCGATGTAAGCCACCCTGTAAGAGAAGAGGAGTAGCCGGCGCCGCAGATGAGCACCAACCTCTCCTTCAATTATATTTATTTAAAAAAAATGCTTCATTATGGGCCCATTGTGAGGCTGGATACGGATACTGGGAGCCGCGGGTTACCCGCACGCAAAACCACTCTACAGCAAAAATAAAAGTGGGGTTCTCTACCATGCATTTCTATAACATATAAATATAAATAACAATGTAGCACGCATTATTAAACAAAATAAAAAAATCACAGCACATCCACGGGGTGAATGATGATGAGTGGGCGAAGCTCCGGAGGGAATCATCGGTATACCGTGAATCATCCGTGTAATTCGCCTAGTCGATCATCATGTAAAGACGTGAGATACACTGTATTCGAACGCTGGGATCTCGCGTTTAAGGGGACGCTAGCACAAACGCGTTAGAAACGTGCAGTGCACTCTAGTAAGGGGGAGAGCCCACAGCGTCTTACGCAGCCGCTTACACAGGCCGGAACGCGCACCGCGTTTGCCGACGCCATCACATGACTGCTGAAAGAGTATAAGGCGGAGAGGCCACAGCGTCTTACACCAGCTTCTTACACGCGCCATAACGCGCTAGCACAAACGCATCATCATCATTAGTCCGCCGCGGTGGTGTAGTGGTTACGGTACTCGGCTGCCACCCAAAATACGCGGGTTCGATCCCGGCCGCGGCGGTCGCATTTTCGATGGAGGCGAAAATGCCAGAGGCCCGTGTACTGTGCGTTGTCAGTGCACGTTAAAGGGACCCTGAAACGGTTTTGACGATTTTGTGCAAACATGGTGATCCGGTAGAGCGGGTCACTAGGACCATTACAGGACAGATTTTAGCGCTGTGCGTAAAGTGTGTAATTTACAATAAGGTTTTGAACACGCGTATCGCAAAAGGTCGCAGCGGCTCGCCAAAAAGCGTTTTCAAACGCCCCCGCCATCGAGCGATCGAATGGGAGGTCGCTGATTGGCCCCGACCCAAGTGACGTGCGCGTAATTTTCAAAACCTAGCTGCGAACAACGTGCTTCTACAACGTACTCCTTCGTTTCAGCCAACGGTATCATCGCGGCATCTGGCGGCGTCACACGAGTCGCCGGCGCTCTATTACAGAGGGCTAGCACTGCCGAGGCGGGCGACCTCAGTGAGGATATCGGGGCGCTATGTCACTACGGGAGGCTCGGCAGAGCGGCTGACGCGGGAGGCGCTGTCGTCGCTAGCGCGCACTCCGCAGCAGATCGAGTTGAGGAGGAATAGCAGTGGTAAGGAGGAAGGCGACAGAAATAAGCCCATAGCTGCCTTAGCGCATTGTGCTTCGCTTTATTTATGGTGTGAATGATTTCGCAATTGTGTTGCCTAATCAGTGACGCAATGTCAAAAAAACGTTTCAGGGACCCTTTAAAGAACCCCAGGTGGTCTAAATTTCCGGAGCCCTCCACTACGGCCTTTCTCTCCACTCTATCTCTTTCACTCCCTTTCCCCCACCCCCACGGACGCTTAGCCGTGCTCCCTACGTGGGCTGCAGAAAGTAGCGTCCTTTCCTAACCGAACCACAATCATCATCATCATCATCATCATCATCATCATCATCATCGTTAGAAACGGGCAGTCTTTCGTTAATGTTGGGTATTTAGTGTCATCGTGGTGCATGTTTCCATGTGCGCTTCGTGGCGTAGTGCATGGCTTCAGGAAAGAGGTAGCTGATGATGATGATGAGTTTGTCCAGGTAGCAGCCTGGACACACATACCCGCTTTCTGTGCCGCATACCTGCTTTTATGCAGTAGTGTGCTGAGGGCAAGCGTTGGCTACTACATACATACATACAGGTGACGAACGACCCACGCCTTAAGGAGCTTCGCCCCTAAAATTGCATATAACAATACCTACGTGAGCAGGATTCGAAGTTGCTGTACGGACGTGAAACGGCTTCTGTTTAATAAGCGCAGAGACGACCACCAACAAGCAAATTATGCGCCCGTCGCTTCAGCGTTTTGTGCGTTCACAAAACAATGCGCTGACCACTCGTTGAGTTTCGCTTGCAAGGTTTCACCTTTTCGGGACTCCACTGGTTTATCGCAGGTTTGAGCAGGCCTCTTTGCTCTATACAGTGTGTACGGAGAAATCTGAGCCGTCTATCACTCTCGCTTGAGTAATAGCGTCGTGGATATTTTCGCAGTGTCGAGCTGCCGCTGACGTCTACACGCAACGTGTTCAAGACTCCAGAGCCTCAAAGCTGTCTCCCGCCCTTTGATTAGCCGCATTGTTGCTCATGTATTGCCCAGTTTCCCGAAGACAGCGTTCACTTTCGTGCTATAGGGATTCCTATGACACGGGGATCAGTTACTTTTTTTTTCATTGGTTCTATTTAGGCGTCATGTCGCGGGTAAGAGCGACCGCTGTTGGACGCGCGCGTCTACGGATGCTCAGAGGTACATTTCAGTTTTTATTTTTAAGTTGTCACCGATTACAATATAATGAAAGTGTTGGAAAGGGGAAGAAGGCTGCGAACGAGGCAAAAAAATAATGCTTAGTATAGCATTGCAAAGTATAATGTAAGAAAGGGTGGGAAAGAGAATTGTCGATGAGAAGGAAAGGAATGTGGAGGGGAGGGGAAGTGGCATGTACGTTACGTATAGGAAGGTCTAGGAAAGGAGGTGAGGGTGAGGAAGGAAATCAGGAGTGGAGAAAGCGAATGATACCACAGTCTTGTACAGTTACGGGGGGTGGTGAAAGGAGAGGCGGGAAGAGGGTAAAACCTAGCATCGGAGTGTATAGCATAGCTTGACGCCCCGCCACGGTGGTCTAGTGGTTATGGCACTCGGCTGCTGATCCGAAGGTCGCGGGATCGAATCCCGGCCGCGGCGGCTGCATTTCGATGGAGGCGAAATGTCGAGGCCCATGTGCTGTGCGATGTCAGTGCACGTTAAAGAACCCCAGGTGGTCGAAATTTCCGCAGCCCTCCACTACGGCGTCTCTCATAATCAGAACTGGTTTTGGGACGTTAAACCCCACAAAACAACAAACAAAACAGCATAGCTTGACAAGGGGTGGGAAAGCAGGGGATGATGACGAGGAATGACGTCAGTGTGATGATGGATTTTAAAAGGGAGTTACAAAAGCAAATTTCATGATAAGGAAAATTGACTTCTTCGGGTTTCCGCAGAAGTCATTTGAAAAGCAAATTTCCCGCCAAGCCAGCTTGAGCCTTTAGACACGTGACCCAAATCACGTAAATTCATGTCAGAGCTATTCACGTGGCAAATTATGTCATTGTTGAGCTTGTAGAAGCTTGAAGCTAGATCGGGCATAAGCTTCGCCGTTAGTGCAGATTTGCAACAATAGAGCAACTTGCCCACTCCTTCGCGCAGTAGCGAACGCATGAAGCCATTTTCACCCCTGCCTGAGCATTGAAACGCGCCGAAACCAGGCCTAGCAAAAAAGCCACATGAAAACAGACCTCCGAGATTCAGAGCGTACGCATCTACCTCTGCAACAGAGCGACAGGGACCACTTTGTCACTGGCGAAAAATGAAACAAAAGAATAAAAGCCTCACTTCGCACGCATTTCCCTTGAGACCGCCCGAAGAGTCAAGCTTCTCTCAGAAAAGCACCGAGTCGAGAGGCGGGGGAGTAGGGGTGCGAAGGTATCTCGTGCGGCGGTTCAACTAAAAGAATGGTGGTACTTCACAAAAAATATGAAGGGACTTTAGGTAAAACCCGAGCGACATGAACAAATCATTATGTCTGGAAAAGGTCACTTAACATCGCCTCAACATGCTCAATGAGGCGTTTTGCGATGCCCGAGAAATATCGGGCATCGATTATTTGGAGGCGCGATCAGGGAATGTGCCTTGTTACAGGATCAATGGGATTCGGCCCCGGTGGTCCTGCTAGCTGCCCACGCGAGCTGTTATCTCGTTAGGCCTTCGTGGTTTCCATGACCCTAACGAGGGCGTTCACCACGCGTCTGCCGCGTTGAGTGGTCATCACCTTAAAAAGGATGCAGCTGATCCTTTCTTAAGCCGCCACGCAAGCCTAACGCTACAATGATACCTCCTTCGCGCGCCTTCAGAAATGACCTGCATCCATCCTGGCCGCTTCGGTGAGGGCTAAGTTATATCTTGGACGGCAACAAAGTGGCGAAACCTGGTCTTTCCTAAAGACACGTGCACTTCCATTTGGCTTCGGCATTGAGCTGTGATTTGATTAGTGGTCACGGATGTTGATGTTCGCGCACAAAAGAGAGAGCGAAAGGGAAGGTCATTACTTATGAACGGGGGGGGGGGGGGATGTTGCTTTTGCGTGTAGATTAATTAACTGCTAACCTAGGAGTGCCTTTGCAGAGGGTTCTCGGACTAAAATACAATTTTCTCGGAATAAAACTAACGTATAACGTATCGACGTCTGTCGTTAGCGGGCCTTAAGCGGACCGCTAGGGGGTACGGAAACTAATGTGGAGCTTGTCATTTGAGTTTGATGACAGTAGTTTAAGTTATCTAATAATAATTGAAGCCGTGTTCCCTATTGAAAAGGTTGACACGTGGTCGATAGGGTATAGGCTATATTGCAGGCCACCGTTTACCTATTTATTCGTTTTCACTGCATTGACAAGTATCTTAGTGCTTTGCGAGTAAGTTAAACATTTGCAGTTAAGAATACGCTATAGGAAGTCGTCAGAAGTTGTGTATTTCATTCTTACTCTGACCTCACCGACCATTTGATGATCTGCTGATATTGTCACGTGGTACTGTGCTGGCGTTGTTATCCATTTGCTCTCCACGTCGTCCCGCCTTCACGATTGTTTAAAAAAAAAGGAGAGAATGTTGTTCATCAATCTGTCACAGGATCGATATAACACGAAACTGAAAACGGTATTTGCGAACGTGTCGGATGCATGATTGGCTATCTGGTAATCGAGAGGCGGGAGATGATTTGGATACTCCGGACATGTGAACGCGTTGCATGTAGGCATCAGCGGCAGCTCGACATCAGTGGCACAAGGATCCTGGACAGTTGTACACAAGCTGAAAGTTCACGAACGACTCACATTTTCCTCGAGACATTGCAGTGCTTGCGCCAGATCCCTGCGCAAGTCTGCGATATACCAGCATCGTGCGCAGACGTTGAAGTGGGACCGAATTGCTTGTCCGCGGATAATTTTGCCTACACAGTCCTCTTCAGCGAATGGTGCATTATTTGCTTGCCGGCTGTTTATGCGTTGCTGGATCAGAGCGCGTAGCAGCACAACTAACTACCATGTACGGCACCAAAGCTATTTACGCAGCGGCCGTGGTTATTCATTTGTCGAAGAAAGCGTCGGCAGGACGGCGAAACCTGTGTTGCGATAGAGGTGCTGAGACTACGGACGCACTAACTCCTGACGTACATCAGCACGGAGAATTGTGGTATCGCTCTATCTTTCCTGGATTTTGGTACCACCGATGCGAAGTAAGAGTGCACTGAAAGGGACGAGATAATAATTTCATAGTAATTTCACTTGCTGAACAGCTTCTCTTTAACGGGCATCAATAAAATGGCCGTTAAACGATAGAAGGCCAGTGATATGAGGCCACTGTGCTTAAGCTATGTGTGTTCACGGCATTCAAGATATGAGGCCAGTGTGGTCACAATATTTTGGTTGTGTTGGTGGTGTGATCGGCTTCGCTTCCAGGACCTATCGTCGCATCCTGTCTGGTTGTGGGTTTGAGTCCTAGCATGCGGAACTTTTTCATTGTCAAATGTGTCATCATTTTTTCAGACATCACCTTCCATGACGGAAGTCGTTCAGTGATTTCTTGCTGGACCGTAGCATATAACGCTTTCGTGTTTGAAAAAAGTGAAGACGCCAATCGGTGCTTGCAGTGAAGCTTGGTACTTTTGGTAAGGTTCAGCTGTTCGGCAATATAGCCGCGGCTCATTCTTCCTAGCTTTTCAGGTAAAATGCCCTTCAGGTGAACCCTATAGCGCAAGGAACTGCAAGTGTAGCTAGGTAGGAGTGGAGTGTCTTCCACTGCTAGAGAAAACAGAGGAGCACATGGGCTGGCCCGGCGGGGTGCTGCATGCGTCTACTGAGAAAGCCAATAAGCGTATATATATATTATAAGGGAATGGCAACCGCCAGCCGTGTCGCCCACTGCTCTGCCTGCTCCGGGCACTCAGCATATCCAGATGACGGAGTGAAAGAGGTCTTGTTGCAGAAAATGCATTGGTCTTGGTGACTGTGAGCCGAAAATTCCTAAATATTGCGGGAGGTATAATAATACTGCATAATACCCAGTAGTGCATGTTCGTCATTTAGAACATTAAAGTTGCCATTGTAATCATTGATTTCCGTAGTCCGTTTGTGTTCTCGGCATAACGACGTTCCTGTGTCGTAGTGTGTAAGCAGATGTAGTATTAGGCGTGATACACGTGAGAAGGAATACTCCGCGAAATAAAAGCGGACTGAAACGCCTACGACAGATATGACAAGATCATGACTGGAAATTTGTCACTGTCGCTATAGAAAAAAGTGTTTAATCGCTGCATTCGTCAAGGGCTAACGTACGGCGCAGAACCCAGGAGCATAACGAAAAAGCTAGCGAAGACATTAAGGAGAACGCACGGTGCACTTGAAAGAAAAATGGTAGGTGCCACACTAAGGGCCCCTTAACGGTGACCGCCGAGTGCCCTCTCCCCACAGGCGCTAATAGCACAGTGAATGGGACAGACGGCGAGGGGAAGTGGTGGCCTCTCTCTCCCTCTCCCAGACGCCGACAGTGCGGAGAGGGGACGCGGCTATCATCGCGAAGTGGCCCTAAGAAAGGTAAAAAACGAGTGGGATGGATCAGGGAACTGAGAGGAGCAGCTGATATTATATATCAGTTAAAAGAAAGAAGTGGACCTGTCATGCGGAGCGTAGATAGCAGATGGACAGGAAGAATGAGAGAACGGTAAGAGGAGAAGGAAAACGCAACTAGGGCAGCCAAAGGATAGGTTGAGTGATGAATATACGAAATTGGCAGACATAAACCGGAATCAATCGGTTTAGCAAAGGCCACGTTGGAAAGGGTTGTAAGAGGCCGTTGTCCTGCTACTGAATTCTGATGACGGTGAAGTTTGAAGTTTGAAGTTTATTTTACCATCATGAAAATACATGTGACATGGTTCATAAGTAATACAGAACGAGGTCCCGAAGTAAACACTGTCAGGGGGACCTCCTAGCAATATTGCATTGATAAAATACAGGGCAGGCAAGTGGCGAGCAAAAGAAAAGCATACTGGAAGAACGAAATCGAAAAAATATATATATAAGAACAAAGACAAAAAAGAAACAAGAAAGGAAACAAAAGCAAGAACAGGAAAGATAATTCAAAAGCATGAAATGCAACAATAGTACAGAAACCAATACAATAATACACATTAAGACAAATTGATGCGAACACTAAGTTGACAGGGCGTAAAACAATCCGCACAACTCAAAGAAAGCAAAAACGCAATTGCTATAAAAAATCACAAAGAGAAATGAGAATGAAAGAAAGAAAAAAACTAATATGAATTAAGGAAACGAGGAAGGTGGTACCATGAAATGTTAGTGAAGATGTTGAAGTAAATGTTTCTTTAATTGTGCTTTAAAAGATGCTATGTTGTGGCAGCTTTTAATGAACGTAGGTAGTAAGTTCCAAAGGTAAATACCAGAAAACAACGCTGTCTGTTTACCATAGTTTGAGTGAACCACCCGCAAAAGTAAGCTATGTTGTAAGGAGAATCTGGTCAGATTTGCATTTATTAGATAACGGGATGGAATACTGCTTAATTCAATATCATGCTGACGCGCGCGAAATATGAGCATACCTAGTTTCAAAGATATGGAATGATGGATGGGGAGAATGCCGAGATTACTGTAGATAGGCGTAGCGGAGTCTTTCCAGTGACTGAAGGTGATAATCCTTATAGCTTTATGCTGAAGATCAGCAATCTTGGACAGGTGAATCCTATAGGTGTTTCCCCAGGAAGAAGAACAGTATGTTAGGTGACTATGAATGAAGGCGAAGTATAATGAGCGAAGAATGTGCAAAGGAAAGTATGGGCGAGTTATAATCAGAACGCAAATTCCAAAAGAAATTTTGGACGAGATAGCGGCAATGTGCTTATCAAACTTTAGGTGAGAATCAATGGCAACACCAAAAAACGTGATTGCGTCAGAGGGATGAATAACATGCGCGTCTATGGTTAGGTGTGGTACGAATGGTAGAGCTTTACGTGGGGAGTGAAATAATATGAATGTAGTTTTAAGTGGGTTAATTACGAGTTGATTATTACGGCACCACTGTACGGTATTGGCCGCGTCTTTATGTAATTCACTAAGTATGTTATCGATTTAATTCACTAAGTAAGTTATCGAGTAATTTAAGATGATGAGGACATGTGTGGATCTAAAGACTGAAGGCCAACGGAATGCCGCGTTCGTATACTACGCTAAGGGGGCCGACTCCATTTGTCACCAAAAATTTCAAGTTTCCTTCTCGAACTTTCACGAGGTAAAAAAAATAACAAAATGAATAATGAGGTCGCTGCTTATAGCATACGACTACTCACCTGCGTACAGGCACAACTTTAATCTCGTATCATTCTTGACAGTGCCACACCGCTACCTTTTGGTTGCTGAACCGGTTTGGCTGTTATTCGTGAAACAGCCTGCAACTGCAAGTACAACCTTTCATCTGCTAATTTACTTGAAGTTCCCTCTGTGAAACGCTTCATTTTGTTGCTTTTTTGGGGTTTAACGTCACAAAACCAGCGCTGCTGATGAGAGACGTCGTAGTGGAGGGTTTCGGAAATTTCGACCACCTGGCGTTCTTTATTGGTTTGTGGGGTTTAACCTCCCAAAACCAGCTCTGGTTATGAGAGACGCCTAGGTCTCCGGAAATTTCGACCAGCTGGGGCTCTTTAACGTGCACTGACATCGCACAGCACACGGGCCTCGACATTTTGCCTCCACAGAAATGCAGCCGCTGCAAGCGGGATTCGATCCCACGACCCTCGCATCAGCAGCAGTGGTAGCATAGCCACTTTACCACCGTTGGCGGGGCAGCGTTTAATTTTCTAATGTTTTCGGTGATTATTATTGCCTTTATGATATTATTACCGCAAGAAGAAAACCAAGGAAACCTGATTTCAATCTGATGGCCAGGACGAAACATGGGCCGTATGCACAAAGCTTTTATGGGTAAGAGTTCTTTCTTTTTGTTATTGGTCAACCGCAAGGGGTAATTATATGCCAAACATTGTGATTTGTCCAAACTTTTCTTGTGAACATATTAATGTAAGATAGATTTATAGATATGGGCCTTGAATTTTGCATTTAATGCGCTAGCCTGACGGGGCTTTGTACATCTCGTGATGGCTCGAGGCTGTCGTAAGTGCCCTGTTTAAATAATGTCAGCTTGGTATTCATGACTGATTTGGATAAGCAAAACTTACTTGGTATACATTCAGCTGTGATACTAGCGTTGTAAAAGATTCTTCGTTGGATTCCTGTTTCTCTTTTGCGTGCGGTGCCTCTGGATTCTTCTGCCCCATGCTACCGTGCCGGAAAATTGGTGGCCGCACTGAAACTAAAGAACGCAAAATTTATCAACTGCTACTGAAAGTCCAATGAAGTGCGTTAATTGGCATGTTTTTAAATGTAACGTAATTTTGGATTAGTCGCTGAAAACGCCGATTTCACACGCATTATCAGCGTGAAAAATAGCGTCCGAATTGTGTCCCCTGAATTTCTGAAATAAAAAAACACAGCATGACCACGGAGCGAATGATGATGAATGGGCGAAGCTCCGGATCTGCACCGTACATCTTGCCGAGTTCCGGATTAATTTAGTTAAAGAGCAAATCAAGATCCAGTGCCTGTATATATATATATATATATATATATATATATATATATATATATATATATATATATATATATATATATATATATTGCTACGGCATCAGGCGGGCATTTAAGGTATGAGCCAGGCAAGGGTGGAAGATGACGAGGACGATCTCTTGTCTAGCGTTTGGACGCCATCTGACCTCGGCTGTACCAGCTACCTAGCGCTCCGCGCTCGCCTGTAAATAAACCTTCGCTCGATCTTTCAACCGTAAGAGTTTTGTGGTGGAGGTGCTGGGTACGCTGACCAAGAAGACGGAGTTGCTACCGGGGATCCTACGACGAAGCCGACGCCTCGCTCGACTGCCGCCGCTCGAGATGTCTCATCACGGCAACGACCCGTCAACCCCGTCCTCTCCGGTGCGGTCAACTGGTGTCTGGATGCACACGATGGAGCCACGATCTTTTTCTGGAAAACCTGGTGAGGACGTCGAGCAATGGCTCACACATTACAAGCGTGTGAGCAAGTACAACGGATGGAACCAGTCGGCTCAGTTAGAGAACGTCGTTCTCTTTCTCACGGCCACTGCACTGCTGTGGTTTGAGAACCACGAGGACACACTTACGACGTGGGAACGCTTTGTCGCCGACATCACCGAGTGCTTCGGAGATTCCACCGCGAAAAGGAAACAGGCGGAGCAGACGTTACTTCAGCGTGCACAAGTCCCAGGTGAGACCTGCACAACGTACATAGAGGCGGTCTTGAAGTTGTGTAAAACGGTAAACCCTCTCATGTCTGAAGAAGATAAAGTTGGGCACCTTCTCAAAGGGATCGCTGAAGACGTATACAGCTACCTGATTGGAAAAGAGAGTCTCAGCTCAGTCACCGACCTCATCAAGCACTGCCGAACGTTCGAAACATTGAAGCTGCGCCGTATTACGCCAAAATTCGGGAGATTGGCCAATGTTACCACAGTTGCAAGCATTGACGACACCTCCGGCTATCAGTTTGATCTTGCGACCACTATAAGGCAGATAGTCCGCGAAGAACTCGAACGGCACACCAAAGGAGCAACGGGTGTCGAGCAGCTGTGTCGTCCCGACCATTACCGTGAACCTGAGTTTGCTTTATCCTCGCTGTCTGCCATGCCAGGAGTTCCAAGCTATCCTGCTGATCAGCGGCCGCAGCATCGATGTAACTTTCCCGACGAAGTGACGCACGACGAGCGCTCTCATGGACCCGTCGCCACGCATCGGCAACCTGAAAGCCGTGTTCGCTATTATGCGCAGCAACCAACGTTTGACCGCGAAGTCTACAACACGAGTCGCACGTCGCCAGTTTGTTATAGATGTGGAGCCACGGGTCACATCTCTCGATTTTGTCGCAGACGCCGACAGACAAGGTACGGCCAACAACAACCAAGTTGGGCTAATTTTGATCGCAACGGCTATAACAACGACTGGCAACCGGACTTTGGAGCTGCCCGTTCCACAGGCTCGGCGCACAGAAATGATTTCGGACAACACAACAGGAGTGCCTCACCAGCTTCAGATCGCAGCCTGACGCCACCAGCCCGTCGACAACGCCGTTCACCGTCACCACGGCGACGCCTTACGTCACCACCGCCGTCGGGAAACTAGCCGACGCGGCCAATGGAGGTGCGGTCGCCGGACAGCGTGGATCTCTGCGAAATATTCCTCTTGTGATGGTGAAAAACAAAGTGCATGTCTTCGTCGATAGTATACCTACAACCGCGTTAGTTGATACTGGTGCTACCGTATCCGTCATGAGTGCGACGTTCAAAGAGAGGTTGGGGCGGAAAGTTATGTTCCCGTGGAATGGTGGTGTGACCTTTCGTGGTGTCAGTGGAGAGTGCCTTATTCCTCTCGGTGTTTGTGTTGCAAGTGTTTTGTTCTGCGGGGAAGATTTTAAAACAGAATTTTTAGTATTACCGCGTTGCACTCATGATGTCATTCTCGGTATTGACTTCCTTAAGGATTGTGGCGCTTCTGTCAATTGTGGTACGGGTGAAATAAGTCTGGATAGTGCACTTCTTGCCACCCTCGCAGACACATCTCCGAAAGAGGAACAGTACTTCGTTGTTTCCGATGATCTACTGCTACCGCCTTGTTCACTCTCGCGTGTCTGTGTCAAAGTCATTACTGCCGACCCTTCTTCATTCGATGCACAAGTTTTACCCCTAGCTTCGAGCTGCGCCAAGAAGGATGTCCTCATTCCGCGTTCTGTCGTGAGTGTAGTGCAGGGTGCCACGAATCTGTGGGCTTTCAATTGTTCATCTGCCCCTGTAGTTCTCCCGCGCAATATGAAACTCGCCACTTTTGAGGAAATTACTTACAGTTCTATTATGGCTTTCAGCGAAGAGGCGCAGTGTAGAACCTACAACGCCAACCCATCTGTGTCTGAAGAGCACGTCCTCCGAATGATAAACAAGTCTCTTCCCTCAGATGAGCGCCAAGCTCTTGCGCGAGTTCTTCTGGCGCATGCATCTGTGTTCGATTTCGTACAAGGCGACAAGCAGGCCTCACTCCCTCGTTCTCGTGCTCACCACCGCATTGACACCGGCTCGGCACACCCCATTCGACAAAAGCCTTACCGTGTGTCTTCAGCAGAGAGAACAGTTATCGCTGAACAGGTCAAGGACATGCTGCAGAAAGGCGTCATTCAGGAGTCCTCAAGTCCGTGGGCAGCACCGGTGATCCTAGTGAAGAAAAAGGATGGATCATGGCGGTTCTGTGTCGATTACAGAAAGCTAAACGCTGTCACCAAAAAGGATGTGTATCCGCTTCCTCGGATCGATGATGTTATCGACTGCCTCCATTCTGCCGCTTACTTCACCTCACTGGATTTGAGATCAGGTTATTGGCAGATACCAATGCACCCAGACGACAAAGAGAAAACAGCCTTCGTGACACCTGATGGCCTCTATGAGTTCAACGTCATGTCCCTTTGGTCTTTGTAATGCGCCGGCGACGTTTGAACGATTTATGGACACCATCCTCCGTGGAATGAAATGGGAAATTTGCTTATGCTATCTGGATGATGTTGTGATTTTTGGAAGCACTTTGGATGAACATAACCGACGTCTTAGCCTCGTCCTTGATTCTGTCGAGAAAGCCGGTCTGGTATTGAACTCCAAGAAATGTCGCTTTGGAGAGACTGAAACGTTGGTACTTGGACATCTAGTCGACAGAAATGGTGTGAGGCCCGATCCACGGAAGATTGAAGCAGTAAGTTCCTTCGAACCACCGAAGTCACTGCGGGAGCTGCGGAGTTTCTTGGGCTTATGCTCGTATTTTCGTCGCTTCGTACCAAGATTCGCCGATGTGGTGTACCCCCTGACCTGCCTTCTCCATAAGGATGTTCCTTTCAACTGGACGTCGGCTTGCGACGAGGCGTTCCGCCAACTAAAGTTTCAACTGACATCGGGACCTATATTACGCCACTTCGATGCTTCCTCGCCTACAGAAGTGCACGCTGATGCCAGTGGAATTGGCATCGGAGCTGTGCTAGTACAACGTCATCACGGATCTGAGCACGTTGTGGCTTATGCCAGTCGATCTCTGAGTAAGGCGGAACGAAATTACACAGTCACGGAACAAGAATGCTTGGCAGCAGTTTTCGCGGTTCACAAGTTTCGGTCCTACGTCTACGGGCGCCCGTTCACTATAGTTACGGACCATCACGCTCTATGCTGGTTGGTGAACCTCCGTGATCCGAGTGGTCGACTGGCACGTTGGGCTCTCCGACTTCAGGAGTACGACTTCGTCATCTCTTACAAGTCCGGTCGTCGTCACGCAGATGCCGACTGCCTTTCCCGCCTTCCTCTACCGACTACGGAGTGTGACGAAGACAACTTCGATGACTGCTTTGCTTCTATTTCGGCCACATTCCCGGACTCCACGAGATTTAGGGATGAACAAGCCAGTGATGTTAGCCTGGAGCCCCTTTTCGCTGCTGCGCTGCGTCCTCAAGCCACCGGTCGATTTTGTGTACGAGACGGCCTCCTTTACAAGACGAATTATTCGGGTAAAGGCGCTCGCTTTCTCCTGGTGGTTCCGCAGAGTCTGCGACCTGACGTACTGAGTGCCATGCACGATGACGCAACCTCTGGCCATCTAGGCTTCATAAGAACACTCAACCGAACACAGGAGCGTTTTTACTGGCCCAAAATGCGAGACACTATCAAGCAGTACGTCAGCGGTTGCGATAAATGCCAACGCCATAAGCGTCCTACGACTACTCCGCCGGGTCTTCTCCAGCCTCTGCCACCACCTTGTCTGCCGTTTGAACAAGTAGGCGTTGATCTCTTGGGGCCATTTCCACGATCTTATAACGACAATCGGTGGGTTATCGTATGTGTAGACCACCTGACCCGTTATGCAGAAACTGCGGCCATACCATCTTCAACAGCTACATGCGTTGCCACATTCTTGCTGCGGTTTGTTATCCTCAGGCACGGCTCCCCCCGTGTGATAATTAGTGATCGTGGTCGGCAGTTTGTTGCGGACGCCGTTGAAGAATTACTTCGTCTCTGCAGCTCGAAGTTCCGGCATTCAACACCTTACCATCCTCAAACCAACGGCCTTGTAGAGCGTACAAACAGGACTCTTACCAACATGCTGGCAATGTATGTCTCGTCCGACCACAAAGACTGGGATGACGTGCTCCCATTCATCACATATGCGTATAATACCGCAAGGCATGAGACGACGGATTACAGTCCTTTTTATCTGCTGTACGCACGTCTACCGCTAAGGAGTATTGATACAATACTGCCGTTTGGCTCCCACAGTGAGTACTCGGTTGCCAAGACGCTGTGCCTTGCAGAAGAAGCACGCCGACTCGCTCGACTTCGTACCGTGGCCTCACAGCACCGTTCTAAGGAGCGCTATGACAGCCGACACCAGTCTGTCTTGTACAGCAAAGGGGACTTGGTATGGGTGTGGACCCCACAGCGTAAACGTGGATTATGCCAAAAGCTTTTGCCCCAGTATGCTGGACCTGGACCGTGATTGTGGATCGGTTGAGCGACTTAACGTACGTGGTGGCCCGTTTAACGTCAGCTGGTCGTCGTTCCAGCCGAACGCAGGTTACACACATCGCGCGTCTCAAGCGGTTTCATCCTGCTGTTTTTCGGTGATTTGGACTTGCCCAGCGGGCTTCGTCTGTCAGCCGGGGAGTGCTACGGCATCAGGCGGGCATTTAAGGTATGAGCCAGGCAAGGGTGGAAGATGACGAGGACGATCTCTTGTCTAGCGTTTGGACGCCATCTTACCTCGGCTGTACCAGCTACCTAGCGCTCCGCGCTCGCCTGTAAATAAACCTTCGCTCGATCTTTCAACCGTAACAATATATATATATATATATATATATATATATATATATATATATATATATATATATATATATATATATATATATATGGGTAGCCGGTGAACGGTTCTCCAGCGCGAGCAGTCGGTATTTTTCAACGAAGAAACTCGCTAGAAGACGCTGCCTGCGTCAAGCTTGTATCTCGCGGGTGAGGGCGCGTTCTCCTTCTTTGCGAGCTGGTAGCGCGTTCATCGAAGAAAGAGCGTTTCCATAGTCAACGAGAGCTCTGCCTTCGTCGCCACGAACGCGTGGATTTGACCCTGCTGACGCCGACCCCTTCTGCTGCATAGTGCCGTGCCACGTGTACGTACGGCAGCGATGGAGGGCAAGCCCTTCGAGTACGAGGGACCATATCGCCCGGACCCCTCATTGTCCTCCTACGAGAACGCACAGCTCCAGTTGAAGTGGGACATCCGGTGCATGAAGCACAGGGAACAGCGTCGCTTGGAACAGCAAGCCGCGTCCGCCATCGACAGTGGGTCCCAGTCAAAGGCGAGCGAGGAGCTTCCTCAGGCGCCCGCGCCTTCCAGACCTGCACGATCGTGCGGTGTGGCTGCGTTCCCTGTCGCCGCCACACCTACCGCTTCGAACACCCCTGCTGCTGCCACTCCTGTCGCAGCAACGAGCTCCACGGAGGTCTGCCCATCGTCCGCGCTCCTTCCCCTCTCATCGGACGAGGAGATGGACGTCACGAGCACGTGCAAGCGTGCACGTGAGTCCAGCGAGGACGACGACGCTGCAGCCCCCCGCAAGCAGGCCGCGAGCACGGTGCCCGCCCCAGCTTCTGCCGAAGACGTCCCTGCGACTTCGGCCACCGTGAACGTGCCGGCCTCCGCAGCCGACATGATTTCGACGCCACCGCAGCCACCCATGCCACCTCCGAGTGTTGCCGCGGCAGCCCAACGCAGGGTAGCTGCGCCTGTAACCACGCGGAAGGCTCGGAAGCAGCGGAAACGGCGCAACGCCAAGCGGCCGCGGAAGCAGCAGCCCCGCGTCCCAAAGCAAGCCACGGAGGAACCGTCGACCCCGCCTCCAAGCCCCTCGCTCCTCGAGAGCGACTTCCAACTCGTTGTCTCGAAGGCAGCCCGCCGGCGAGCGAGGGCACTCGAGGCCGCAGTACTACCATCCGATCCTGCGGTCGTGGGGACGGTGCTCTTCCGTCCGTCAACACCCGGCAGCAGTTTTCGAGGATCGTCTCGATGGCGATCGCGGCGGCGCTCTACGCGCGGCCCGGTGTGGCGGCAGTGCGCATCAACCACCGTCGAAACATCGTGGCTGCGGATGCGTCGTCTGCGGAATGCCTCTCGGCGCTCCTGTCCATCAAGGAGCTCAACGGCTTCCTCGTCGCCGCCGGGAAACCTGCAGATCGTCGTACGTGCACGGGCTTCGTGTACGGCGTTGACGGCGACCTGACCGACGCCGAACTGCTCACGGCCGTGACCGCGAGTGTTCCCGTGCTCTCCGCGGCTCGCAAGGAGCGGGCTGTGAAGCTCCGCTTCGCCGGCACCGTTCCTCCCGAGACCGTGACCTTCTGCAAGATGCCATTCCGGGTTCGCCCGGTGAGGCCTCGTCCCCTGCAGTGCCTCCAGTGCGGCCGCTTCGGCCATGTGCTCGCCACGTGCCCACGCCCGGAGGACTGCATACGCTGTGCCCGAAAGCACCCTGCTTCGATGGACTGTGCTCCACGGTGTGTGAACTGTGGTGGTGGCCATTCCGCAAACACCCCCACCTGCCCCAGATGGCAGGAGGAGAGGCGCGTGGCTACTATCATCGCAACTTCACCGAGTCCAGTGTCTCGGCGGGCTGTGAAGGCGGCGGTGCGGGAGGAGAATCATCTTCGCTCGTACGCAGCTGCCCTCAAAAACGGCCCACCGACCAAACCGCCAAAGGAAGGCGCACGCCCCACCCCGGCGCCGCGCCGCTCCCTCACCACGCCAGCAAGCTCTGCCTCCCCGGCCTCGCCTGCTGTTTTGCCTGTTGCTGCTCCGCCGGCCATGCCTTCGGCGCACGCTCGTACCGTGCGTGCCCCGAACTCGTCCATGCCGGCGTCTCTGAAATCATCTGCTGTACCAGCAAGCCCCGCCCTCCCGGCCCCGCTTGCTACAACGCCGACCCCCACGAAGGAAGCAAGGGACGCTCTTATCCAGCTTCTTTCTTACTTGGGAAGGCAAGTCGCCGAATTATTTCCGGCGGACAATCCGCAACGTGTCGCGATCCTCCAGATTGCCAGCGTATTGCGCAGTACTGTGCTGAGCATGTAGAACTTCACGCCGGCGGCGGAAACGCCAAAGCATTCGTGCGGCTGCTGCCTCTGGACCGGCTGCCTTTGCGAGCAGTGGGACGTGCTTGTTCCTGCTGCTATCGAACGACCTTTCTCTCTTCCTTCTTTTCCTTCCTTTCTTCTCTTCCACTTTCATATCCCTTATCCCCTCCCCTAAGGCGCTTAGCCGTGTCCCCAGCATGGGTGACAGAAATTAGCGTCTCTTCCTTCCTAATAAACCACTACCACCAGTCAACGAGCGCCTTTCGCTCTCTCTGTCTCTCTCTCACAAGACAGCAGATGGAAGAGTGAGAGAGCTCGCGCGCCGGGAGGCACGCGCCGAAGGCGCGCCTCCCACACGCGCCCTCCTAGTAGCGCGTTCCTAGTAGGTAACGCGCTACTGCAACGGACCGACAGACCCAAACCTTGAGGAGCTTCGCCCCTAAAAAAAGGCAAAAACAAACAATCCTAGTAGTATGTAGTGACTATTCCCTTGTGCAACACCATTTTCACCCTTCTCCGTTGTTTCTCTTTTATGGCTGTGAATACTCGACTACGCTAGAAACCACTCTACAGACCCGACTCACCCGAACGCAGTCTCATCCTTGAAGCGGCACGTGGAGCTGGCGAATGCCATCAGCTCACCTCCTTCATCACAAACATCAAGCACTAACAGCAAAAGTGCAGAAAGGGCGACGACCAGCCACGTTACCTTGTTCTTCAGACTTGCTTGAAGGAATACGTGTACCAGCCTTTTCCTACTGCCTTCTCATCAAAGGTACTTTGAAATATCAATGAGCCTACAGTGTTGTGGTCAGGCTTATGTGAACTACATCGTTGGGCCTCCTCACCACCTATAGACCACGCCGTCGTGATCTCAAAGTCCTAATCCGACCTAATAACTCCGCGAGTGGTATGTATCACACAGTGGCCACCTTCAAGCGGCATACTGGCGCCTTCCAAGATGGAGGACACTTGTAGTGAAGAGGAACATTCGGCTCGACGTGGAGATCGCCATCGCTCCGCGAGGCATGATCACGATACTGCAGGTCCAGCTCTTACTGGTACGCTGTTTCCTGTTATCATGGCCAGTGTTTTGAATAGCATATGGGCAAAGGCAAAAAGAAAAAAGGCTTTCCAAGCAACACAGAGAAGCGCAAAAGTATGTCACTTGTGCAAATAGTCGTGAAGCTTGAACGCATCCCCTGAGAGAAACCTGTATATCGTAAAGTGGACGAGAACGTTGCTAAAACACTAAACACATGCTCAAATCGCTGCAGCACTTTTTTGAGAGTAACAAAGCGAGAAAGCAAAAGCAATTCGCGGTCTTCGACGGGCGAGCGTCCCTGTGTAAAATTTATGTCGTGGAAAGTAGGGAAACGCTTTTCAAACAAGGCAATCGAATGATTGAACACGAAAATATCCGCGGACTATCAATCAATTACGCCTCAATTATATCGGGCTTGAAGAGGCCGAAAGTTCTGCAATTATGACCGACCACTGGCATCAACGCCATCTTTCGGTGTTTTAATCTTCTACGTTGTTGTCGCAAGTTATTCTTAGCGTCTGGCGAAGGACCGTAAAGCAGAATCAGGAGGAATATTGCTCATCTTCTTTTACAGGCACCGTCTACTGGCGGGAGGATGTTGCCTAACTTCAGCACTAGAACGAAGATGATGATCGTGCGCACGCGTGTCTAATTCCTGTCATTCCACCTTATCGCCTTGCTCTGAGACGTGCTCTGCATTTTAATCTGCAACTTTAATGACCTATCTCCCATTCTTTCGCTCAGTAGGCTACGCTTTCTGGCGCTCCTGTGTCGTGCTCGGGAGTCAAAACTCCAAGACACGGCACGTATAGCAGACAAGCCTGGGGCCTCCCGGCTGTTGTATGCCTGCCGAGTGCTTGTCGCTTTCATTCACTGGGAGCGCGTTACGCCAGCCTGAAATAGCTACATAAGCAAAGCAGCAGCTGACACCGTAGGGCAAATGTTGGCGCGTGAGAAAACGTGTTCGAAGTTTTTCGCCGCCTCGAGCAACGAACCACGTAACCCAACAGTTTGTGAATTTCCGTACAACGAGGCTGTCTAAACAGAAATTGTTGAAACGAAAGCAACGCCCTAAGCTGCCTTTCTGAAAGAATGTTTACTCGTTAACCAGGCAGAGTTCGCGCACGCATGTTTCATGCGTATTATGCTTCATGCGTGTGACGCCCAAGGCGAGTATGCGGTTCGAAACTGTGCCGTTTTTTTGCATCCAATACGGCAACAGCGCCATTGCTATGCAGCGCGAGTTTGCAGTCACGTGTAAACGTTAAACTGAAGTGTCGTACCTGTAAGGCCGGAAAGTTCTTTCTGACGTCGTGCTTTTGACTCGTCGCCATGGTGGCGAGTGTAGCACACTCTTACTGCCAGGAGGCGTCACGTAGAACGTGATCTTATGTCGAGGTGGCTGCTGCCCAATAAACCCTCATATGCTACCTAAGGCACCAAGTCTGCCGCAACGAGGCCCAAGCTATGAAATAACGAGAGGGGGCTCAAGGGCTTGCTTTATTGGTTACAAACAAGTTAATCAAACAACAGACATTGAAGCCCTGGAAAGCATAGGGGAACTTATTCCCATTCGTAATTATGGTATTGTATTATTGTAATTTCAAAAATACTGTGAAGCCGTGGCAATAACGCCGTTTTATTAACCCTTGAGGCTACAGAGAATGGCTGACCGCAAGGCACAGATCTGACTCTAGATGACAACCGACCACAGATAAAGATGAAGAGACCTAGGTGATGATGAGTATGTACACATGAAGTAGGAGTGCCTAATGGTTGCCCAGATTGATTCGCCGCACGCGAGAGCGGCCGTCCTGGCCGCAGCTCAAGGGGACGGAGAGCGCCGGGTGAAAGGCTTGATACGGGTAACGCGGACCACTTCGGTTGCACCGCAGCGGCGGTCAGTTGGAACGACAACAGGTGCCACGCGGTAGTTGACGGGAGAGGTCTGCGCCAAGACGGTGTAGGGGCCGATGAACCGAAACTGAAACTTTTCACATAAGCCAGGGGTGCGAACTGGTGTCCAGAGCAGCACTTCATCGCCAGGGCTCAAGAACACGACGCGGCGATGTGCGTCATAGTGATCCTTACGGTCACGTTGCCTAGCGTCAGTGTTCATGCGGGCGAGCTGGCGAGAACGCACGACACGGGACACATAATCTTCACAAGTCGATGAAGGTTCTTTGATAGGTGCCGCGAAGAAGGAAACGTAAAGTAAGTAAGAGGGCGAGCGGCCATTTCGAGGTAGAACGGCGAGTACCCGGTTGTGCGTTGTACGGCCGTATTGTACGCAAAAGTTACAAACGGCAAAATTGTGTCCCAATTCTTGTGGTCTGGCTGAATGTACATGGCGATCATGTCGGAGAGTGCGGGGTGGAATCGCTCGGTTAGGCCGTTGGTCTGCGGCTGGTAGCTGGAGGTTGTCTTGTGGATGGTCCCGGAGGCTCTGAGAACTTCCTCGACTAGCTTTTCCGCGCTCGCTCAGGATGCGAGGAGCACCGTGACGGAGTATTAAAGATTGAAGTACGAATTCAGCGACTTCAGAAGCGGACGCTGAACGCACACAAGCAGTCTCGGCGTAGAGTGTCAAGTGGTCCACGGCTGTCACGATCCATCGGTTACCGCTCGCAGTCAGAGGAAGGGGACCGCAGAGGTCGATGCCGACGACTTCGAACGGTTCGGACGGACACGGAACCGGTTGCAGCTGTCCACTTGGTGGTGTTGTAGGGAGCTTTCGACGCTGACAACGGGCGCAAGAAGCGACATACCTCACTACACTGGCAGACAAGCCCGGCCAATAGAATCGAGCTTTGATGCGGTCATAGGATTTATGAAAACCAAGATGACCAGAAGTCATATGATCGTGAGAAGCCTGAAGGACTTGATGCCGAAGAGAGCGAGGCAGGACAGGCACCCAGCGTCGGCCGTCAGGGCGGTACAGGACGTGGTTTGCGATCTTAAACTGTCCCAACTGACGACGAAGGCGGGCGTTAGGTGGGCGCGAAGTTCTTTGAAGACGGGCTATGATGCGCTGACAATAGGGGTCTGCAAGCTGGTAAGACTGGAACGATGTGTTGTCGTGCGGCTGTACCAGGTCCACAGCAGCTAACGACGTAGTGTCCGAGGAGGGATTTGCGACAGCGTGGCGCAGAAGACGGTTGAAGGACCACGGCATTGTGTCGCAGGAAGTGGACACCGAGAAAGTGCGTCTGCATCCTGGTGTTTTCTACCACATTTGTAAGTAATGGCGAAGTCGTACTCTTGCAGACGTAGAAACCACCGACCAAGACGCCCAGATAGGTTCTTCAATGTCGAAAGGCAGCATATGGCGTGATGGTCCGTCACGATGGTAAAATGACGCCCATGAAGGTAAGGTCGTAATTTTTGCACGGAGCAAACGACGGCTAGACATTCTTCTTCAGTGATGGTGTAGTTCTTCTCGGCAATTGTCAGAACGCGCCTTACGTAAGCAATAACCCGCTCTCGTGAAGATTCGTCTCGCTGTAGGAGAATGCCTGCAATGCTGTGACCACTGGCGTCCGTATGCAGGAGAGTAGGTGCGGTTTCGTCAAAATGGAAAAGTACGTGTTCCGAGGATAGAGCGCGCTTCAGATAGTCGAAAGCTGATTCGCGTTCGGGAGACCACACAAAGGGAACATGAGATCGGAGTAGTTTGTGCAAAGGCGAGGCTATGGTGGCGAAGTCCCGTATGAATCGGCGAAAATAGGAAGCGAGACCCCGCACCTCCACCACTTGTGAAGCAGTGCCAATAACGCCGTTTTATTAACCCTTGAGGCTACGGAGAATGGCTGAGCCCAAGGCACAGATCTGACTCTAGATGACAATCCAACACAGATAAAGATGAAGAGACCTAGGTGATGATGAGTATGTACACCTGAAGTAGGAGTGCCTAATGATTGCCCACAATACTATTTCAGGAACCCTTCAAACATGCCACCCTACTAACCTTAATTTTATCGCTAAGGTGAACTCGCTACTATGCGAGAAGTCTGAAAGCATTCTGTGGGTACGTGAGGTAGGCCTGCGGAGCATTACTAAACGGCTTGTTTCCTTGAATTGTCTTCGGAAAAACGATTCGCGCTTATATTGATAAATCGCGCTCGTGACAGCTCTTTGGGTACTTGCTAACACTTTCGCTCCAATTATGCATCTCGTCAACCTAGGCAATCGTACCTTACGAATTCCTTGATGGGATCGATGGCGCACCCTAAACAAGTCGGCGTTTCTTTGTTCCACCATCTTTAGATCGCTACTCACAATGCTACTGCCATTTTACCGCCATAAAGATAGCAAAATCATTCTTAATCACTACATCTTGAAAAATAGAGCCAGGCGTGCGTGGAGTCGCAGGACACCGGCAGTGTAAGCTGGAGGAACGACCTTCCAAGAGGCCATTGTATACGCTTAGGGAAACTGGTGCAAGTAGAGGTGGTAGGCGTTCACTGCGCCATAACTCATCATTTCAGCAAGTAGAGAAGTACGCACTACGCCATAATTACTGCGGTAATGTAACGTGCAACTCTGTATAATAGATCCCTCGATATGTTTAAAAAAGGCTTGCGTTTGCACTTATTAAATTCATAGTGCTTAATATTACATAGAGTGTGTTATTGCATTTTTCTGTCTTTTTTGCTTATGTGCATATTATGTATCACTTAGTCCCTATCTGATGCTTATCTATATTTTGTATACCTCAATTGTTCTTTCCTTACCGTCACAATACTTGATACTATACTGAGTGAATGATACTGCATCTCTTGTAAGTTTTTTTTTTGTTTTTGCACATATCTACTCATTTTGTATAACGTAAATTCGCTACTTCGTACTTATCTGTACATATATATATATATATATATATATATATATATATATATATATATATATATATATATTTATTTATTTATTTATTTTTCTATCCTTACCACTGTTTACTATTGCATTGTATCTCTGAGGAATGATTTTTTAGGAGGTCTCACTCACAGTCTTGCGACTTTGAGACCTCCTTCTGTATTTGTATTCAACACATGCATTGTATCACTTGTATTTCAAATAAATTCAATTCAATTCAATAACTGTCCCGAGAACGACCCAAAATCTCGGCCCGGCGTTCACGGCGAGATGCGGTTTGGCCTTTTTTCTGCACCGCTGTCTGTTGTGCACGACGTTGCCTTGCTGCAGCCGCGCGCGTAGCTCTGCCATTCGTGAAAAGTTCAACTTAGCGCAAATTACACAGGGACAAAGGAAGAAACGAAACAGACAGCTGTGCAGGAAGAAGATTCTTCAGCAGCGGTCCGCACTTTTCGAGGATGCGCCATCAGGTATATCGAAGAGCCAAGTCAAGTTGCTGTCGGGGCTGCGTACGTGGCCTACCGCGTGATGCATAGCACGATACGACAAAACTGCTTCACCAGGCAGCGTTTCGTAATAAGTATGACGGAAAAGTTGAAGATTGTGTCATAATGATGATGCTGATGTTGCCTCCGTAATGGGTGCAGAGTTGCAAAGCATGCACCGTTGTGTTCTTTCAAATGATTCCTGGAAGTCGTTATGCAATCCACTTTCCGTGATGTGTAGTGGCGTATTATTATTCCGCGACGTAACATTATATTTGGTAATGCTATTCCTCGGCAGACGCTATACCTGTTTAGGTCTTTTAGCGATAATTTTTCAAGCACAGGCGTAGCTCCGTGGTGGAATGCTCGACTGCCACACAGAGGGCGTGGGTATGAATCCACGCAGAGGACAAAGGATGTGGGCTCGACTCCACCTCGGTCCTGGTTATTTTTTCCACAAATTACGCGATAGTGCTTACGGACACCTGCTGCGGCCGTGGACAACTACGGCGCCAAAAACGGCCCTTGTTATCTTATAACAGCTTACGCTGTTAAATGGGGCCATCACATATCGTGACTGCTGCTCAGTGGCTTGAATCTTTAATCCTATTGAAGTATATCATACGCGGAAGTGTATGTGGACTGTCCTCTAACATGGAAATGCTCTGAGGATGATTACTTATTAAGTCGAAGTAAACTAAGCGCTATTGAGAAATTCATTTCAAAAGAGGAAGGAGAGCCTTTAGAATGAGGACCCCAACCAGTACAGTATTTTCCCTTAACGTGTCGCTTCACAAATCCTTGTATACAGATATAACAATGCCTGTCATCATGAGTACCATTAACGAGAGCGACATCCTTGGTATATTGCCTGCTTAGTAATCAAGTTAAGCATTTAAACATATTTTTTTCCTCGGCGAGCATTTCCGCATCACTTGCTTCACCTGGTTAAGATTGTGCTGCCTAATACAAAGCAGGCACTGGCCGTGAGCAGTCGAAAAGAAAAAAGAAAGATGACGTTCGCCGTTGCTCAGCGTACACAGCAGTTAGAACACATTTACCACGTGGTTAATGTGGTTGTATGCCTAAAGGTTATGACGCGCGGCTGAGCTGACGGCATAAATCGTCAGATTGCACACAAGGACCCAAAGAGCCCATAGTCCGTGTCTGTAGGTCTTTTCGGTGTTTTTTTTTTGAGTATTTGATATGATTTGTAAAAGATTCTACCTGCTGTTGCCACTACTGGGATGTCATTCGCGATCGGCGGCTTATTACTTTTGTCTGATAAAGATGCGGGGGTTAAATTGTCCAGAAGAGCGTTTCCGCCGTGTGTGCATCACATCAAAAGATGAAATCTAACGGCAGGTAAGTGTGCTGACCAGATGTTGACTAACACGTTTATATAAAACTCGCCATGTTCTGTGTGTATACAGTCGAACCCGGATATATAGAACTCGCCAGAAAACGTTTATAAGTTGGATATATGGCATAATTCGATATAGGCTTGCTGTAGGATTTGTTGACGTAAAGGCACCATATTACTAAAAGGGTTTTATTAATATAATGCCTGAGTTCCGTGCCATATTTTCGCATGAAATAGTCCTGGATGTTCTTCTGTTTCAGCCTTGCTTCTGTCTGAACCATTTTTTCTACGGTGGTACCGGCACTTTTCTCCGCCATTGCGAGGGAAAGCCAACTCATGGGCACTTTTGAGGCACGTGGAGTTTGATATATCGGTTGTCGTTGCTATTTTCGTTCGATGTAACCGCAACTTTTGCTATATGTTCTCAATGTAAACTTACCGTGTTTGGAAATTGTTTGATATACGGGATAATTTGATATAAACGGGTTCGATATAGTCGGGCTCGACTGTAGTTGTTTCTGTCGGAGAGGCTCTTGCGCTGTATGACACTTCTTAAACTCTCTGTGTGTTTCGCTTTCATACAACTGCAAATGTTCGCTTAGCAAATACCACGAAAGAACCGAAAATCTGGAATGGTGTAGTGGTAGGGAGCTCGGTTGGTGGTGTTAAGGTGACGAGGTCGAATCCTGGTCGCGGAACTTTCCTTTCGTGTTCTTTTTGTAATCCATCCTTTTCCCTTTTATATTTAGATATTTATGCGTGCGTGGAAGACAAGCTCTTCTTTTTGCACTAGAGCAGTTTTGCGTGCCTGCAACCAGCACCTCCCGATAACCCGAGCAACGCCAGCGTGGCAGTATGCAGCGTCACACTGGTCACATAATCAGTTATGGCGCTGTAGGTTAGCACCGATTGGCTCTGGGTTTTACAATATGATACCAAGCTGCTGTGTGAAATATAAGCCAAAAACACAATTAATTGCAAGAAAAGCAGATGGGACTACCCTAGATATTTGTTTCCCGAAGTGCTGTTCGCTGGGGTGATGGGCGGGGTGAGAGGAAGCGAATAACCGGAAAAAAGGATGTCTGTGGCTGGCTGGACACGCACATTCATGACTATCAGCAACAAGATAAAGTAAAGAGGGTGCCTGTCTAGCCGTTAGGTGCGACCTGGACATCCCTCGAAATAGCGCTGAGCCAAAGAGCCAGCAGTTGTGAAAGAAAATTGCGGCGCTGAAAAGAGAAATGACCTTTCACGAGCTCCACCAGAAGAATCCGAAAAAGAACGACACCAAAACAAAAAGCACAGCGGACGCACGTGAAAACTACACTGAGAGGCCAGGGAAGGTGCAGAAAGCACATGCTTCTTAGGCTTCTTACGACTTAGACGCACGCAGCATGAAGCCAGAAGAGCGAAGCATCGTAGGAAATAAAGCCACAGACCTTCCAGTCCCCTGCTGTTATGAAGATATTTAAACTTTTCTTTTGGAGGCTCTCTCGCGCATACCTGACGCAGGTAATCATCGCCCATGTTAAGGGATCGGTGCGTATCTTAGGAAGGGGAAGCAAACCCGAAAGCTCGCATACCGCAGCCGAATGGTAATACAGAAAGGATATGGGGGATCCCCAGAACATAAAAATAAATAGCGCTCGCACGGACTTCCTTGCAGTATTTTCTCTCCAGACAGTCTCTTTCCGTGAGAGTATTTTGAAGTGAAAATTGGGTTGAGATAGAAGGTAGACTTTGGTCGCCTTTCAAGGGGAGCAGTAGGGAACCGCTATCTGACTTTGTGAGTAACGCATTAGTGTATTGAGAAATAGCCAATCCCATCACGCCTTTATTTTAGTTTCCTTTGGATATGTTCTGGTTTGACAATATAATCACTGCATGTGCCATACAATATGATATCTTCGCTAAAAGGCACCAATTGTAGTAGCTTAGTTTACTCCACTTGTGAAGAACAGTATATGCTGCCGGCGTTTGCAGTTTGCTGGATGCTAAATTTCTCAGAAAAGCTCGCTGACATATTTTATAGTGTTCATTAAATATATGCACATCATTACGCCGTATCAATTATTTAGGTGTTCTTTTGGTAATCTCCGTGCGGCTGCGACCGTCCTAAGGAGCCCATTTACTTTTCCCAGGAGTTCACTTTTTCTGACTAAGGAAGCGCAGAGTAATCAAAACAACAAAACAGTCCATCTTTATCGCAACATGGGTATGCTTATATCACTAAGCGACACCGGCACCACTAGCGGCAGTGATCGCGTGCCCGAAGAAGACCACACATACAATAGTATATTAATAGTTTATATGAAAGGTAGCATTATGGTGCCATTATTTATGGAACGAGGTGTGTGTTGGTGACGAGAAAGTGGCTTTGCGGAATAATAACCCTCCCACGTGAATCGGATACCACATTTTTTTGGTAAGCCTTGACAGCGTGCAGAGCTAATGTTCCGCTGCCCACAAATAGACTGTGGCGGCCAGTTTATATGTCCTCTGGAGTATTCGAAATCTCTCACATAATACACATTGTCGTTTTGGTGGGACGGCGACTACTCTTTAAGGTCATGGCGCGCACTACTATGCATTGCGGATACTCTTCTTTTCTTCCTTCTGTTTCCTTCTGCTTTCACAATTCTATGCGCCGTGGTGTGATGTTCATGCAGGAAGAGCGACAGAACCGAAACTAATGCGTATGGCCATTGAAGAAGATTTGCACACACGCATTCCAAGCCCGTCCTACGGGTAGGAAACAACTAACACAACGAAAAATAACCATCCGGAAGACAACTAGCACTGGGAAGCTTTGCATGGCGTTGTTTGTGTCGTCTTCGAGAAGGAGTATTGCATGTCATTCGCATTCTACAGGACACCCCAGAAGGCAATCTGTCAGATCAATGAAGCCACACTTGTGCAGTAGCGTTCAAGTGGATACTCTTGTTCGGCATTATGTTCTGAGGCCGCATCGCACTTGCTCTCTCGGCTTTGATACCCTCCCGCATCGTAGTTTCGAAATCACCAAGCTCTTTGAGTATCGTTCAGGACCGTGATCTTCGCTTCTTTTCGAATTCTTGTTTCATGATTGCTTGTTTTCATTTATTGTCTGCTATTTCGTTCGTTTATGTTTCTTCAGTTAGACGTTTTCTTTTTCTTTCCCGCTTGAAACTGCTCGATTAGGTTACATGCAAATGTAGCCTACAACACACTCAGCAATACGCAACGATTATTAAGCGTTGCCGTAATAAGCCAGAAATGCACGACATGATTATTAGGCATGCCGTAGCGGCGTGCGCCAGAATATTATACCAGTTGACGTCATTCAATATCTACGCACAGTACATTACCCTCTACCATTTTGCCCTCCATCAAATGTTCGACCATCACGGTCGAGAACAAACTCGTGACGTTAGGGTCAGCAGACAAGCACCCTATGCCGAAACTTGAAGCTTAAAGATTTTTGAACGCGTGACTTTTCCTGAGTTCATTTCAAGCATTCCTTTTTCATCCGCCTGATGCATCTGCGTACAGAAACCGCGGAAGACAATAACAACACGATAATGTGTATTCCTCTGAATCAACGTCTTCCTTTTCAAGTCGCATGCATCTGACTGTACTTCCCTGTGCCATCTCCTGTTGTAGACCGCTCTTTCGTTGGCAATGGTCTTCATTCTAATGCAACTCCCAGCAGCAAACCAGTCCCCTGCGGCCAATTTTTGCTACGTATAAGGCTTTCTAGTTTGAATATTTGGATTTTATTTGGATATAGACAACGTTTGTGTTCCTCGTTAGCTTCTTACACATTTTTTTTGCACAACTCAGTCTGAATTTCGTATAAAAGAACCACAACAGTGAAGTCTTGAAATGCTGGATTGATTGACTCAGTAGTGAAGGATTCAAAATTTGGTGTTGAAATGAAGCCGGTATTATATCTATTAACGACTACAAAAAAAGGACATTTAAGCAAACCTCCTCCTAGACGCTGCGTTTAGACAGCATAGACAGAAACGACGCGATCACGATAACGATGTGTCGGCCAGAAAACCTGGAGTAATGAGGTGGTTGTGCAGCCAGTAGGCTACCATGTTTAAGCAACATTCAGATATTAATTTTGCATTGTTCACGTAGTCACACGTTCGGATGAGATGTTCCATGTGCTACTGGCAAGAAATTCAACGATCCAGTTCTGGTACAAGCTGCGTTCAGAATCATTTCTTCAGGGGTCTTCAATCAAAATTGTAATGCGTACCTAGGCAATTTTTACTCAACGTTGTAGTTCATATTTTAGTTGACTAAGACATTTATAGGATGTTTGAACACTCATCAGTGACAGAATGCGCATTATACACGACCGGTTCAGTTCTATGTATGCTTCATTGATCTGGATAAATAGATGTACGTATCGTTTTATTATGTTTTTCAAATTAAGCGGGAAAATAAGCAGTCAAATGAAATTTCTAACGCAAGCAAAACAAAAACCGCGGTAGTGAAGAGTAAACTGAGAGTTTCTCAAATACTGCTCTACCATAAATTACCGCATATGCACCTCCATCATGTAACCAAAATACACATAGGATGCCTCTTCGCAGTCAACTTCAATAAGTTACTCATCCCAGATTTGTACAGAGTTCCGTACAAAGTAAGACCTCTAGTATGCACGCTATTTCGCTCACTACTAACGACAAGAGAAGCATGAGGTGGTATGAGCACACCCACCCTTATGTGCACTGCCTTGCCGAAATCACCAAACCCTGTTTCTCAGGCGGCAGTATGCAAAGAGGCGGGCTACGGAGTCATAGAAATAGGTCATTCAGCGGTTTCTGACAGCGCCGTCTGGTCACCAGAATACCCATACCCTCCATCAATACTGCCTCCTCCAGCCTTTCCCATAGCTTGCTGGAGTTGCGGCCAGTAAAGCAAGGAAACGGCGAATCTACGTGAACAGCACAAGGCTATACGGATAGCCTGAATAATTTTCATAGCATTCTGAAAACTAAAGTACGATTTTCGTTCAAACAGGCATTGCCTTGGTACAAAACAAACAGTGCGACGTTTCTTGAATGTTATTTCAACAGATACCATTGACTTAATATTTTAGTTTAATGTTCCTTTAAAGAGCCCCAGGTTGTAGAATTTTCAGCTTCCTACCAATGGTGCCTTTAAGAACAATATCGTAGTGTTGGCTGCTCTTGTTCGTCGCCCTGGCCTAAAGCCAGGAACCTAGAGACGTCTAACTGCATCCGAATCCCTTTGCTACGGTACCCCAGAAATTTCCACTTTGCAATATACGAGTAAACTAACGAATTTGCACCCACAACTGCCCAAATCCCCAGGAAGACCCTTTGGCTGTACCGGTAGTTACCTATGCCTGTCGTAAGGGTCAACAGAGAAATCCAAGCAGCACTGATGTAAACGACTCGTTTCGCGCACTGTTCCGTAGACAACAGCATTCACTTGATTTATGAAAGAGTAATAAATACAGGGCAATGTGGGGGCTGAAATGAAATGGCTGTCAAAATACATTATACGGTCAAAATTGAAATGCACTTTATCTTTAAATTAGGATGTGGGGTGCTGCGGTTTCACTCGGACACAACGCTGCAAAATAGCTTGACATGTCACGGACAGATCTTGATGCGACATGCTATACTGTAAATAAATATTATTCCACATATGCGTTTTCAGCGGCTTGCATACTGTTCTACCAAAATCCAGTGTCATGGCGTGACTTCATCCACAATTCCTCGTGGTCCTCAAGTGTGGGATATGATAGGATGTAAAGTGAGACATCGTTTATTTTTCCATCTAAGTAAACGGGCGTATCTGGAAACCGATATCGCTGCTTTTCGCTCTGCCACTTAACGTCCTTGTGGGTATTCCATGTGATGCTCCGGCGGAAGCCTCGACGTTATGTTATTACATCAAACTTCTTTTTTTGCAGTGTACAGGGCTTGAGTACTGTTTCACTCTGTATGAAAAGGAAGTGCGTAGTTGATCGGAATGCTTTCCGCGGGCATTTAGGTAAGGCTGGCACGAACCAAACCTTAAGCGAAAGCTCCAAGTCTCCGAAGATGAAAGTTGGACAAAGCGATGAAAGCCGAAAATTGAAGGTCGGAAAAGAGATGACCTGCGAACCAGAATGCTATATCACGGGAAAGAGTACGAAGAAACAATGAGAAACGAGCAGTAATACAGTACCAAATGTCAAATACGAACGTCAGGAACCATGCGCACACAGCAAAGAGGGCGTAGTACACACTTTTTATGTCAAGCGACATTTCTCGAATGATGTGTTATCGATTTCTAAGGCAACGATCCGCCGCGGAACTTGTAGCCTTGACTCACAAGCCAAGAGCCATCGAAAAGGCAGCAACACCCTGACGGTCTCACCCACGTCAAATGTCCCCCGAGTGATCACTTTCTCTTCTAGTGCTGGTCTCGTGTCAAACGGTCTCAGTCTCGCTATTTGTATTTTTGCGCGTTACTCGACGCATTACTTGTATGCATTACTTCCTGCCATTTAATAACGCACAGATCGTTCTCGAAATGTCACATAAATATATACGAAACACCGCAAAACTCACGAAAGAAAAGCAGATATACTACGGCAGTGCGGAAGGGAGCCTTCAAAATTATATTGATAATAATAACAATAGCAAAACTGTTGTGCCTATCCGCTTCCTTCGTGAATGTTTCAATTGTACTGCTCTTGTCACGCTCCTCAGCTATTCAAGCTTTTATCGTGAACTCGGCTATTGCGTACTCGCTGACTGACGTGCAAACATAATACGCGACATCTTACTGAGATGACACCAGGTCGTAGGTTTTTCCTCTTTTAATTACAGGACCTCTGCGACGATTACAAGAGAATTATTCCGACAACAAATTCCCATCTTTGAGCGCAGAAGAACTTTCGTTGGATTAAGAAATAAAGAGAACAGGCATGCACGACTGCGAAATCAGGGAAAATAGCGGAGCTAGAGCAAGTGTGCCGTGTGCCGAATCAATATCATTAGTACTGCGTAGCTCCGTCCTAATGCTGTATGAGCAGCCACCAACGGCACGCTAGAGAACGTTATCCTACGGTTGCCGGCTGTGCGGACGGTGGCTGTTTCGGCGGTGAACGACAGACACAAATATTGCACCCATGGTTATCCTGTTGGTGAGACTTAGCAGGGCGCCAATAAATTTTTTTCGTTTAATGTCCTTCATTGCTCTCAGAGGCCTTTGGATGATTTGGTGCAACTACGGACGGGACGTAGCAACCCGAATACCCACAACACTCCTCATGCCTATCGTGCCAGTGGCCTGAGTGCAAGGGTGTGGGACGCGGGCCGACCTTAATAACATCCCTACTTTCCAATACCGAAGAACAGTTGCCCGGCCGAAATTTCCACACTCGCTTTATTTCGTAAATTTAACATTGGTCAAGAAAATTACATAACGAATCGAATTTCAAGACAAACTAGACATACACATGCTTACACCTTTGAACATTACTTCGCACGTACACACCTTTTCAGGAACTCTTTCTTTCCCCGGACCCTCAATGAGTGGAGCGAGTTACCTTCTGAAGCGTTCTGTGATAATGATAATCCTCATTTTAATAACTATGTATCCTTCTGTTTTTAACCATACAGCACAAGCTCTCGAGACGGCCTCACATTGCATTTGATTGGAATTCTCCAGATGGAATTTGCATTATCTGCTGTCATTTTAATTTACTTATTCGTTATTGTGTGTTCTACTGCCTTATCATGTTTTTATTTCTTGAACTTTCTTTTATTCAAGTTATATTGTGAATTACCTTTTATTATGGCCCCCTGCTTGTTCTTTCGACCGCAGTATGATGTCAATAAAAAAAATTGACGGCAGATCCACGAGGTGAATGATGATGAGATTGGGCGAAGCTCGTGGAAGTAATCATCGGTTAAACCGTGAAATTTCTTCCGTTAATTCGCCCGATAAAAATGACGTGAAACGATTGATTAAATGTTTTATCAAACTTTATTGCTGGTTTCCGTTGTCCTTTCATTATGACCGCTTTGTGGTCGGCGAAATGTAAGCTAAGTGGTTCTTGCACTGGTTGCAGATGAAAACCATTGCTTTACCTGGCGTCTTTCGTTAAGCAGCTGGCGTCTTTTCGTTTTGCTTTAGAAACATCTGGCGTCTTTTCGTTTTGCTTTTAGAAAACATCTGGCGTCTTTCGTTGGTTTATTTCATCAATCAATGGCGTTTTGAACAAAATTTTTATTGTTTAATCACGCACAGGAGGAATCTCACCAGGCATTACCTTGGAGGTAAACAATGGCTGCTACTGGGAATGAGAGACAGCAGAAGTCGGCTTTTAACACTTCTACTTCTACTAACGTTTCCTACTGGAACATGCCAATGGCTGCTAATGGGTAATGAGAGACAGAAGAATTCTGCTTTTAGTTAACGCGCACGCTGCGAATTTTTTTTATTGTTCAACAACGCACAGGAGAAATCTCCCACCGGCACCACCTTGGAGGTCAAAGCGTAAGACTGGTTACTCACTACGACTACGACTACGACGAGGGACGAACGGGTGCCGCTTTAAGGAGCTTCGCCCCTAAAATAAATTAACGCATTAAGTATCCCTACAATCTCGGTGACATATTTCCCACACCGTAGTTGCTTAGTCTCACTGGCACGCTCTCTCATCTTTTTGATAAAATTACAGCATATCCTCGGAGTGAATGATGATGAGTGGGCGAAGCTCGGGATGTGCATCGTAGATCGTGCCGAGTTCCGGATTAATTTAGTTAACGCGCATGCTACGAATCCTCACGGTTCAACTATGCACAATGCACAAGTGAAATCTCCCACCGGCACTTCATTGCAAGTCAAGATCCAGCGTATATATATATATATATATATATATATATCAAAAGAAGAGATTCACACGATTAACAAAAAGAATATAAGTTTACTGACGTTGCGGCCGGTGGACCGGCCTTCATCAGAGTAAATACGTAAGCATCCAGCTTAACGATGCGCATCTATAAGCGTGTACTCATATTGCGGCTGTAAAGTTAAAACAACAACGAACGATTGCGCTTCCGCCCAGTGCTGCACAGTGAGACTTACTTCCTCTGCTGAGCCCAGTTTCATGCAGTGTATGATTCCGGTCTTGAAAATGCTTGCGTTCCACGTGATTCATTGTCACGCCCTTGTGACAACATTGTATGCGCGCAAGATTGTTTCCTTTCTTAACATTGGAATATTTGACCTTATCGATAATCGGGTCTGGGACAAATGTAGATATTTATTCAATGTAAATTTGGGCCTTGTAAAGGAGCCGCAAGTATCCGTCAAATGGCGAATTTTACAGTGAATACCATTGGCAGATCTGGAGCAAGTTTTTTGCGCCGCGGCCGAGAATTTGAATTCCACGGGTGGATGCCGAGAAATTTCGCATGTTCCACTGGGCGATTTGGGGCTACTTGCTCCGAGAAGGAGCGCTCCGCGTTGATCCGTCTCGTAGAGCCGGATTCTGCCGGAAGTCCAGCTATACGGTGGCGTCATTTCCGGATCAGCCAAGCACGTCAATTTTTTTCAGCGCTTTTTTTTTTGAGGCGCTGTCTGATAACTATGGGCGTTTGTATCATATTTTGGAATGGCGTCGTTCAACCCTACGTGGGTCTGCTCCTCTCTCTGAGCGACAGCAAGAGTTCTACGTCGGAAAGCAGGAGCAGCGAAGAAGAGTCGTACGTGCTGTACGAAACCCTATTTAAGGAGCTGTTTACAGAGTCCCCCTGCTAATGCCCCAGAATGCTCGGCTACGTCGAAGAAGTAGTACACGAGTACTCGGAAGAAGATCAGGTATGCATACTTTTGTGCGAGGTCTGACGTAGTCCAACGTCAGGTTGGCAACATAGGCAACCAGATGCGTGCGACAACTTCCGCTGTAATACCTGCCAGAACGAGTTTATTTTTCGCTGGCCGATGGGGATCGAATTGCTCCTCGACGGATTTTGTTGCTCCGTCATGGATTCGGCACACCGCTCCAGATCCGCCAGTGGAAATCACTATTACTTTTTCCAAATTAGCTTCGTGTATCTTCTCTGAAAAAAAAAAGGTGAAATTCCATTCAATTAAAGGTTTCATAGTCAAGCTTTCCATACCTTTATAATGTTGTTTTGTTTTCCTTGTCATTCCTTCGTAGCCAACAACAAAGATCCTGTTTGTCAATGCATGTATATACGATGACCTTCTATGTTTCAGCTTTCTACTGCACTCATAGAGACACTTCTGGTCAATCGGTGTATGCCAACGTAAACTAGCGAAAGGCTGCGCTCTCGCATGAAGCCAACTGGACCGACTTAATGCTGTTGCGCAAGAAACACGAAGCAAGGAGCGCATTCACCTACGCCGCATACTTGTCCTTGCACTATGGGTGCCCATCGATGTCATATCAACAGTACCCACGTCACAAGGAAGTGAGGTAGAATTCGATCTATTTAACACAGAACCTGCACGCATTATGCAGTTGCTGTTCAGAGCGCTGCCCCACACTGATGTGATAAGAATAGTCCGAATGAACAAACCTAGCGGCACGATTGTGTATGTACTTGCGTGAATGCGAGGTTAGTTCAAAGTGGGTACCAAACTGATCATGCGTATATAAGTTTTGGTCGAACAAGTGCTAATTACGCTATTAGTTGTTCTGGGGGAGGAACAAGGCGCAGGTTACGATGCAGATAGCCAAGCGCGCGATTAGCTGTGTTGGTGATGATAGAAATGTGAACGGACCAAGTAAGTTTATTGCATAAATTAACACCAAGGTATTTGTATGACGAAACTGCTCATATTTCCGAGCCACCTATCGTGTATTTAGTGGAAACGGATGATTGACGACGATGAAAGGTTAGAAGTGATGTTTTACTTAAATTTGATGTAACAAATTGCTCATAGAATCTTGGTGTAACTAATGTTACTAAACGTGATATTAGCCATTTGTTACACCAAGATTGTATGATAGAAAGGTCAGATTGTAGGGTAAGGATGTGAGCGTTGTAAAGTAATGGACGATAAATCACACAGTCATCAGCAAACAAACGAATGTTAGAAGTAGAACCGTTGGGTAAGTCGTTAGTATTAATTAAAAAAAGCAACGGTCCCAGGACAGTGCCCTGCGACACGCCGGACACAACAGGTTGGAGTGTTGGTTAGCGCAAAGAGTGGAGTGTTGGTTAGCGCAAAAAAATTGCTGACGGTTACACAAAAAGTCACAGATCTACTTGTAAACGGGACGATGGAGATTTAACCGTGAGAGTTTTAGAAAGAGCCGTTTATGAGGAAGGTCGTCAAATGTATCTTGAAAATCTATGAAGAGGTAATCAGCGGGTATATTCCGATCGAGGCGAGAGAATATGTCGTGGCTGAAAAGAGCGAGTTGAGTTTCGCAAGACATGCCGATTTGAAAAACGTGCTGATTAGGATTAAAGAAATGGCTAGATGTTAGAAACTTTACCATGTAAGAATAGATTATATGCTCCATAAGTTTGAAACAGAGACTGGTGAGGTAAATGGGACGATAGTTATTACGTGAAGATGATGAGACGTTTTTGGTACTGGAGTTATCTTGCCTACCTTCCAGTCTTGAGGTGCCACTCCAGATGACAGAGATCGCTGAAAGATGGAACATCAGAACATATTGGTGACGTGTTTAGTACTCTTTAGCACTGTAGAGTTAATTCCGTCGATGCGAGCTGAAGACGTTGACTTAAGCGTCTTAAGCGTCTGGGCTCGGACTGCTTGACGCTGGTTCCTCCACTGCGTTTAGTAAAGAGCAGGGCGCTTTGGCGCTTCATTGTCTCTTTCTTCATTCTGTCCATTTTCAAGGAAATGGTTTTCGCTTCACAACCTAGCCTTGTTTAGTAGCGTTGGTCTTTTCGTACTTTCCGTACGGTAAAATCATGTCGTTGTGGTCCGCACGTAGCTATTTTAGTCATAAAACCTGCGCCACTAGCTGTATATGTTCGGTAATGTAATTAAAAGTTGAAATGGTCTTTCATCACGTCTTTCACACTAAAATAGCCATTGCTGACAGTGAAGGAATGGTAGGAGCATGCTTACCGCATGGTGACCTTCCGCCACTGAAACACGGTGGGGCCACATTGCAAGTAAAGGTAGGGAGAGGATAGAAGGAAGCAGCAAGGCTGGGAGGTTAGGCATGAAGGCACCCATTTGGCTGCCCTGGGCTGGTGGAGGAGGAAGCCGATACCGCACCACGGAATTACTGTTGCATGCTGGTTTTCCCGGATCCGTCAACCATCCATGTCAAGGCAGAATTGATAAATCCTTCAACAATTCTGAATTCTGCTTGATAAGTCATGCGCTGACACGTAGGACTGGCCACTCAGAGAGGACAAACACAAAACAATATTTCCTATTCCCTGGTATGGTCTACAGACTAAGAAAAAAGTAACGGAAAGAGATAAAGAAACAGAGGAGGGCAGGAAAGGAGAAAATTCCCAGTAAATGTGCTGACTCGCATAACAATGCTCCGTTTGATTGATTTGTTGGGTTTAACGTCCCAAAGCCAGCTCTGATTATGTGAGACGCCGTAGTGGAGGTATCCGGAAATTTCGACCACCTGGGGTTCTTTAACATGCACTGACATCGCACAGCACACGGGCCTCAACATTTCGCCTCCATCGAAATGCAGCCGCTGCAGCCGGGATTCGATCCCGCGACCTTCGGATCAGCAGCCGAGTACCATAGCCACTAAACCACCATGGCGTGGCTAAAGCGCCATTTGTCAGTGACGCTCACGCGAACCAAATGCGCTCACGATACGCAAGAGAACGATGCTTCCGATATTCAGGCTTGCCTTAATGTTTTTACACCTGGCATATGTTGGGACTGCACCAGGAAATGCCTGCTTTTACATTCGGAACAGCAGCATCAGCACGGACTCGATCGCGCAACAACATCAGTGATCAACAATTCCACACCACTCACTTCATATTTGCCCGGAGCCTATGCTGGACAGCGGATTACAATGCTCTTCCGGCCCCTCTGACTGCTCCCTCTTGTTGTTAACGGAGGACGTACCGATCAGGTAACGAGAATCATGACGTATTTCTCAATTCTGCATGTCAATAACTTCATCTATGCGATGAACAAGGCATGGCACTTTTAAGTGAAAAGTAGCGACGTAATGTTTTGTAAGAGAGAAGGAGATGTTAGCCGATCAGCAGTTCAATATCCTGCGCGATAACATACCGAACTCGCAGTTTCAAACACGTATTAGAGAAGTACGTGTTTGATGACTATATATGCCGTTCGAAGACGGCACGAAACACTTAAAGCCACTACGCTTAATCTTTGCAGTAATGCAGACAACGAATTATGGCGCAAAGAAGCAAGTGGTAAAAGTTCTAGAAGCTTGTACTGTGGCTCCACAGGAACGGCTGTCTTGCATAAAAGAAGCAATAAAGCTGCAATAGAAGATGATGTACGGTAGAATGAGAATATCTTCCAAGTGCTATTCAGCGTTGTTTGTGTTACAGCGAAGAATAAGCTGTAGAAAAGTAGCGTGGCGAGCAGCACTGTATGGAGCAAGCATCCGATATGATACCTTTACAATATTTCATGCCTGATACCCTGACGAGGAAGGCCCTGACGAGGAAGGTCCAAAGCTTATCGCTTGTCGTCTTCAAAGTACATTAGACGCCATGTTGTAGCTTCCTCACACCACCTCAGCGGCAGCGCTAGTTCATACGAGCACTGCGCGTATCGCTTTTCGTAATACCAGAACGCAGTTACTCCGATGCCCGCAGAACCAACTGACCCAGGTATGACGGTATTCATGGTTTGTTTCACCGTCTTATTTTTACTTCAGCGGGTACTTATTGAGAGGATCGAATAATAAGGCACTACGAGTGAGAGTGTGAACACTATATTATTGTTGTTATTAGACATATTGACGTCCGTTTTTCACGCGGCATTATCCATAATTGCCTCTGTGAATCTCTTGCTGGGCGTCATTATTGAGGTCATTACAAGCCGCCATTCCGAACCCCTTTATGATATATTCATAACATGCCATTACATTTCACGTGACGTTTCACACCACCTTGAGTAAATGACGCCTTGTTTTTGTTTCTGCTATAGGTGTTAATCATATCATGCTAAAATAACGCTTTCTGCCAACTATGAAAACTTGCTAATCGCTTTCTATCCTATCGATCACGCTGGTTAATTACATTAAGGTAGTACAACATCAGCGGTATGTTTTGCACGTGTTCCGTGTGGATCACTTTAATGAAATCCCAAAGTAGAGAAAGCGTTTAGAAGTAGGCCCGGATTTTAGTTCAAACAGAAAATTGCATATTATTACGGAAAGTATTGGAAACCCCATCGCTTCAGTAAACCTTCCCTGAACTCGCCTTGCATTACGCAGGTCACACGCCGAATTGTTCAATACGCCACGTTCCAAGTCAATACAGCGGTCACCAGAATACCCATACCCTCCATCAATACTGCCTCCTCCAGCCTTTCCCATAGCTTGCTGGAGTTGCGGCCAGTAAAGCAAGGAAACGGCGAATCTACGTGAACAGCACAAGGCTATACGGATAGCCTGAATAATTTTCATAGCATTCTGAAAACTAAAGTACGATTTTCGTTCAAACAGGCATTGCCTTGGTACAAAACAAACAGTGCGACGTTTCTTGAATGTTATTTCAACAGATACCATTGACTTAATATTTTAGTTTAATGTTCCTTTAAAGAGCCCCAGGTTGTAGAATTTTCAGCTTCCTACCAATGGTGCCTTTAAGAACAATATCGTAGTGTTGGCTGCTCTTGTTCGTCGCCCTGGTCTAAAGCCAGGAACCTAGAGACGTCTAACTGCATCCGAATCCCTTTGCTACGGTACCCCAGAAATTTCCACTTTGCAATATAGGAGTAAACTAACGAATTTGCACCCACAACTGCCCAAATCCTCAGGAAGACCCTTTGGCTGTACCGGTAGTTACCTATGCCTGTCGTAAGGGTCAATGGAGAAATCCAAGCAGCACTGATGTAAACGACTCGTTTCGCGCACTGTTCCGTAGACAACAGCATTCACTTGATTTATGAAAGAGTAATAAACACAGGGCAATGTGGGGGCTGAAATGAAATGGCTGTCAAAATACATTATACGGTCAAAATTGAAATGCACTTTATCTTTAAATTAGGATGTGGGGTGCTGCGGTTTTACTCGGACACAACGCTGCAAAATAGCTTGACATGTCACGGACAGATGATGCGACATGCTATACTCTAAATAAATATTATTCCACATATTCGTTTTCAGCGGCTGGCGTACTGTTCTACCAAAATCCAGTGTCATGGCGTGACTTCATCCACAATTCCTCGTGGTCCTCAAGTGTGGGATATGATAGGATGTAAAGTGAGACATCGTTTATTTTTCCATCTAAGTAAACGGGCGTATCTGGAAACCGATATCGCTGCTTTTCGCTCTGCCACTTAACGTCCTTGTGGGTATTCCATGTGATGCTCCGGCGGAAACCTCGACGTTATGTTATTACATCAAACTTCTTTTTTTGCAGTGTACAGGGCTTGAGTACTGTTTCACTCTGTATGAAAAGGAAGTGCGTAGTTGATCGGAATGCTTTCCGCGGGCATTTAGGTAAGGCTGGCACGAACCAAACCTTAAGCGAAAGCTCCAAGTCTCCGAAGATGAAAGTTGGACAAAGCGATGAAAGCCGAAAATTGAAGGTCGGAAAAGAGATGACCTGCAAACCGGAATGCTATATGACGGGAAAGAGTACGAAGAAACAATGAGAAACGAGCAGTAATACAGTACCAAATGTCAAATACGAACGTCAGGAACCATGCGCACACAGCAAAAGGGCGTAAGTACACACTTTTTATGTCAAGCGACATTTCTCGAATGATGTGTTATCGATTTCTAAGGAACGATCCGCCGCGGAACTTGTAGCCTTGACTCACAAGCCAAGAGCCATCGAAAAGGCAGCAACACCCTGACGGTCTCACCCACGTCAAATGTCCCCCGAGTGATCACTTTCTCTTCTAGTGTGGTCTCGTGTCAAAACGGTCTCATCTCGCTATTTGTATTTTTGCGCGTTACATCGACGCATTACTTGTATGCATTACTTCCTGCCATTTAATAACGCACAGATCGTTCTCGCAATGTCACATAAATATATACGAAACACCGCAAAACTCACGAAAGAAAAGCAGATATACTACGGCAGTGCGGAAGGGAGCCTTCAAAATTATATTGATAATAATAACAATAGCAAAACTGTTGTGCCTATCCGCTTCCTTCGTGAATGTTTGAATTGTACTGCTCTTGTCACGGGGGCGGGGGGGGGGGGGGCTCCTCAGCTATTCAAGCTGTTATCGTGAACTCGGCTATTGCGTACTCGCTGACTGACCTGCAAACATAATATGCGACATCTTACTGAGATGACACCAGGTCGTAGGTTTTTCCTCTTTTAATTACAGGACCTCTGCGACGATTACAAGAGAATTATTCCGACAACAAATTCCCATCTTTGAGCGCAGAAGAACTTTCGTTGGATTAAGAAATAAAGAGCACAGGCATGCACGACTGCGAAATCAGGGAAAATAGCGGAGCTAGAGCAAGTGTGCCGAATCAATATCATTAGTACTGCGTAGCTCCGTCCTAATGCTGTATGAGCAGCCACCAACGGCACGCTAGAGAACGTTATCCTACGGTTGCCGGCTGTGCGGACGGTGGCTGTTTCGGCGGTGAACGACAGACACAAATAGTGCACCCATGGTTATCCTGTTGGTGAGACTTAGCAGGGCGCCAATAAATTTTTTTCGTTTAATGTCCTTCATTGCTCTCAGAGGCCTTTGGATGATTTGGTGCAACTACGGACGGGACGTAGCAACCCGAATACCCACAACACTCCTCATGCCTATCGTGCCAGTGGCCTGAGTGCAAGGGTGTGGGACGCGGGCCGACCTTAATAACATCCCTACTTTCCAATACCGAAGAACAGTTGCCCGGCCGAAATTTCCACACTCGCTTTATTTTCGTAAATTTAACATTGGTCAAGAAAATTACATAACGAATCGAATTTCAAGACAAACTAGACATACACATGCTTACACCTTTGAACATTACTTCGCACGTACACACCTTTTCAGGAACTCTTTCTTTCCCCGGACCCTCAATGAGTGGAGCGAGTTACCTTCTGAAGCGTTCTGTGATAATGATAATCCTCATTTTAATAACTATGTATCCTTCTGTTTTTAACCATACAGCACAAGCTCTCGAGACGGCCTCACATTGCATTTGATTGGAATTCTCCAGATGGAATTTGCATTATCTGCTGTCATTTTAATTTACTTATTCGTTATTGTGTGTTCTACTGCCTTATCATGTTTTTATTTCTTGAACTTTCTTTTTATTCAAGTTATATTGTGAATTACCTTTTATTATGGCCCCCTGCTTGTTCTTTCGACCGCAGTATGATGTCAATAAAAAAAATTGACGGCAGATCCACGAGGTGAATGATGATGAGATTGGGCGAAGCTCGTGGAAGTAATCATCGGTTAAACCGTGAAATTTCTTCCGTTAATTCGCCCGATAAAAATGACGTGAAACGATTGATTAAATGTTTTATCAAACTTTTATTGCTGGTTTCCGTTGTCCTTTCATTATGACCGCTTTGTGGTCGGCGAAATGTAAGCTAAGTGGTTCTTGCACTGGTTGCAGATGAAAACCATTGCTTTACCTGGCGTCTTTCGTTAAGCAGCTGGCGTCTTTTCGTTTTGCTTTAGAAACATCTGGCGTCTTTTCGTTTTGCTTTTAGAAAACATCTGGCGTCTTTCGTTGGTTTATTTCATCAATCAATGGCGTTTTGAACAAAATTTTTATTGTTTAATCACGCACAGGAGGAATCTCACCAGGCATTACCTTGGAGGTAAACAATGGCTGCTACTGGGAATGAGAGACAGCAGAAGTCGGCTTTTAACACTTCTACTTCTACTAACGTTTCCTACTGGAACATGCCAATGGCTGCTAATGGGTAATGAGAGACAGAAGAATTCTGCTTTTAGTTAACGCGCACGCTGCGAATTTTTTTTATTGTTCAACAACGCACAGGAGAAATCTCCCACCGGCACCACCTTGGAGGTCAAAGCGTAAGACTGGTTACTCACTACGACTACGACTACGACGAGGGACGAACGGGTGCCGCTTTAAGGAGCTTCGCCCCTAAAATAAATTAACGCATTAAGTATCCCTACAATCTCGGTGACATATTTCCCACACCGTAGTTGCTTAGTCTCACTGGCACGCTCTCTCATCTTTTTGATAAAAATTACAGCATATCCTCGGAGTGAATGATGATGAGTGGGCGAAGCTCGGGATGTGCATCGTAGATCGTGCCGAGTTCCGGATTAATTTAGTTAACGCGCATGCTACGAATCCTCACGGTTCAACTATGCACAATGCACAAGTGAAATCTCCCACCGGCACTTCATTGCAAGTCAAGATCCAGCGTATATATATATATATATATATATATATATATATATATCAAAAGAAGAGATTCACACGATTAACAAAAAGAATATAAGTTTACTGACGTTGCGGCCGGTGGACCGGCCTTCATCAGAGTAAAAAGCTGTTGCCGAGCACCCTCCTTTTAAGGGTACAGGAAGGGGAGAGAGTGCGGCTACAAAGGCGTATTCTGTACACGGAATGGCTATGAAGTCTTCCTGGACAGAACACGTGGTCGGCTGCGGCGAGTCACGAGGCGACCCCGTAGCCTATCAATTAACAGCAAGGCGGAACACTTGCAACCCCGAGGGATTCTACTACCTGTATGTAACGGAACTATAAAGCCACTGTACATTGTAAAAATGGCAATCACCACAGCATAAATGACAAAAAAGGATTAAAAAAATTAAAAAATAAAATAAAAATAAGTAAATAAATAAAAAAATATAAAATACTGATTTATTAACAAACGGCCGAAATATCTTGTAATGAAAAATATATAAACCATGAAGGAAGAAAAATGGAAATAAAATGAAAAAAAAAACTTTTGTGTGAAATAACGTATTGTAGTTGTTTGAAATGGCTTCCTCATAATGGCAATGCCCTAGACACTCGGGAAACATGTGAGTTTACCCGTGTTTTCATTAATGCCCGAGGTAGCGGCTTTGAACTTATAAATGAGGTAGGACTCACGAACCTCGCGGTCGTGGTGCGTCCGAAAGCCCGATTCCAGTATTATTGCTTTCAGGTCACTAAATGAATGGCCGGGAAGGTGCACGTGCCCCTGTCTAAGCACATGCACCTTCCCGGCCATTCATTTAGTGACCTGAAAGCAATAATACTGGAATCGGGCTTTCGGACGCACCACGACCGCGAGGTTCGTGAGTCCTACCTCATTTATAAGTTCAAAGCCGCTACCTCGGGCATTAATGAAAACACGGGTAAACTCACATGTTTCCCGAGTGTCTAGGGCATTGCCATTATGAGGAAGCCATTTCAAACAACTACAATACGTTATTTCACACAAAAGTTTTTTTTTTCATTTTATTTCCATTTTTCTTCCTTCATGGTTTATATATTTTTTCATTACAAGATATTTCGGCCGTTTGTTAATAAATCAGTATTTTATATTTTTTTATTTATTTACTTATTTTTATTTTATTTTTTAATTTTTTTAATCCTTTTTTGTCATTTATGCTGTGGTGATTGCCATTTTTACAATGTACAGTGGCTTTATAGTTCCGTTACATACAGGTAGTAGAATCCCTCGGGGTTGCAAGTGTTCCGCCTTGCTGTTAATTGATAGGCTACGGGGTCGCCTCGTGACTCGCCGCAGCCGACCACGTGTTCTGTCCAGGAAGACTTCATAGCCATTCCGTGTACAGAATACGCCTTTGTAGCCGCACTCTCTCCCCTTCCTGTACCCTTAAAAGGAGGGTGCTCGGCAACAGCTTTTTACTCTGATGAAGGCCGGTCCACCGGCCGCAACGTCAGTAAACTTATATTCTTTTTGTTAATCGTGTGAATCTCTTCTTTTGAAAATATTTATTCGGGCTCACGGATATCTTCTTTCTGAACTATATATGGGTTGCCGGTGAACGCTTCTCCAACGCGAGCAGTCGGTATTTCTCAATCAAGAAACTCGCTAGGAGACGCTGCCTGCGCCAACGTTGTCTCTCGCGTTTGCCGGGGCAGTGTCGAGTTTGCAGGGGAGCGCGTGGCTCCCGGCGCTCCCGGCGAGGGCGAGCGCCAGGTGCCACGCGCTCGCCCTCGGCGCGTGCGTGCGCTCCTGCAGGCACGCGCCGGTGGCTACCTACTACTAACTACTACTACATACATCGGGGACGCACGAAATGGCTGCTAATGGGGAATGAGAGACAGAAGAAAGTTAACGCGCACGGTGCGAATTTTTTATTGTTCAACAACGCACAGGAGAAATCTCCCACCGGCACCACCTTGGAGGTCAAAGCGTAAGACTGGTTACGCACTACTACGACTACGACGAGGGACGAACGGGTGCCGCTTTAAGGAGCTTCGCCCCTAATACGTGATTGACGCTTTACACCTGTGCATGATCGCTACACAACACATTTCACTGCGCCTTTCCCGCGTTTGATTTCCCAGTACATCTCGAACGTGCGTATTACGTGTCCTCAAGTTCCCAGCAATGCGGTTGGAGGAGACGGAATAAGACCTTCAGTGTGAATATTGGCGGCCACCTGCATCGCCAGAGCTATGAAGCTGTTTGTCTGTGTCATTTACTGCTGTCGATAAATTTCGCAGCGTCATAAGAAGCATTTAGCGTCGTTAACTAAATCTTACTGTCACGCTCCCAATCTCCAGCTATTAACGTTATTAATGCGCAAAAGGCTGCGGCCGTTTGTGCTTTGAGTTGCTCGAGGACGTAGACGGTGACAAAAGAAAAAAAGTGCAAGATATTCGTAGTCACAGAGCAAGCCCGCTTACTACCGCAGGAAAGGTGTATTTATGCACCTCGATGCAACGGAAAAATACGTCTCCAGTCTCGTAATAAAGGGAACTGAATTGCCAGTAATCAGGTTTCGCTGTGAGCAAATCGAAGTGTTTATGACGGGGGGCCCTGGTTTATGTACATGGCGCCTGTGCTCGCACCATCGAAAAGGAAAGCAGAAGTGCCTCGTGCACACTGTTTATCTCTGCGTGGGAAGTTCTTTGTGCCCAGAAAACGTATATCACTTGCGAAGCGAGCCCAGCAATTTGGCTCCGACGGTGACCCCTCCAGTATGGAAGCGATCAATAATGTCTGCGACGGGCTGTCCTGCATAATTATACTGCCGTGGGAAGTAAGCGCTCCTGCGCATGTTTTCGATGGCGGCTCTGCAATATTAACACATGGTACGCTGGACAGTGCGGGAAACCGTATTACTATTTGTGTCTCCCAATATGCGCTCTATTGTACGGCTCGATCACAATCACACGCACAGCACGCCTAGTGGAGCGCTCCGGAAATTTCGACCTTCTTGCGTCAACGTACGCTCACATCGCAGAGTATACACGAGCCTGAGCATTTAACCTCCGTCAAAGAGTAGCCGGGCTGCGATTGCACCTGCTTGGAAGTTCTGTTGACTATAGTGAGTGCGTAAGGAAAAAGTGTCCAGATATCTTTTCAGTACTGTGAACCCGAGTTTCCTGCCATTTTTTTTTTTTGCTGAGCTGAATTATTTTAATGGTAGCATTGTAAAATGAACAGTAAGGAACACAATTTCGTCAGTTAACCTTAAGCCAAAGTAGACAGACTCTTACACCTAATTGAAGAATGGCAGTTTTTGTGCAGGGAACGCAATGTACGCTGTAATATCTGCAAAGGGGCGACGCTGCTAATTTCTTCAAATCAATCAAAGTCGGCTAATTGCACCTAGGACACAGAAGCTGAGTGGTGATAGTACGCAATTGCCGCGACCTTGTACGCAGTTGCCGTGACCTTTAGAAACAGTGGTTCGCCTAGCATTGCCGAGCGACGATGAGCAAGCGTCGTGCGTCGTTATCGAGCGGCCATGTTTTACAGTTTCGTTGCTGCGCTTGTGACGCGAAACCCCAGAATTCAATAAATAACATCCTATAACTTTCTATAACTAAAAGGGCCTTACGTGCCCAAAGCGGGTATCATTATGAGGCACACCAAGTAAGTGGAGGGCTCCGCAGTAAGCTTCACCATCTGGGGTTTAACACGCACCTAACCAAAGTACACGTGCGTTTTTTCAGCGAGGCTCTTATACCTACTTGTAATTCGTGCGTCGTAAGTTGCATCGCAGGAAGAACCATAGTAAAACAAAGAAAACATACGTCATCGGGCTAGGGTCTCCCCACCTTCGACCAACGGGTTGCAGATAAGGCGCCCTAAACACCCAGGGCGCCTTATCTATTCCCTCTGTGTGAGCCACGCCTTAAAGCGGCGTTTTCTACGCTTGAGTAAGTAGGTGACCCAACAGCGCGCCCTCAGCAAGTGCACACATTCCCGCCGCCACAGCTGACGTAACGTCATGTTTTCCTCATGGCACCACCACGTGCCAATCAGATTGCGCCGCGCCAAGAAGGAAAGGATGAAAGGAATGCCCGTTTGCACGCGCGCTTCTTCTCTTGCACACTATACTAGCTGGTGTTCTGGTAGTGAAGCAGAAGTGCCCATTACTTACGTTACTTCTCTAGCCTTCCGCCACCAGTGCGAGCTGTCGTATTTTAGGGGCGAAGCTCCTCTTAGTCTAACCTTGTCACGCGTCAGGCGTCAGTCGTCAGGCGTCAGGCGTAACCCGCGTGCTGGGAGGCACGCGCTCGCCCTCGGCGTTCGCCTCGGCGCGTGCCTCCCGGCGCGTGCCTCTGCTGTCTTGTGAGAGAGAGAGAGAGACAGAGAGAGAGCGAAAGGCGCGCGTTGGCTATGGAAACGCTCTTTCTTAGAGGAACGCTGTACCAGCTCGCAAAGAAGGAGAACGCGCTCTCACCCGCGAGAGACAACGTTGGCGCAGGCAGCGTCTCCTAGCGAGTTTCTTGATTGAGAAATACCGACTGCTCGCGTTGGAGAAGCGTTCACCGGCAACCCAAACCCCTATATATATATATATATATATATATATATATATATATGTGTGTGTGTGTGTGTGTGTGTGTGTGTGTGTGTGTGTGTGTGTGTGTGTGGGCACTGGATCTTGACTTGCGATGAAGTGCCGGTGGGAGATTTCACTTGTGCATAGTTGAACCATGAGGATTCGTAGCGTGCGCGTTAACTAAATTAATCCGGAACTCGGCACGATCTACGATCAACATCCCGAGCTTCGCCCACTCATCATCATTCACTCCATGGATATGCTGTAATTTTTTTAAATTTTCTTTTCTTTTCTGTTGCTTTTTTTATTGCATTTCGCCTTTATGGAAATGCAGTCGTCGTGTCCGCGAATCGATCCCATGACATCGAGATTCATAAGCCAGCACCTAGCCGCTAAGCTACCACCGCCGATAGAATATAGCTTGCTTGCTCTAATTTGTTTCGCTAGTGCAAGCCAATAACCAGCCATCACTCGGATAACAAATGCAAACACAATTTTTTTCATGTTAACTGTATTTCTTTGGTTCTCCCGTTGTAAGTTTCATTGAAACCACAAGAGAATGCGAAGTTTCCCGTGTGGAACGCAAACCACCTGCTCACGCCAAATGGCCAAATTCGCGTGGTTCTTCACTGTAACATGTGTTCATCAATGCCCGAACATAACCTGGGTCATAAAGGACTTGTCAGCATCGATTTGAACATGCCCGCGCTGTGGGTGCTGACTGTGCGGAAGGCCCTAAGTCCTCCGTATTAAGACCTAAACATAGAAGCTTTAATTTTAAGCAAATCGCCGCTGAGCAAGCGCATTTTTACAGCACAACTGTTAGAACTGCGAAATAAATAAATAACTAAATAAAGACAGCTCCCTCGCCCCAGAGCTCTCTGTCGATTATGGTGAACCGAGCTCTCCTTAGGCCTGACCCAGTGGGCTTGACGTCAACTAAGCCCATTGCTACATGATAGTGGTAGCGATAGCGACAGTGCTATATTGTCGTGAAAGTGAAAGAAACAAAAGAACAAAAGAAAGAATAAGGGTGGCATAGGAAAGTAGGAGGAGATGCAGGAAGACATGAATAGTAACTTGATGATGATGTGTGATTATTGCCTTGCCATTTATGAATTGAATACTGAATTTTCCTAAATAATGGAGTTTTAATAGCTTCTCTGCATCTGTGTCGCTTATATAGTGCAGAAAGTATTAGGACTGGCTCTACTAAACATTCTATTGTCTTCTGCTTGATTTCGCAATGCATTCCTGTACCCCACAGCTGCGCTGGTCATTGGTGTTTCCTACAGCACAGCCATGACCATTAGTCTTTTTTTTTTTTTGTCAGGAGGCAGCGCCTCATTTAGAATATCAAGAATATCCCGTTTTCGCGAAAGGTATCACGCGCTACGCTTCTCTTTGAGTCTTTGCCAACGTTAAAGAACCTGATGTGGTCGAAACTCCCGGAGCCTTCCAATGCGATGCCTCTCATAATCATAATCATATCGTGGTTTAGGAACTCAAAACCCCAACAATCAGTCATTCATTTATTTGGGTCATCGCTGCTCTCGCCGTTGTACTCACCCTCGTCGCCATTTGTGCGTCCGGTGGGGTGCTGAGCCTGCCATGTCCTCCTATTAACTGAAATGAGGTTGACCACTTATGCACGTTTGTCTTTATTTGTACTTATAGAGACAATAAAGTCATAGAGTGATTTGGTTTACACTGGTATATAATAAAATGTCCCAGAAGTTGTTCCTTGGCTACCAACATGAAGGAGTAAGACAATACGATCGAGTTCGAAGGCTTCGCTCACCGTTTGAATTCTCTACGCACTTACTCCTGGCCTGCCTCTTCTCCGGAGATCACAAACGCATTTCTGCCCGAAACCTCGCATTCGATACATTCATGTCTTTAACGCTTGGTGAGCTTCTGCACCGTGCCATCCGAAATATATTTACTTCATTACTCTCAGGGCCCGGGGGCATTACAGATGGGAGTGGCACTTTTTAAACATATATTGCGCCACAACAATAATCAAACACGAAGATAACTCAGGTGAGTGTACAGAGGTGAAGTAATTCTTTTAAATCAAGAACGGCAACAAAAATAAGGAGGAGATACAGAGTTTATATCGGAAAATGCACATGAAGCAAGAAGCTATAAAAATCAAGTTAAGGAAAGGAATGCGAACAATAATTATACGGTTTCTTTATATATAACAATAGCAGATTAATCGAAGCAGCTGTGAGGTTAGGGTTAATACATATTTCGACGACAGAGCAGCGAAGGTAACTCCAAATTTGCTGACGTACCGAGGATGCATGAATTATAAAAATGGTATGTGAGGTATGAAGAAACACCAACCTTATGACGATGATCGATGACAGCAGAAACGTACATACGGGGGTGGGGCAGTGGGGTGTTATCTAGCGATATCATAACATATCGTATGAAACGGCAAAGGAGGGATATTTTTCTACGTTGTGATACCGGCGGTAATTATAAGCTTGCTTTCATAAGGGTCACACTGGAAGTATGGTGATTGATAGCATAAACTCAGGGAAATCACCTGGACATCATATGGATTCACAGCCGCATTTTACAAAGATTTTACACTGCGTCCCTTGATTACAGGAGGCCCATTGGGCTTCCTACTAGTCTGAGCAGATATTCACAAATGGCGTCCGATACCGTTGCAGTTCCAACCTAAGATTATGTATGTACACGAAACTTGAAAATCTCGCATCGAAATGAAGTTAAAACGTACATCTTTCTGCGTCGCATTTTGTGCCTTGTGTGCGAGAGCAAGAGTCCCTGTGTTTGGAGATTGGTGTTATCGACGATTTCTCCTTTTATCGCGAGGGTAGGAAGAATGGCGACCATCAGCGACAATGGCGCCTGCAGGCCTCCGAAGACCTCTTTCGTTTAATTTTTTTCAAATTCCCACAAACATTCGCTTTTGTGAATGTCTCCGAAAGAACTCGCTTTGTCAATTTCAAGGCTTCATATATATATATATATATATATATATATATATATATATATATATATATAATTGCAGTGAACAAAGTCTTGGACGCCGGTAAATAATAGCAGTAAAAAGAAGACACACGTCGAAAAACACAATGTATTCTTTACGTTTCGGCCGCTGGACCGGCCTTCGTCAGAATAACCTTCAGAATAATTCTGACGAAGGCCGGTCCCGCAGCCGAAACGTAAAGAATACATTGTGTTTTTCGACGTGTGTCTTCTTTTTACTGCTATATATATATATATATATATATATATATATATATATATATATATATATATATATATATATATATATATATATATATATATATATTCCTATGGCCCCAGAGCAGCCGTAGGAACCTATACCGACTTGCGCGTTCGTACAGACAACTCAAAGCGTTGATGAGTTGCTTTTTGGGGATTTTCTAGCTGACCAAGCCTCTTCTCCTGACAAGAGTTGCGCCGTTGGTATTGTGGAAGAGCAAACTTTTTTTAAGAAAAGCAGCTGAGCTCAATGCCAAGGAGATGACTACATTCAGTGTATCAGGAGTGCAAACTTTCGCTGAGCATTTGAAAGCAAAAAAAAAAATGTTACCCCTTCGACGCCCTCACGTGCCTTTTGTATGAAAGTACGAGGGAAAAAAGTTCTATTTTTAATGTAGTAAGAACTCACTTGGTCGGGGTGTTTTTCATGACGGCTTCAGTTTGGAAGCGCCCACCAATTTTGCAACCTTCCGTGAATATGACATTGGCAACTTCTTTTGCTTTTACCGACTGCTTTTGTGCAGCACGTTCCTTCTGCGTTGACCGTTTGTAAATGCTGCCTATATTTGGTAACACGTCTACAACACCTATTGCCTTCAGTTGTACTTTCGGTATTGAAACAAATAAATGGGAGCCATGTTTCACTCACAGCTCATTGCTGTCGTACCAAAGAAAAATAAGACAGTGATCCCAAGAGCCGCTTCGTGTCAGGTAAATCCTCACAGGTGCCATTCTGCTCAACTAAGTGCCATTCGGCTCGACTAACTACATGCGACAGCGAGTCTGCAAGCGCCGAAGGAGGCAGAATATTGATCACAGCTAGAAACGACGTCTAAAACACAATATCTTTGCGACACCCCGCGTATATGTTTCGTGAACAACGTAGTAGATTGGTATGATCGTTGGGGGTAATAATGCTTTGTTAATCGAGTAGTTTGCCACCGGTGAGTGACATTGTTGCTTTTCTTCCAGTGTCTGCCTGAGTTTTTTTGGTACAAGTACATCGACAATTCCGATGAGTTGTTAGGTAAGCCTCCGCAACGCTAATAATAATAATAATAATAATAATAATAATAATAATAATAATAATAATAATAATAATAATAATAATAATAATAATGCGTTTATTCTATATAACCAGTATTTATTTGTGAGAGACGCCGTAGGGAAGAGCCCCGCATATTTCTGCAAGCTTAGTCTCCCGAACGTGCAGTGATGTTGCACCAACATGGACGTACAGCGGCTCCACCTGAATGCAGAAGCTGCAACCGGGATTCGATCCTGCGTTCTTCGGGTTAACCGGACGCTAAAGCAGGTCATACACCCCAGCGCATTGGCGAGTCCAAAGAATGACTATAAATATACCGTTTGTCACGATAAGTATCTGCTTGTGCTCGGATTCGTATGCAGATTAACTAGACGAGGACATTCAGTTTGCCAACCTGCCCGACGTAAGCGGTAGATTACAAATTGGAAGGGAAAAGCATGACATAGAGAAACAGTTCCGTAAATACACACACGTCATTGTCAGAAGTCCTTCAGCGAGACACGTTGCTCGTACAAGCTTGGGTAGCACGTTCGCGGCTCTCTGACTCGAAGCTCGGTTGTTTCGATGTTTAAAACTGGTCGGGCAAACAGTGAGCGGTCATCGAGGTGTGCTAATTCTGCCCCGAGGAACTTTTCCTGTTAAATGTATTGGGGACAAACACAAAAGATGTGTGCAACGGTTTCCTCACCGCTAAAGTTATTGGAGGCAGCCCTTTCTGCCGTTCCGTACAAATTTGGCCGCAGTAGAATGTGAAACATATTTCCTCCCGTACTTGCTATGTAACGATAGAAAGCTCCGAAATAGGGGATTGCAACAGAGCCATACGTTATCCGGGATATTATATCCGGCTTTTTTATCATGTTTACGTCAACTAATCGGCCGCTATTGCAATACCGATATCAATTATGCTCATAGTCGACTCTGTAGCCTCAGGACACTGGTTGAATCTTAATTATACAGACGTATATGGAGGTTACAATACATGTGCATCGTAGGCCGCTTTCAAAATAGCGACCCATCCGAGCACAAGGTGAGACATAGTAGTAGGTTCTGCAACGCAATCTCGCTATGCGGAAAAGAACGTCACATCACGCTGCGCCTCGGTACGCTCGCATTCGTGTCTGCTAGAATAGCTCCGATTTTAAAGTCGGGAGCAGACTCCACGCTTCGCTGGTTTTTCATTAAGAGCTCCAGACGAGGAACGAGGGCGCGAATCTGCGCCTTCGTCGCCAAGATGCGGAAGCGGCCGAAAGAAACCGCGGGCAGTGGGCGCGTTTTAAATGCGACGTCAGCGCATGGACGATTTCCAGAAATTTTGCCCTCTCTGGTCTACCAGCTGAGCGTGGATTCATTTCTATTCGGCCTTGCTGAAAAGTAGCTCCGGCATAGGTTCTCTAGGGCGTAAAGCTCAACGTGGGGCTTACGCTTTACTCTTAAAAAAATGTCGACTGTATTGTTACACTTAAACTACTTTATTGCCCCTTAGGCTGTGTCTGACTTCAAGACCTATTTGAGTCCAGAACAGTGTTTTTTGTGTCTGTTCACCGCCGAATTGAACCACGTGTGGCTTATACCTGGTTATTCAGGCTTCTCAATGCGCGTGTTAGCCAAACGTTACTCTATTCTTTCTTCATTTACTTATTTAGTTTGGTGTGTGGCTCATACCGGTTTTACAAATACGAGTGTGAGCCGGGCGTTAATAATCGTTAATATTGAAGAAAGTGGCAAGCATGTTACGTTAATGATGCCACGAGTTATCGGTCATCAAAGGAACTAAATCGGGAGAGTTAGTAGGATTCACCTTCATAGAAAGCGCGAAACTAAACGATAGAACTAGCAGTTATCGGTCACGTTAGCCCCACACCAATACCCTAACTAGCTTGCCGATTCTGTATTGCATCAAATGAATCAGATGCAAATGTTTAGTCTTTTCCAAGGTTTCATGGTTTCATAATGATCGAGGCACACCAGAACTTCCTGGATAGCTGAGCGTCGCTACCTCCCAGTTCCGCCATAAGAAAAAAAAGAAAAACAGACACTTTCAGATGCTCGCCTATGTACTCTCCTAAGAGCAAGATGCTTCAATATAAGATTACTTTGTGAAATATGAGCGTTTTAATTTGAAAGATATCACTCTTTGCAATGGGGTGAGTAGATTGGTCGTGCTTATTTTGGCTGTAAATTAAGGACATGGCTCGTAAGATTTCTTTTAGGGGCGAAGCACCTTCAGGCCGAGTCTTGTCCGGCCTCTGCCCGTATGTCCGTGCTCACGGCACAGCATCGTCTGCCTTCTTGAGAGTATAGTGAACTAGAAAGAGAGAGAGCGAACTGCGCCAACGCCAAGCGCGCTCGTCGACTATGGAAACTGTCTTTCTGCGATGAACGCTGTACCAGCTCGCAAGGAACGAGGACGCGCCCGCGAGAGACAATGCTGACGCAAGCTGCGTCTGGTAGCGAGTTTCTTCTTGGATAATGAAATTAAAAACCGACTGCTCGCGCTGCACAACTGTTCACCCGCCGCCCGCATATGCAAGGCACTGGATATTGACCTGCAATGCAGTGCCCGTGGGAGATTTCTCGTCTGCGTAGTTGAAAAATAGATTCATAGAGTGGGCGTTAACTAAAGGTAATGCAGAAGTAGGCACGATCTACGACTTGGGCGTATAGGACGTCGTAAAGACCAGGATAGTGAATGACAACGCGTGTGTAAATACACACATGCGTTGTCACTCATTTACAGGCGTGAGTGGGCAATGCCACGGGTGGTTTACTTCAACACCAAACAATCCCCAGTGCTTCGCCCACTCGTCATGATTCACTGTAAACCAATTTACCCCCTTAAGGGTGTCTTACAGTGTCTATAACTAACACCCTTCCACCCTAGAAAAAAGGCATTTTGACGCACCGAAACACCTCTTTGAGGGGGGTTTTCCCATTTTCAAAACACCATTATTACCGAAGGGTGTTGATGCAGTAGAACACCCTTAGCGAAGGTTGCAAGGCAATCTATTGCACCCTTTGCCTAGCAGCCGTGCATTACCGTGCTACTCTTTAAATATAGTATCTATATATTCAGTTCTTTAAACGCGGTCCCAAGGAAACCTCTACGTGGCCTTCTTACTGGCGCTATAATTAATCAGTATTACAGCAAACAGCAGCATCACGTACTGCTGCTCAGGCCTGACATATTGACCAGGGATATGGTTTTATTTGTTTATTAGCCCCAATACCATCTGCAGCACATGCGATGTTGGAACGAACATTTCCCATGCTTTTCCATCACAGTATATAGTTGCACTCTAAGTGGCACTCAATAATGTGGAGATACCTTGGCTTTAAAATGTATTCTCAATTAACAATAGACGTTCAGTGCTAGTGATGTGCAGATGGCGTCAGATATTGAGAGTGCGGCCATAATAGTCGACATTCCTTCAGTAGCATCAATGATTCCTGGAATCTACATTTCTTGCATTGACAGAAATATGGCCTCTGCATCATCATGGATTCACTTATGTAGATAATGCACAGAGTATGTGGTCCTTTCACCTGCTCTTAGAAAGAAAAAAAAACAGGCATTCTTGGCAGATGTGAAATCATAAATGGGCACATACGTGAGATTACAGTCATAAATGGGGCTGACCACTTGTTACAGGGACAAACAAGAAAGCACTGGACGAGTGCTTACCACCAAATTTCTATAACAAAAAATAAATTCATACAAACCTTCGCTAAGGCAAATGGACTTGACCTTGTGTCCGATGGAAAACTGCACATTCTCCAAGCACCTAATGCCTTCCACTTTGCTCTCATTAAGACTGTAACACCGGTGCCATGCGGTCACTTTTTATCTTGATCGGCCGGAAGATCGGGCCGGATCAGGATTGAATTGCTTTGTCATCATTGATTCCTTCACGCAAGATTCGGAAGGGAGCCAATTTAGGTTGAGGAATTTAATCCCGACGGGCTCAAACATCAGTAGTGCCTCCTCTTACTTTGTTACAAGGCGCCAGAGTACACAATGGCAGGTGTTGCATGCCAAGGAAATTGATAGTTTGTTGCAAGGGCCAACAACCTCACTGTCACAACTGTGACGGGCTATTCCAATTTTGAAGGACATAAAACTTAGTGGTCAACATATGAGCTGAGGCATATGTACAAACTAAATATATTGACTAGTCTGCGATATGAGTCTAGATTCAAATTCAAATTCAAATTCAAATTTATTCAGCATTTTCTTACAAAACTTGCGGAAAGAAAATGCAAGGATGAGAGCAAAAAGCTGCTATGTTAGCAGCTTGACGAGGCTCCCACCCTTTTTGCTTGGCATCGGAAAATCATCGTGAAGTTACCTTCCCGAGTGGCAGAGATAGCCTACGTAATCCTTGGTACTACAATTGCACAATCCTATTACGATTATTCATAGCTACCATTTAGTTACAGAGGGCATGTATGTATTCAGAAAGCAATATGAGGGTCTATAACCTATGTAGCAGCTTATAGACCCCTCTGCTGCCCTTCCAAAACTGAGCACACACACACACACACACGTATGGGTCATTCCATATCAAATGTACCAGGCTGCTTTTCGACCATCTCCAATCTCACTGAAAAAAATATCATTATTACGTCTTCAAGAGTTCGACGGAATACCGTCTGGTCAGGTAAAGGCATTGTTAGTGGTAAAAGGTCACTGACCAGTGACCTTTTACCACTAACATTATTACGTTTGCATGTGCTAACTGTGAGCAAAATATTCCCCGTTCGTCATCTTCACCTGTGTATAATCATCATCACTACCAGCGTCTACTTCGTGCAGCGCGTGGCTCGGCCGAATAAAGGCTTCGCTACAACAGCTGTGCTCCTGCCTTACAATGTGGTGGAGGCGCTGGGAGGTCCTTTCGCGACGGCCCCACGGCTGGTCACGTAGCGTTTCATAAAACTTATGACCGCGTCCGCAGTCGTTTTTTCTGGCCTGGGCTGGCCACATGCGTAGCAAAATACGTCGCTTCTTGCTCGCTCTGTCAGCGCCGCAAACGACCAACTTTACCACCGGCTGGCCTGCTACAACCTCTTCCTTTCCCTGACACTCAATTCGCCGTAATTGGCATTGATATTTACGGACCGCTGCTAACACCAGATGGCGGCAAGAGATGGATTGCCACCGCTGTGGACCACCTTACAAGGTACGCCAAAACCGCAGCGCTACGTTCTGGATCTGCGGAAGAGATAGCTAATTTCTTCTTGGAAGCAATCCTTCTGCGGCATGGAGCTCCGCGCGTGCTGTTGAGTGACCGCGGCAAGGCTTTCCTGTCGAAAGTTCTCGAGGACGTCCTCCTCACATGTAACACCAACCATAAGACGACTTCCAGCTACCATCCTCAAACTAACGGCCTCACAGAGCGCTTTCGTCGTACCCTCTCCGGTATGATATCTATGTATATCAACGCTGACCACACGAACTGGGACGGAGCACTGCCACTCGTAACGTTTGCATACAATACCACTGTCCAACGCACTACTGGTTACTCGCCATTCTTCCTCGTTTACGGCCGGCAACCGATATCTCCTCTCGGCGCCTCCTTTTTTGACGTTCCCGTCAACCCGTCGGCAGCATTAAGCGAGCAGTTCACATCTCGCCTGGCTACGTGTCGTCGTCGTGCCCGCCTCAACACCGAGGCAAGCCAGCAGGACCGTAAGACATGCTACGATGCATCTCACCGCATTGTTTTGTTTCGCCCAGGAGATGAAGTGTTACTGTGGACTCAACTCACGTTCCCGGCCTGTGTGAAAAGTTTCAGTCACGTTTTATCGGACCTTACGTTGTACTCGAGCAAACTTCACCGGTGAACTATCGCGTCACTCCCGCGGTCATGCCTTCCGACGGCCGCTGCCGTGGCACTGAGGTTGTCCATGTTTCCCGCCAGAAACCCCTTATCCGACGTACCTCACCGCTATAGACAGCGGCCGGGTTGGCCGCTTCCGCGCGAGGGGGCATTCATGCGAGCAAAATATTCCCCGTTCGTCATCTTCAACTGTATATAATCATCATCACTGCCAGCGTCTTCTTGGTGCAACGCGTGGTTCGGCCGAATAAAGGCTTCGCGACAACAGCTGTGCTCCTGCCTTACATAACTAATTATTGAACGGTCATTCCATGGGAAAAAATTTCTCACCGCGTGAGGGCGCTTCGAACTTCGCGCTAAAAAGTGAAATAAACTTATACAAAATTATTTCTTTGAGACATTGCTAGGGAACAATTTCTGTCTTATTCTTAAGTTGTGGTTCTTTCATTACAGCTATAGTCTGGTCAGAATTTTCCTAATTTACACTATTTTTGGCCATGACAAAGAATCACTTGATGTAGCATATTTTGCAATCTTTAATGAAAACGCCAACTTAATTATGGAAAATGTAATTACATTTCCCAATTTCTAGCTTCCAGTAATATCCGATAAAAATACTGTGATATAACGCAGAAACCTTGTGGGTAGAGAGGGAGAAATTTGGTAAATATCGCATACTGACCCTTACTGAGCCATCGATTTCTCAATGTTGCGGTTCAAGTAAAAATGTGGCCAATAACTGATTAAGTAGTACTCTCTGTGGGTACCTCACGAAAGAGATTCTAATGGAGTAATTTCTGTCTTAATCGCCAAAAAAAGATTTTGGGATTCGAAATCCCAAAGGATAAGGCGTCAATGCGGGCGCCACTTTCTCTCTGTGGAGCCTTCAGCTTTCTCAGCCATATCGGTTAGCAGGTGAAATGTTGCATCGTTTTAGTGCTATTGGTGTTTTAGCGCGATGTTTTATGAAACCAGATTACAAAAATCTATGACGAAGAGGCGTACGACTTGGAGTAATCACAGTAAGGTACCTTGGGTGACTGCGAAAGGACACCTGCACCGACTTGTGCGGTGATGGCGAAACTGAAAGAAGCCTTGTGCAGCCGTGTGATTGTTAACTTCAAAATTTTCTTTCTTAATTTAAACAAATATTACTCTTTTAAAACTTTATCGGTGAAGTACCCGAAGGGAGTACTACTTAAGTTATACGCCACATTTTTACTTGGACCGCTACCTTGCGAAATTGACGCCTCAATATCGGCCGAAATGTGATTTTTACCAAACTTGCCCCTCTCTAGCCACAAGGATTCCGTGTTATAAAATATCACACTATTTTATCACTTAGTAGTAGAAGCTATAATGTGGGAAATGTAATTACATTGTTGATAATTAAACTGGCGTTTTTATTAAAAGTTGTAAAATATGCTACATTGAGTGATTTTTCGTCCTGCCCAAAAATAGTGGAAATTAAGAAAATGATGACAGGACTATAGCAGTAATGAAAGAACGACGCCTTAAGAATAAGACAAAATTGTTCCATGGCAATGTATCAAAGAAATAATTTTGTATAGATTTATTTGCGCGAACAGTTTCACTTATAACGAGAACTTCGAAGCACCTTGATGGGGCAAGAAAAATTTTTCCCATGATATAACAGTCGAATATACTTACCATGTGCAGACGTAACAAAATGATTTTTTCAGTGAGATTAGAGATTGATAACAGAGGCAGGAATTTGTGGTCTCCTCTTCCACCATTTTCTCCAAGAAACTAATTGTTCATTTACATCCAGCATCAATGAAAATGTGCATAACAAAAATAATCCATGCAGTGAACTGTTCCAACGCCTTGCCAACATTTGGATCACATGAGGAAAAGAGATTCTGTAAACAATAGCAACATACGTCATGAAATATATGTTGGTGTACACGTTCACCTGTAGCTATTGGCTGTGACTTTGGCAACTCCGTCAGGTACAACGTCAATGTCCCAAAGGTCGACGGACTCATCAAAGCATTTGTCCAGCACCTGGGCAGAATTGCAGCAGAAGCAATATTCCTACAGAAACAATTTAAATTTATGTACAGAATGACAGATATGGAGCGACCTAATTTATTTAAATAGATTCAACCGATAAGGCAGCAGAATGAAATGAGTAATCAAAGCACTGGTGACTAACGGGAGCCATGAAAAAAGACACTGAAGGTGCGGTACCTTGCCTGGGGACACACCTACAGAATTTGCCCAATGATTGGCTGGATGGTTAGTATCAGTAAATCCCTTGTTGCATTACTGCAAAGTAGAGTTCTATTGATAACTGCGTGCTCAGTGCCGTACTGAAAACTAGCGTTACATGCACCCTCTTCGGTACGCCGCTACAATCACTTTTGTCATCGACGGGACGTCGCTGACGCAGGCCAACGTAGTCATCACACAAGCTAGTCCATGCCTACGCGAACAGGCGTAACGGACGACAAAAGTTTACGCGACACGTGTTGCGTGGCAGATGTGAATATTCTCCTGTGTTGAACTTTATTAATCGAAGCACTGTCTCGGTGGCGAAAGCACGTGCAGGTTGCCACATTTAATTAAGGGCTATTTGCTGGGCGATGTAGGCAATCTATTCACTATTTCTCAGCGGTTAAAAAAGCGGACAAGTTCAGTCAAACTGCACCACGTGCTAAACAACGCGACGCAAGTGGCTGCAGAGGCGAAGCGGCATCACATTGAATTCGTATAGGCCATCTGGTGTAATAAAGGCAGTTTTCGGCTTGTCCTCTGAGGCCATAGGTACCCGCCAATAACCGGATCGTAAATCAAGAGAGGTGAAGAACTCAGCACCTTGCAAAGAGTCCAGGGCATCATCGATTCGCGGCAATGGGTAAACGTCTTTTCTGGTTATCTTGTTTAAGCGGCGGTAATCTACGCAAAAGCGAATCGAGCCATCTTTCTTTTTGAGTAGAACAACTGGCGATGCCCATGGACTGTTGGATGGCTGAACTACACCGCGCTTTAGCATATCACCCACTTGTTCATCAATGACGCGGCGTTCCGTCGATAATAATAATAATAATGCCTTTTATTTCTTCAAATAAAGCAGTAAATATGGCTAGGCCTGCCAAAGCCAATTGGAGGCTTGAGCGGCAGAGCCTGGCAGACAGAAAACAAAACCGCACGCGTTACATTATTGTAGTTAATGACACTAGAGAGATGATATAACATAATAACGTGCACATTAGATTAGCAAAAACAGGGCATAGAAAAGGTAATCATCCTCATTATACAGTAGTTACAAAAATTGAAAGTGAAACAAACAGCAAAAAGACAGCGATGTTTCACAAGCAAAGTGCCACACTAAATAATTGCTCAGAAATATGCTTGCAAATGAGTGCATATATGGAAGAACACCAGATGCACATTACACATATGGACAAATACGCCTTAGCAATTTCTTTAATTTGTATTTTGTTTTTATGCGAAAAATGCTGGGGGGCAGTACATTGAAATAAGTTGGAACATAATGGTGCTTGTGTCCTAGTTCCATACCTTGTTGAACATCTTTGTCTCCAATAGCGGACTTTGGGCCTTAGTGAGCGGGAAGGGACATAAGGAACCAAGAATTCTTTTGACCAGAAATGTTCTAAGACCACCGTTTGTATTAAAAGATCAATAAAAGTCGGCAATAACAGCATTTTGGAAATGTCTCTCTCCGAATTCATGTTGAGGTCATAAGATATATTGTTTAAGATTGAACGCTGTATACTATCTAATCTGTTGTGCCATCAGACAGCACAGTGTCCGTAAATGGTTATTCCATAACGCAGTATACTGTATCGTAGAGCGTGTGTTATCTTTCTTACTGAAAACGGCATATAGTATCTTATATTATATAGCAAACATGACACGGCGCGAAGTCGTTTGCAAACATAGACGAGACGACTATTCCAAGAAAGGTTGCTATGATACGCGGTAAGGCCGCTGCCGCAGTGGTGGGTGAGCAGCTGTGTCGATGCGGTGACAGACAGTGGACGTTCGGCCAAGAGTACTGCTGTGGCTCTCGAAAGCATGACGAAAATTTTCAAGGAGGCCGAGGAGTTCCTCTCATTGCGTTGGGCTTAAGCCGTCGTCGATGACAGGGCGGAAAACCTCCTGAGGCAATGGTGCAGTTGGAGAACTATGGGAGAGGACGTTCATCTCCACCGAACCATCTGGGGCGTCTAACGTAGCGATGGGTTCGTAAGGCTCCACAGTACCGACGGATTCACCGCGAAGCAATGTAATCGGGAACGGGAATCGGTTAGAAAAGAGAAGGTTTGTCGCACAATCTTCAAGGGCAAGCAGAGCAGTTGGCAGTGGTACGAGGTGGCGACTGATGAAAGCAGCGGAAGGTGTGAAGAGTACATTGGCGTCGGAAATAGCGGAACAGCCTACAGGTTCCAAGACAGACGAGTGCGGAGGCATCTCTACTTCATCTGTGATAATCAACTTGCACACGAGAGAGCGGAACATCGTCAGACATGGCATCGCCAAGTGAAGAGAAGGCCACTTCTGCTCGGAAGCAATCAATAATGGCCTGGTGACGGGAAAGGAAATCCCATCCTAAGATAATGTCGTGCGAACAGTGGGGCAATACGACAAACTGGACGGTGTAGAGCTTTCCTTGAATTAAAGCTCTTTCGGTACATGCAGCAACCGGCTTGACGTGCTCTGCTGTGTCTGTGCGAAGAAACGGACCACAGAGGGGCGTTGTCACCTTTCGAACTGAGCGGCATAGTTTTTCAGCAATCACCGATATAGCAGCACCAGTGTCAATGAGCGCGAACACAGAAACACCTTCGAAGACGATATCTATAACATTTGGCTGCGAGCGAAGAGGGCTTGGGAATTTCGACGATGACGCAGTTCTGCCTCGGGAACTGCGCCACTTAGTTTTCCGGTTCGGTTGAAGATGGACGCCGACGCATCGGGGAGAGCGAGCGACGGTGGGGAGAGGAAGATCGGCGGCCAGGTGTTGGTCGAAGGCTTGGCTGGTGTAGTTCTGTTTCACGGTCGGAAGCGTAAGGCGACGAATGGTCGTAAACAGAGGTGCGTGAGTCGTAATGCGGATGTAGTGGACGACGGCGGCAGAAGCGTGCTACGTGTGCGGGTATCCCACACGAGTAGCAAGTGGGCTTATTTGCGGTGCGCCAGGTGTTCACGACTCGATAGACTTGGGGTGGTAGCGGCGCTGTTGGGAAATTCGGGGTAGGCACTGGAGCCGGAGCGCGGACCATCGGTGGTCGTGGTCGAGATAGTGCTGCGGAGTACGTTAACGGAGCGGTGACTTGAGGGAGCCGCTCTTGCAGAAGAACCTCGGACACTTGCTCCTGTATAACGTGCCGAATGGCCGAGCTGAGGCACGAAGTTGACTGCGACGGGGTGGAAATGATGGAGAGCTGGCGGGCAACTTCTTCTCGCACGAAAGCTTTGATCTGCGAGAGGAGGGTTGGATCTTCAAAACTTGGTACCACGCCGGACAGCGCCTCCTGACGTGGAACAGGGCGGCGAGTCACAAGGCGTTGTCGGCGAAGCTCGTCATAGCTTTGACATAAATGAAGGACCTGGGTGACAGTGGAGGGGCTCTTAGAAATCAACATTTGAAAAGCATCGTCATCAATACCCTTCAATATATGCTTGATTCTATCCGCCTCGGTCATTGTTGCATCGACACGTTTGCATAAATCGATGACTTCTTCCAAGTAGCTGGTAAACTTCTCTCCGGGCTACTGAGATCGGGACTGGAGGCGGAGCTCCGCACGAAGCTTTCTAACCGCAGGGCGTCCGAATACTTCGCTGAACCGTGTTTTGAACGCACTCCAGGTGGGAACGTCTGTTTCGTGGTTTCGGAACCACAAGTGGGCAATCCCGGTCAGATAGAAAGATACGGTGGCCAGTTTCGCGAAGTCGTCCCATTTGTTGTGGACACTCACGCGTTCGTATGAGGAGAGCCAGTCATCGACTTCATGGTCATCGGTGCCGCTGAAGATTGGAGGGTCCCGCTGACGGACCGCTCCAGGGCAAACGTTGGTCTGGGGAGAACCTGGTGTTGAGCTGGAATCAGTTCCGGTAGCCATGGTGGGACGGAGAGTCCGGCTGCGCAGTTCCAGGATGACAGAAGACCCAGCAATCCTCCACCAATTGTGATAAGGAAGCTCGACGTGGTTGTGGACGACGAGGTCGGACTGGCAGACACGATGGCGTCTAGGCTTAACCAGCCCGAGCAGCAAAATCACCTTTAGCTCGCGCCCCACTATAGCATTGGCGATCCGGCTGCGGAGCTGTAGTGGATGCGCTTCTTCACTACATCAACTAATTTTAGCAACAACGTGAGTAAGCCTGCTTCAGTTATAAACACATTGTCAATAGGTTCTATGTTATGAAGTTTGTTATATTCTAGTGTGCGGCCATTATCAACGAGGAACACACAACCAAAATAAGCGTTAAGGGCTTCAGCGATTTGACGTTATCTGTCAAGGAATGCCATCGACCGATAGGTTAGCTGCATATTTGTGTATCGAATTGTGTCGCCAAAATATTTCTGGTAAAGTTATGAGTGTTTTACACTTTTCGATTGATACATTGTTGGTCTTGGCATAATGACGGAGCAAAAACGGCCATGATGCTTCTGTGCGACAGCCACAGCAGCATGTATTGCATTCGAAATGTATGCAGTATTGCACAAAGGATATTGCGTTTATTAGAAAACACGTACCGTGTGATTTTGACGCTTTCGATCGCTCTAATCTACCACGTTCAGCACCGTCATTCTAAGCTACGTCAAATTTAGCCGAGCACTACGAATATTTAGTCACAGTTTTGGTGAGTTATACAAGGTACACAAGTACCGAAATCCTTCAACTCGAACCATCAAGGAGCAATAAAACATCTGGTGAGTGGATTTCGCTTCGGTACTTCTTTTATATCGCGTTGGGCGTACGATCGCCAAATGTGCTCCGCAGGGCAAAGAAAGAACATTTATCAAGGTCAGCCTAGATCGGACAAAACATCTTGCAGTAAACTTGCGAACTTATGGCTCGACTGATTTGCAAAAATGAAGCAAAGAAGCAACCTGCTCGAATGTTTTGCAAAAATGAAGCAAAGAAGCAAATATTTCCGCGGACACGAACGGTGAATAAATGGAAAGGATTTGTAGAGGAAGAAACACGGGAACAAAAGAACACAATAAATGACATACGAGCCCTAATGTCTTCCGCAGTTTCGGTGTTTATTGCTCTACAAATCGTTTCTGTAGTGCAACCAACAGACCTAAATCCCCACGGTTTTGAACAAGGGAAGATTGATCACCACTTTGAAATCTTCGCAGTCATTTCTCAAGAATTTAGGACTCGTTCACTCGCCTGTAGATAGAAAGGCCACAGCAAAGGGTAGTATGTGAAAACCGTAAGTGCCCTGGGAAGTCACGCATGCACGTTTACTTGTTTATTTCACACGTACGGCGAAAAGTACTCAAAAATAAACACCCTTTAAATATTATTCTCGAAGAAAATGCGTTGTTTTTGCGTATGTTGCACTGTTATGCTGATCGTTTGTTTTGAATATTATTGCCTGTAGGAAACGCTACAATGAGAGCTAATCGTTTTACTCGTATGTGTCACGTTGCGTCTCATCGTACGACTCTCAGAGAGAGAGGATGCCCTCAGATTAAAATCACAGAGCAACCTTTCCAGCGGCAGGGACTGCAAGAAAAAAAAAGCGTATGCAAGCAGCACCTCGGCGCGTTAGCATTCTTGGGCTGCTACTGTAGGAGACCCGTGGGACTGCTTGTTCATGTGTATTGGAACACATTGCGGCGTCTGGAATGACATGGGGTATATAAGGAATCCAGGAAATGACAGTGCTACAAATTCCTTGCCCGACCCGACATTCCCACTACTCAAGTGGATGTCAGTGAATAAAGCGATCGCTGCGTGATTGTGCTCCATTCTGCTTGGAAAAAGAAAGAAAGAAAGAAAGAAATGAAAAAAAAGAAGAAAAGAAATCGCACAGAACACGACGGTGCACAAACCGTATAGCACGAAAAGAATATGTCTGCAAAACACTCATTCGAAACGTAATCACGCCGTACCTCAAAAAATACCACAAGCGTATTTCTTCCTATTCTTGAGTTATACCGCCAGTCAAAAGCTAGCAATCCTTGCGGCCATGGTGTCCATTACCTCGATATTTTCAACAGCGCTTACTCCCTCTCTCTTCCTAATAATAATAATAATAATAATAATGGTAATAATAATATTTGTCACCTTGGGGGAAGTACAAAGGCACAACAGGTCTGTCAAAGCCATCAGGAGGCTTGGAGGTCTAGGCCCGGCACCACAGCAGACGATTGAACACAACAGAGAAAATGAAAAAGTTTGTATGCTATCTTATACAAAAATAAAGTACAAATTAATAGCCTATTTAAACAATATTTAAACACACTTGAGAAAGCAAGAACACTACTCACAATTAATGATATAAGGACAAGTAAAAAAAGATAACGTAGATAAATAGCTTATCTAAACAGTAGTTCAGCACAGAAAAGCAAAAACATTACATACTATTAATCATGTAACAACAATTATGTATCGGAAATGATTTGATTGATTCGTGGGTTTTAACGTCCCAAAACCAGTTCTGATTATGAGAGACGCCGTAGTGGAGGGCTCCGGAAATTTCGACCACCTGGGGTTCTTTAACATGTACTGACATCGCACAGCACACGGGCCTCAACATTTCGCCTCCATCGAAATGCAGCCGCCGCGGCCGGGATTCGATCCCGCGACCTTCGGATCTGCAGCCGAGTGCCATAACCACCAGACCACCGTGGCGTATCGGGAATGATTTCTCGGTGGGCAATAAAGCAAGGAAGATAAATATGCGGCATAATTAGAGCAAATAATCTTAGTAATATACGAATCATCCAACAAAAAGGATCTGACAACTGTGAAAAGCATACTGACTTTACCTTCTTTCTTAGTGCACGTTTCGTGGTTACGGAAAACAACTCGTCAGGGAGTTCATTAAAAATTGCCGGTACATACAACTCTCTGGCAGCTTTACCAAATCTTGTTTTGGAAAACGGTACAACAAAGCGAGAGGTTCTGCGTAATGTTCGTGCTTAAACTGGGGATTCCAGAAGTGGCGCAATACAACAGTCTAATTAAGGAGAGGTTTGAAGGACGGCATACCAAGCAACGAAATGAAATAAGCATTGTCCGAGGAGGAAGAGTTGTGGCGAATGGAATTCTCTATGCTTTTTAAAATCTTGTCAACAGGACATTGCCATCGTGCAGAACAAAAGCCGAGCAATGTAATGCCATAACGCAGAATACTATAAGCAAGAGAATGCATTATAGTCTTTTTTATTTAAGTCTATTTTATAGTATATTTTATTAAGTAGGGGCCAAGAATTTGATATTGAAAAGCAACCATTAGATGCGTCGTAAACGAACACAAACATAACTAAGTGGTCATTCCAGGAGAGGCCACCATCAGAAGACACACCTAGGTATTTTATAGAATTAACATATTCAACGGGAGCACATTTACAAGAGTGCAATCACGCGAGTTAAGAAATTAGTGTACAACGGGTGGCATTGATTTCAAAGGATTTTTAAAGAAAGTTACTTTCGTTTTACTCTGGTTTACAAATACATACTAGAAGAGAAGCTCAAGGGAAGATGGATGCTTGAATCGATGAACAAATCGCAAGGTACGATTTAAAACAGGGAAAGTCGCGGGAGCCAACGTTTCGACAAGCGGACTTGTCTTCGTCAGGGCGGCAACTGCCTTCTCCAGCGTTCGTTTATGCATAGGTATTATATTATACATAGAATACATAGTTATTCGTAAACAAAGTCACAGCGTCAAAAACACTATCTTGTACAATGATAACGCTTTGGGATAAGGGACATGCTTTACTAAAAGAACGGCGTCATCAGCATACTGAAATACAAGGCATTTAGGGACAGCTAAAGCGAAATCATTTATGAAAAGATTAAAAAGAAGAGGGCACAAAATGGAACCCTGTGGTACGCCAGCTCTCAAGGGAAGTCTATTATTGAACGGTAGCTGGTCTTCTAGGCAAACGACCTGGGAGCGATCGGAGAGATAATTTTGAAGTAGATTGTGAAACGGACCTCTGAAACCAAGAAGGTATACTTTTTCAAGCAGTATTGAGTGGCTTACTGTGTCGAAAGCGTCATGCAGTATGTGAGAGAATTCTTCAAAAAGATCTATAGTGCCGCGTCCTTCTAGGAAACAGAAACCAAACTTAATAATAATAATAATAATAATAATAATAATAATAATAATAATAATAATAATAATAATAATAATAATAATAATAATAATAATAATAATAATGTGTGCATTGCAACTCACATGCAGTGGAGACTAGTGAGAGAGGGAGATTTCGAGGCAGCAACTGTGATCGGGAGGGCCACCATACTGCGCTGCTCCATCGCGCAGAAAAGTGAACCGGCTGCCACGGATCGAGTACGTAGTACAAAAATACCAGGTATGATCTAATACGCGCAGTTTGAATGTTTAATCTCAAAATTATGTTTCCTTGAACATGTCTACGGGGAGGTTGTTCTAGCACTTGAGTTAAACTTGTAAGAAAAGAGAAACTGTTTCCTTATCGCGCAGCACATTTCAGCCGGTGTTATGAATTGCTGACTTCCACACATTCCATACATTGAGTGGTTGCTCAATAAAGTTTGTTTCCAGCGCTCGTTATTATATCAAGTGCTCATGTAATGAAATAGGGGATCTAAAAAATGAATTAAGCCAACTAAAATGCTAAATTGCTCGCTGCAACCCCATTAGGCAGCTGAGAATCTAGCCTTTCATGGTGGCGTTTCTTCTTATGTCTGTATACACACCAATATTACACTGATGATGCACAAACTCATGATGGTAGAAACAAAAGCACGCGCATTACTTAGCGTTAACTTCTCATTTCAAGCAGTGAGTTCTGTGCATTCTAAAACAAACTAAAACCGCGCAAAGAACATGAAAGACTAGCATAGGTACAGATTGTTATAACCTGCTTCGCTACACTGCGGAAACTTTTTGAAACAAAAATGAAGTGCTTACTGGGGTCGAGCATAAACCTTACAACTAAGTGTCTACAGGGCAGACGTACTCAAGCGCGACACGAAAACTTGAATTCTATCAAACGATGTCCGGAATCGCCCGAGATTACCAGATTTTATCGCGGCCAATCGGGTCGCCAAATGTGGTCATAGCTCCAGCGCATGTCCACCAGCCAACATTACGCCGATGTGACATGAGCTGAAGGTGGCAGAAAAGAGCTTCATTTTTCTGAACTCGAGCTGCGCTTTTAATAATATACGAGAACTGATGGTGATTTACGTACCAAAAGTAGCTATGATTTTGAGGCCACCCCATTTGTGGAGAGCTATGGAGTAACTATGAAGAACAGCATTTCTTTAGCGTACGCCTAAATCTAAGTGCACGTGTGCTTTTTTTTATGTTACATTTCACCCCAATCGGCGTGGCCAGAAAAAGAACTGTGCTGAAGGAGTGAGAACAGTTGTGGAGCCGACCAGCCCCAAAGTAGCCTCCATTGCAGAGCCCTGGTTTTGCGCACTTTATTCCTTGAGTGCTTAACAGTTTGATGGGAACACGCGTAGACCATGTGAAACAACCAAAGAATTTTTGTAATTTGTCTTACAACCACGGCCCCAAAAATTTGTGTTTCGTCATCAGGGATGCACAACGGAGTATCAGTGAAGCAAGCGTCTCTATATCGGAATATGCGAAACGCTTCAAAATTTTAGCGTTCACTATTGTCTTTTCCGTGGTTAACAAACGGGCGTTATCAGGCGGTTAAAGAGAATGCCTACAGCCACCATGCAATAAATATCAAGGGTCAGAGGCAGAGATCACGGTCTGCGGAAAGCAGATGCTATGCGAGTGGTACTCGCGTACACCAGGGTAGAGTACTGTTTCCTACCCTTCACCTAAGGCTCAGTGTAACAGAAACAACAAATTCAATAATCAGACAGGCCACTAAGTCAGCGATTCGACAGCCAGGAAGCACTAGCAACGAACGCCTGGCAGAGTTAGGCTTACATAAGAGCATACACCAACTAAGCGACGCACACCTACAGGCACAATATTTCCGACTAGCAAGCACCCCTTTGGGTAGGCATATACTTTCGAAACTTCAAATTAGCATACCTGCAAATCCTAGCTCCCTTATATCTTTTCCGAGGAAAATTCGCGAAACACTTTACATTGGAACGCTTCCCCGTAATACGCATCCCGATGGAAACCGCGAACGACGGAAGGCCAGGGGAACAAACGCTTCATAAAGCGTATGGCGATGACCAGGATCCCATTTGGGTAAATACTGCCAGCCATCAGCAGGGAGCAACAACGGTAGCTTACACATCATACGGTCCTCCTTTAGTAAAGAAATTACCTCAGGGAACGAGACCAGAAGAAGCCAAAGAGACAACTGAGCTCTAGTGCTCGGCGCTTCCCATGCCACTTGCATACTAAACGATTCGAAAACTCCACTTTTAAATGATGCTGGGGGTAGAGTTTACCGTAGCACATACTGACCAAGATCCCGCCCCCGTCTCGCAGCGCTGAGCTGCTGGAGAGGGCGCAGTGAGGCCGCCGGGCAATGATGCTGCCGATTCTTTAGCCCGAGGGTCAAGGAATCGGCCTCAGGCGGAATTCATGGGGGGTTTATCGTAGGAGTGTGAGTGTACCATTCTCGAGCTCCAAGGTAAATAAACCCACGCCCTCACTATTCACTCAGTACCAGGGAACATCACCTATTGCGCCGTCTGCAAACGCGAACGTTACCTACCGCTTCCCTCCTTTCCCACTTCCGACCCATTGAAACTTGCTGCCCTCCGTGCATTGAACCGAGGGCAAACCTAACGCACATCCTTCTGGCTTGTCCATCTTCTCCTCCGCCCGGTGCGCCGGTGCGACTCCAAACCTGGGAGACTACGACTGCGAGACTACACTACGCTTCACGGACCCGGCAAGGCAGAGGATCGCCGCCAGCTGGGGTGCCAGCATAACGCACCTTTTGGGCATGAATGTGTGAGTGTGGTCGGGTGGTACGGAGACCCAGGGGATTTGCAACGTCCTGAAAGCCCTAACAATAAAGGTTTTTTCCTCCTCCTCCTCCCAAGTGCCGGCGCTTTCCCGAGCAATCCTTATGACTTGGCACATGTGCACGGTCATTCGGTAATAAGTTCTGCTCCGTAAGTCCATAACGTAACGCCATAACGCAAGCCCCCGTGATTTGATCAAGTTTCCGTTTTGGTGCAGGTTACGGGAACATGGCACCAACGCCTTTCTGTGCTTTCGCCAATTGTTCAAGCCGCACAGACACCCAATCTTCGCAGAGACAGGTGTCGCCTGCTCTTTTGCAAAGGCCAGCATGAGCAGTTCAAGAACATGGCAATTAGCTGGAACGCCTAAAAACCTACCTTCTTTACTGAAACTTCGCATTAACGCAGCTACATTCTCACATATTTGTGAAAACCATGTAAAAGAGTTCACTTTTTTGCTAACGCCACATTTTATCAATGATGCCGTATGTCTCGCTTTGACTACAGCCTATGAAAAAAACTTTTCATGAAAATCAACTCTACCTTTACAACAACATTACTTTTTGTACATTTAACGTCGACGAGAAATATAGGAAGAAAGTGAAACAGTAGTGAAGCTTGGAGTTCTTAAGAGTAAGCGGGGAAAGATGTGGTAATGAAAGAGGAAGTACCATCACAGAGTGCTTGGTCATTGTTTTCACAGATAAAATCCACAGAGCCAAATTTCGTTAAGTGTTCCGGAAAATTATTGCGGACAGATCACAATCCAACCAGGATGTCATCCATTTGGCTAGGGCTCTTCCGGAAGTCCACGGTTGGAGGTTTTCACTCTGGCGCCACCGCTACATCAAGCGCGGTGAGACTCCTCAAAGCAACGACGAACCAAATAAAGATCAGGCGTGCGCGTCGCCGGCTCAAACGCACCTCTTTTCTCCTGTTGTTTTCGCTCACTTGCTCATCTTCTTAGTTTAGTACTTCGTATATCCGCCCTTAAGAGAACGATGAAACGCGTGGAAACATTTTCACGATGAAGGACGTTGTAAGAATTTGCAGGACACGCAGATGTTGAAACCAATGAACAGGGTAATGCGGGAGCAAACGGAAAAAGGATCCGCACTATACCACCGGGGTGAGTGCGCCTTAGCATTCAGGAAAATAGATTTTCACAGAAAATATACTTCTGCAAGCGCTTCCACAGCAGCTGAGCAAATGCTTTTCGGTGGAAGAGCAGCAAACCTTGAAATAAATAGTGTTTCTGAAAAGTTGGCTTAGAAGACTTTATTGTCAAATTAACTGTAGCGAAGTAGACGTAAAACGATCCATAAGAAGGGTGTGAAGTTTACGTCTGGCGGTACTCTAACGCGGCCGTACTCTCAAAGTACAAATGACACAAAAAACTTACAGGAAGATTTAGTGCCCGAGACGCCACATTTAATACTGCTTCAGGTGCATCTGTTTCAACTGCAGCCTTCCAGCGTCATAAGGCGACAGAATGTTTGCTTCCGGTACCAGCATGCGTTTGGAACGTTACGAGTGTCCAAAGTCAAAGAACTTTCCTGGAAAAATTTCATAGACGCACACGGCGTGTAGAGACCGGTCATGGCAAAGAACCCTGACGAGGCCAATATTTCCTGACAGCGTTCTGGTGCTCTCGAACGCGCATAAAGTTCTAATAGTTTGGGGAATCTTATTTGTTTTATTTATTTTTCGTGAAATGATTGAAATAGCAGCTTTGTTCAACTATCCAGAAAAACTTTATCAGTGCCAACCTGGTTCAAACGCTAGTAAAAATGTAACGACCAAATATCAAAACACTTTCCGAATCCAGGATGAGCCTCCCGCTTTTTAAGTGGCAGTTAAACATACCTTTTCGCCAGATTAGAATTTCACTGTACTGGCCTCCTGGAATTTCAAAGAAAAAAATTGGTTATCATTGAATTTCAACGTCATGGAGTTTGGTGCAGTGTACTAGACAACTGCGCTACTAACAGAATTCTTGAGACGGCGAGGGAAGGTTTTGCGAAAGATGGGCAAGCGAAAGAAAAAGAATAGAAAACTACATAAATTGTACGCGAATGGCGAGTAATCGACAAAGGAACCCTATTTCTTAAAATTGTAGCAGGCAACAATAGGTAACTTGATGACATACATTCCTGCACACTTTTGTGTATACTTTCATGCGCTCCGTGATGTACATGAATTTATGTGAACAACCTTTTAATCACCTATAATGCCAAAAATATTCACCTTTTATACGTCTACTTCATGAGAAAGCAAACGGTATTTACTTTAAGTTTCTGGTACAGTTCAGCCTGTATGCAAAAGCTAGAAATATTCGACGACTCCTTCTCATGTAGGACTACCCTCCCCCCTCCCCTTTGGATTGGACACTATTGAGAAATAGAAGCAATGGGGAATACGCGAGATTTGCCGAAAGTCTTTCAGAAGATACACGTGCCTCAATTTGCATGATATTGATTCTCAGGCAGCGTAAAAATACGTCCAAAATATTTGCATTTTCACCATCTCTTAGGCTGGCTCAGAACATTCTACCTACTGCACGATATTCAAGTCGTGCTGTGCTTATTCCAGTGGCGAAGAAATAAGAACAGGCTCTTTGACGCGCGCATGTGCCTCAGAGTCAGTGACGTGTTAATCAATATGTGCACCATGGTATCAGGATATTTATGTGCCATGTTAGCCTATGTAGTGAGCGGAAGGTACTGGTTTGGCAGCGTTGAACCGAGGCACTCTGCTTTTATTTTAGACTCCTCTCCCGAAAGCATATTGCTTAGCGGAGCTTTGTTTCTGATTGGTGACACGTTGATTGAACTATTGTGTAAGCGTCGTACGTGTGACCAACTACAGCGCTTCCCATAGAGTACCTTGTTGAGTACTATAGCGCAATCCAAATTGCCTATCGCGTTATTGGGATTAGAAAGGCTGATGGTATCGTGTAATAGGATCGATTAATATTTAAAGATATCTCAAAAGAACAATGTATTGAGTGCTAATGCATAAACCTTTTCATTGTTGTCTGTTAAACTGAAAAAAAAAAGATTTTTTAGAGAACTGGTATGTGAAAAATATCATATAAAAAGACCAAGGAACAGCACATTTCTGGCATGAGCGCCTCTGCAAATTCTAATACGCAGCTTCTTTTTTTGTTTGCATAAAGAACAGGACGAAAACTAAATAAAGCCAGTTCCTCTCCATGCAAACTCTCGGAAGAACACAGTGCCCACTTAGTCGAAAAACCCAGCTCCAAGTTAGAGGGAGCGCCGAAAAACATCAAGTGGCGCGCGCGGAAGAGGCGCGTCCAAGGTCGAGATGCGACTGACCGATGTCTACACGGGAAGCTCCCGGAATCTGCGCGCAAGCCACAAGAGACGGCGCTGAGTCACCCTATCAAGGCGGGTGAGCGCGTTAGTCATTGCGATGAAAGCGAGAGAGGACGCGGAGAGTTCACACCGACGCTCGAACCGATTGTTGAATATTTTGCGCGCGCCACGTGACGCTAGCATACTCAAAGCTGAGGGAACATTCTTGATATAACTGGAACCCACGCTGCTTGAGCGGCGCCTCTTTCTTCCTCACTTGCCGGAGATGAAGAGAGAGGAGGCGGAGAGTTCACACCGACATTCGCCACGGCAGGTGAGCAACAAAGAGGTGCTACCCAAGCAGCGAGGGTTCCAGTTATATCAAGAATATTCCCTCAGCGCTGGGCGTTCTGAGATTACCTGGCGCGCGCCAAATCTTCAAGAATGCCCGCCAAAGGCAATTTAGAGTTTACCATGGGCTGCGAGCAGCAGTCCTCATCTGATAGTGTGTGAGAAGAAAAATGACGTTAAAAGACGCCGCTCCCCGAGGCAACCGACGAGGCCGGCCTGCAAGGTTCGTCTTGACAACGTGCTTCAATTGATTTGAAGACCTCCGCGTTCGCTCAGGGGGGTCTGGAAGACGCAATCCGTACGACACGAGCCAGTACCGCTGGGAATAAGGGCCGTTTTCAATTCACGACTCAAGCCAATCTGACAAAGCCTTCAATCCTTCAATGCCGGGACAACACGGTACAAACCCATAGAAGGACCAAAAGCCCGGAACGAACAATCCCCGCAGACTGGCTGTTAACCAGGGAACACACGACGCGAAATGGAAAGGCAAGTGTGCAAGCTGAACTAGTAATCGAAGATGCGCTAACGACTCGCCTTAGCGGACGTCCCCAAACCGCATGGCCCCCGCTCTGCAGCACTCACGGAGGAAAGTCCTTGCGCGTCGCGCGACCATGATCGCATCCCCCTGACCCTTGGCCAAAAAACCTGCGGGTTCGTCTCACCTCCTCTCTTATCGGCCAATGTCCATCTGCACCGCCTTCCTGTGGCTTTTTGCAAGGCTGCCGCTCTTCGCACGCATGGCTAAGGCAGCGTGTGTAATCCTGGCGCCTGCTTCCAGCGTATGTGCTGCAGATAAGAGCCCAAAGGCCAGGCACTCCATCCCACGCAAGAATAGACACTCCGCTGAGTGTCATAGTCTGCACACTGCTAAAGGAAATAATGAGTATACCATATAAATGGAAAACAGCCAAGTGAGAACCAGTCCCGGATAGTCTACACAGTTCGTCGGGCACCACAACATATCACAATTCGTGGCATATCCTTGTCCCGACGGTTGCACCGAAAGGAGCCTGCACACCCATCACACCTCACACCACCATGTATGACCTGTGCTTGTCCAGATAGTTCCAAAGAACGGAGCGTGCACGCGGCTTGTGTCGGCGTTCACAGCAGCCGGTGTCGGCTTTCCATGAGGTGTGTCAGCCTTGTGCTCTGTCGCAGGTTACTTCGGTACTGAAGTTTTTGCGGGGTGTTCTGCGAAAGGGAAGATTATAGCCGCTGGACAACATAAAAGCATCGCATCCGGAATGAAAACGCATAACTAGGACAGCAATGTCTACGATAGTGGGGGAATATGTTTACGCGTCTAGTGGGCACTTGTAGTAAGCTCTGAGGTCGCACACGATTACAGAGCATGTTACTCAACCACCGCGTTTGTTTTTGAGAAGGTAAGCCAACCTAGAAATCTGCTTTGCAATCGCGTAAGGACCATCCCATCGTGGTGCGAGGGAGGCAGAAAACTCTTTTGCTGCATGACTGAGGGATGCGTGCGTCGGAACACCTCATCACCGACCGCGAACTCTAGTGGTCGCATGAGCTTCTTATATTGGTTCCAATGTTCCAGGCGGGCTGGTCCTCAGTACTCCGTGGCCTCCCCGCAAAGTTTTCATCAAGTGACTGGAAAGATTTTGCGCGAACGTCGCGTAGTTGCAGCGCGGGGATTCGTAGTCACGGGTGAGTGCATGTTCGATAGGGAATTTGAGCTCGCGACTTACTAGGATGGCCGCCGGGGTAAAGCCAGTTGAGGTTGAGCGTTTCACTGTTGTTCGCGTGGCGAATGCCATTTCCTGTACGCGGGCGTCCCAGTCCCTGTTCCGCTCAGTGACAGCCACCAACATTATTTTAATGTTCCTGTTGATGCGCTCAGTAATGTTGGCCCGAGGGCGGTAAGGTGTTCCTTTCTGGTGTACCCCAAGAACTTTGCAGGTGTCCGCAATATTCTGCCTGTGAAATATGTGGCATTATGTGTTATTAGCCGCTTTAGAAAACGAAAACAAGTGAACGTGTGCAGCAGACAATCCCAGAATAATTACTTTCGAATCCAGCCGGCGTAACGGGTACAACTCTACCCATTTCGAAAAATAATTGGTGAATACTAATAAGTGTCGATTCCCCGTAGCTGATCCGGGGTACGGGCCCATTACGTCACAGGCAACGATTTGCCATGGGTACCTGCTTTCTACGGGTTGCATGAGGCCAGATGGTTTGCCTGCCCTTGGCTTTGCGGTCTGGCAGGTCGGGCAAGTGCGAACTTATGTAACAACGTCCTTTCTCAAGTGCGGCCACGTGGTGACGCGACATAACTTTCCAGATGTTCACTTGCCACAGCTGTGACCAGCGAGGCGTGCGTCATGAAAATACGCCAAGAAAGCCTTGCGTGATTTCGGAGAAATAAAAATGCGGAACGGGGACTCGCCATCATCCGTCACAAGTCCGGCTACATAACGCAAGAGCATGACGTCATTGGCTTGCAAGTAGCTGCCATAGGTGTCTGCAGACCATCTGTTCCCGGTGGGACTGGCAGTGCCCAGGCGACGGCATATCCGCTTGCACTGGTTGTCGTTGTTCTGAGCATCGATGAGGTGTTGTCGTGAGACCAGTGAGACCCAGGCATCTGCAGGCACTGGCACAACCATGACCTCGGGGGTCGGTTCACCATCTCCGGAGAGTGGCGCTTGGGAAAGCGCGTCAACCACTTTATTGCCGGTGTCTTTCTTGTATTCGACTCTGTAATTATTTTTCTCAAGAGAAAGAGCCCAGCACGCCAGGCGACTGGATGGATTTTGCAAGTTTGACAGCCATGATTGCGCCTGGTGATTGGTCTGAATCGTAAATGCAGCTCCATCCACATACACATAAAACTTCAGCGCAAATACGATGGCAAGGCACTCTTTCTCCGTTACGGTATAGTTCCGTTTTGCGCCCGAGAGCGCATGGCTCGCGAATGCTAGAGGTTAAAGCATCCCTTGATACTCGTGAAGAAAAACTGCTCGACGGCCGCATTCACTGGCATCGGTCTGCACAGTGAAGGGTGAGTTTAGGTCAGGTAGGCACAGCCGTGTTGTATCAGTAATAGCCTGCTACATAGCCTGGAATGCTTCCTGCTCAGTGTTAGTTGAGGACCAATGGGCACCTTTGCGCAAGAGCTGGTGAAAGGGTCTTGCCTGATAGACAAAGTGACGAATGAAGTGGCGGTAGAAGCCCCGCATAACCAAAAACAGCTGCAGGCTACTAACACCCGTTGGTTGTGGAAAGCGCAGCATGGCCTGAAGTTTCTGTTCATCTGGCCGTATTGTGTGTTGCCCGACAATCAAACCTAAAAGGTTGAACCTGTTTGAGACCAACTGATATTTTCGGGGGTATGATGCCTGCATCCTGCATTCGTTGTAATGCAGTGGTTAGGTAGATCAGACGCTCATCGAAGGTTTGCGAAAAGTCTACCACATCATATATGTAAGCCAGCGCATAGTTGAATTTGGGATGTCGAAGCACAATGTCCATGACACACCGAAATGTGGCCGGTGAATTGCACAATCCGAAAAGTAATCTCAAATGTTCGAACAATCCTCTGTGGCAAGTAAATGCAGTGTGTTCAGCATCGTACTCTGTGAACGGAATTTGCAGGAAGACCTTGCTAGTGTCGAGGGTAGTGAAGAGTCGATTGATGGAAAGGGGTACAAGTCTCGAACCGTCACGGCGTTTAACCGCCGGCAGTCAACGCACAACCGCGCAGAGCTCACTGTCCATTCAGACCAAAAGGTGGCCAAGGGGCGGGGACCAAGACTCTTTCCAGAGGCGGGCCTCACCAGCAGGGAACTGCCTGCCCTGCTTCGCCTGCAGAACGGCTGCGTCTGGACCGCGGCCCACCGCCATGCTAAAGGACGCTGCACCTCCTCGGTCAACAGCCACTGCAGCGATCCCGAGACCCTCAACCACCTTATCTCTGCCTGCCCTGGACTGGCACAGCAATGCTCAAGGGTTATCACAGCCTACAGGAGACAGGGTGTCCCTGCCACCACGATGCAACACTTGCTCATCATGGCTCGTCCCCATCTGCCAGCACTCCGGAGCCTGGTGGAGTTCCTGGACGAGACGGGTATTGCAGCCTACCACTGAACCGGGACACCCGCCGCCTATACCCCTGCCGACGGCCTGCTGACAGCAATGCGAAGTCTGCGCCTCTGCACTTGGTTAAGCTTCTATCTACTTTTTCCTCCCACTTCTCCGTTCCCCTAAGGCTCTTACCCGTGACCCCAGCATGGGAGCCAGAAATTACCGTCTCTTCCTTTCTTACGAATCACTACTAACCGTGCAGAGCTGCCTTTCTTAGTAGCTAAAACAACTGGAAACACCCAGGGGCTGTTGGACGCTCTTACGGCCCCGGTGGTGAGCTTGTGGACACTCAGGAGACGCGGATTGAAACAAATAGGGCAGACGTCGCATGTGTCGAACCTGTGTTCCAATATATTAACCTTACCAAGAGCCTCTGTGGACATTGGTGCAAAGGGCTTTAGGGCTGTTTCGATTTTGGCTTTTATGTGCTGTGCGATGTCAGTGCACGTTAGAGAACCCCAGGTGGTCAAAATTTCCGGAGCCCTCCACTACGGCGTCTCATAATCACAGCTGGTTTTGTGACGTTAAACCCCACATAACAACATAACAACAATATTGGTTTTTATCACTGTTAGCCCTTTGAAGGATTCAATAGGAGTAAGAAAGTCCTCTCTGGCTTCAAAGAACGCATGCACATTTGTTGCAAGCAGATCAGACAGGTTGTGGCGAACAAGTGACAAATGTGAGTGGATTTGCATTGATGCCGTGGACGTAGGTGCTCGTACGGACATCGAGTAAGATCCCCGACTTGGCTATAATTTTGCGGGCGAATATCAATGGGCAGGAAAACCCGGGTAGGTGTAAGAAACGTCGCCGAAGCTTTCGATCATCGAGTGCAACCGCTAAACGAGCTGCAGACATAGCACAGACAACATGCGCAGAGGCGACACGCAGATTAGTGTTTCCACTTCGCAAGGCTAAACGTGTTCTCTCGCAGACATTTTTGGTAAGATTTAAAGAGACGGGATCTTTACTCGTGCCATGGAATCCATCACCAGTGGTACTTTATCACCGTGGGCATCAAGGAGAGTGAATGTAGACGGAAGAGCTCACCATATTTTCGAGTATGGCTATAAGGTGGGGAGTACGGCTATAACGCGGCTATAAGGCGGAGAGCAGTTTGCAGGAGCGTTGGTTGTCTGTTCCTGTTGAAGTTATCCGAACGGGAGGGGATGCGGCTCTCTCCCTTTGGGCGTACGTTGCTTTGCCGATGGTTTCCCACGGCTTCGCTTCCTGGCGGCTGGATGATGTGAGGACCAAAACACCCGGCGTCGAGCCCTCTGTGGCGTGCCTGGCTGCTCTCGAAGACGAGCCGTAGCCCTCGGAGGAACCGCAGTAGCTCTTCCGGGACCTGCATATGGTGAGAGGATCCCGTGGCCTGGTAGTATGTTGGCCGGCGATTGGTATGCGCTCAGTGTCACCGGCCCTGGTCGTTTCTCCAGCGGCTAGCGGCCAGAATGTGGTCTGCTTGCTACTGGCTCTTGTAGTGGCCCCGACCTCCACACTCGAAGCATATTGGAGGGTTTCTGCTTGTTCCTACGGCACTAGAATAGCCTTGGGTGCAGGCGCCCGGTATGGGTGCGCCATGTCCCTGGGTCGTTCACGGGAAAGTGACCGAGGGAGCCATGTTGTGGTGGCTGAATGGGACCAGAGCCCTTGGTGCGGCCGTCGGAGTCCTTTTTGCGTTGGACCGACTTTGCCACGCACAGGACGGCTCGAGAGCGGATTCGGGCGGGCGCGGTGGTTGTTATGTAAGCTCCACTAAATAAGCCTGAAAACGCGGATGCGATAGCTTGACTGCCGAAGTCACTTTTTCCGCGAAGGGTCCGCGTGGTCGCAAAACTCCTGTAAGGACCATATATATTCTTGGAGGCTTTCATCCTCAGGTTGTGTACGTCTGCGAAGTTCATCTCTCATGGGAATGACATAGTCGAGGGGAAGAAATTCGGCGCGTGAAATAGCTGCTCAAACTGGGACCAACTTTTTAAAGAGTGGCGACCACGACAACGTGCGGCAGACCCAGAAAGGGCGACGGGTAGAACACGTAGCAGAAGAGTGTCATTGGCAGAGAAGTGGCACAAGAGGGCTTGTGCGTCGCGATATTATTGTAATTCTTGCGAAAAGTCTGCAACCAATTTATTGTCCGTGTGGCCCTCGTATGTAGGCACGGCCAGCGGCAAGCGAAAACTGTCGGCTGGTGTAGCCTGGTGTTCGAGCAACGCTGTCAGCCGGTCGACAATACGAGACGTATGTGGCGCGGACGTGTCCTGTGTCACCTTCTCGTGCATTGCACTGGACGTTAGGTCTGTAGGGTTTCCACCTTTGTGCGCTGCCATTTTATAGGACCGCAGAAGCATTGAAATATGAGCCACGCATATCGCGTTTGAGAGGCGCCGACTTACGGAGTGCCTCATGCGTGTCCCGCGGTATGGAAGCGAACTCCAGAGAAGGGAAGAAAGTCTACATGAAAAAAAAAACACGTTTGGTGCCAGATAAAGGCCTCCGCCTCCGCTCAGGGGGGTCCGTGAGCCGCAATGCGTACGACACGGGCCAGCAACGCTGGGAATAAGGACTCCTTTTAATTCAGGGCTCAAACTAATCTCACCAAGCCTTCAATGCCGGCACAACACAGCACAAACGCATCCAAGTACCAAAAGCCCGGAAGGAACAACACCCGGAGACTGGTGGTTAACAACGGAATATACGACGCGAAACGTAAAGGCAGGTCTTCAAACTCAACTTGCAATCGAAAACAAGCGAACGACCGGCCTTGGCGGACGCCCCAAACCGGCGTGCTCCCGCACTTCACCACTCACAGAGGAAAACCCTGGCGCGTCGCGCGACGATCGTCGCCTCCCCGGCCCCTCCGCCTAAAAGCCTGTGGGCTCGTCTCACCTCCCTTCTTATGGTCCCCCTTCTTACTCGCTATACCGAGTTTGGTACATATGAAATTAACGAAACGGCCACAAGAGCACCAAGACTGTGGCATGTAAACCATGCCGCTCATACACGCATGTCATGATTCTAACGTTATGACCTGTCATTTACGTTCGTCATGCAGTCGTGTGGTGCCATAGCAATTTTGGTGTACATCCCATGAAGGAAACGAGTGCCATGTGGATCATGCCGCTCATGACATGCATGTCACGATTTTCATGTTATGACCTGTCCTTTATGATCGTCATGCAGTCTGGTTGTGCCAAACCAATTTTCGTATACTTCCCATTAGCGTAACGGCAGTATACCGCCATGATCATGGCATGTAAATCATGTCGGTCATGACACACGTGTCATGATTCTAATGTTATGACCTCTCATTTACGCTCGTCATGCTGTCGTGTTGTGCCATAGCAACTTTGGTATACATCCCATTAACGAAACGCCTGGCATATTGTTGCATACCAATTTCCCTATACATCTCTCTAACGAAACGGCCAAGAGAGCACCAAGACCGTGGCATGTAAATCATGTTGCTCATGACATGCATGTCATGATTTTGATGTTACGACCTGTGATTTACGTTCGTGATGCAGTCATCTTGTGGCATGCCAATTTTCGTATACATCCCGTTAACGAAACGCGTGGCATGTAAGTCATGTCGCTCATGACATGCATATCATGATTTTGATGTTGTGGCCTGCCATTTATGTTCGTCATGCAGTCATGTTGTGCCATACCAGTTTTCGCATGCGTCCCATTAGCGAAACGGCCAGGAGACCACTAAGACCGTGGCATGTAAATCATGCCGCTGATGACATGCATGTCATGATTTTCTTATGTTCGCCATGCAGCCATGTTGTGGCATAACAATTTTCGCATACATCCCATTAGCGAAACGGCCAGGAGATCACCAACACCGTGGCATGTAAATCATGCCGCTCATGACACGCGTGTCATTATTTTCATGTTATGACCTGCCATTTATGTTCGTCAGGCAGTCATGTTGTGCCCTACCAGTTTTCGCATGCGTCCTATTAGCGAAACGGCCAGGAGCACACTAAGACCTTGGCATGTAAATATTGCCGCTCATGACACGCATATCATGATTTTGATGTTGTGACCTGCCATTTATGTTTGTCAGGCAGTCATGTTGCGGCATACCAATTTTCGCATACATACCATTAGCGAAACGGCCAGGAGAGAACCGAGACCGTGGCATGTAAATCATGCTGCTCATGACATGCATGTCATGATTTTCATGTTATGACCTGTCATTTACGTTCATCATGTAGTCATGATGTGGCATACCAATTTTCGTAAATATCCGATTAGCGAAATGACCAGGAGAGCACGAAACCGTAGGTGGCTACATAGATAGATAGACACGCTGAAACTCGCCGAAGTTCGCTAATAAATGCTTCGCATTTAAAAAGTGGGCAGAGCACTAGAGATGAACAACGTGCACGGAAATACAGCGCAGTCGCTTTCGAAATAGTAGTCAATAGTGGGCCGAGGCCAAAAATGTGCCGCCTCTTACACCACCGCCGCCGTCGTAGGGTCGACTAAGAAAATCTTCGTGGATAAACCTTTTCCAACATGGTATTCGCCTTATCATCCATAAATGTAGACTTACCAATAGTTTTTAGAGCCTTGTTTACGAACGTATTCAGTTGCCTGCATCGCTGCCTTCTGTAATCTTGCAGCAACCTGTAGACGTGTTATTGCGACGACCAGATGCTGACTTCATCGGCGTATACCAAAACACTAACAGATTCGGCCAAAATAGGGCAATGTTGAAAAGAACAACGCTTGGAACACGACCTTGCGGGACACCACGACAAGTGTACAGGTTGTTCGTAGGACGACAATATTCAATAATTAATATCAAAGACCTCCTTGTGAGGTAACTTCGGGTCCAGCGAAATATTCGCCCACTAAGTTTCATCAATAAAACATGTCTAGCATGGCTTGATGAGAAACGTTATCCTGGGCGCCTTTCACATCAAGGAAAAGAGCCACTGTTAAGCGTTTGCCAGACTTCTGCGGCTCTATTGACGCTAGATCGATGACGTCTTCACTCGAGAAACGGCTGCGTCTAAATCCTGTCACACAGTCGGGGTAGACTTTGTACCGCTCAAGGTACCGCTCAAGGCACGTGAAGACTATTTGTTCAAGTTCCATAAATTTTCCAACGCAGCTGGGGAGTGCTATAGGCCAGTATGGTGCCAGCATCAGCGCTGACTTTCCTGCTGTCAGCAACGATGTGTTGCTGATAGCAGGAAAGCAGGATTCCATACGTTAAGCAGGATTCCATACGATAAGCAGGATTCCATACGATAAGCAGGATTCCATGTTGCTGATAGCAGGATTCCATACGATGTGTGGAAAACGTATGACAGTCCTCGTCGTGCTGCTTGACCTAGGTGCGCAAAGAAGTGTACGTTATTTCGTATGGCACTGTAGAATACGAACCGAACTTTTGCGGAGTAGCAGTGCGGCTTCGAGCTCTTCCATAGAGAACGGGGCGTCTTAACATCTGTCTCGTGGGTCAGGACTGTCAGTGAAAGCCATATTGAAACTGTCCCACCGGCAATTTTCGAAAAGGACTCCTCTTCAGAGTCAATCTCATGGTATTTTTGATAGACTGCACGGGCACTGAATGTTGACGTTGCTGCGCGCTTGAGGAAGGATCTTTTAAGGCTCACCACACATAAGAGAGTGGCTTACGCGGGTATAGTGACTCGCAGAACCTTTTCCATATTTGATTCTCTAATTTAAGAATTCTTCACTGTATCTTTTTCTTGCATGTGCCTTCTAACCTTCACGTCAAGAATCGACTCTCATCACGCCGGCGTAAAACCCGAAGCGGTTCCAATTTGATGTCAGCCTGAGTGCGTTTTCGTGAATGCGTGACAGCGTGTACATTCCTCCATCGCGCCGGAGATTTATGTCCTCTAGCGTGCGTGCGCATGATTCTTTGCATGTGTCGTCCGTAAGATCTTCGAAACCTGACCAGTCAATTTGGCGATAGACTGTTGGTGACAAAGCCCAAAGTCCAACAAGTCGCACATAGGTGGGATTGTGATCGCTGCTGTGGGCTTTAATATCAGTGAACCACTATGGTGCGAACTTAGGCCAGATGATACAAATAAAACTAAGCAGCTGCTTTTTGTTGTCGCTCGCAGAAATGTTGGCCTACCATCATTTAGAAGGCACACGTTGTGGTTTGCTGCAAAGGTGATGAGCGAGCGATCTTTTGAATTTATCCAAGAGCTTCTATGTATTGGATGGTCAGCATTGAAGTCGTCTGTTATGATACAAGCGCCTCGTATCGCTGTGATAATATTTGTTATCCTCTCGTGGTCAAATTGGCACATAGGGCAAATGTAGGCGCCAATAACAGTAAAAAAAAAGCTTATGTTTTTCAGAGTAATGCACACATATTGGTTGTCGTCGTCTGGCGGTACGGGACAAGCGAAATAGGTAAGGTCCTAGCGAATGCAAACCACAACCCTACTGCTCCGGCCACACGTGGCTCAAAAAAAGTTCATACCTCGATATTCTTGAGGTAGTTGACGTGTTAGGTTCAAAAATTACCATCGCAAGGAAACGGTTTGTAAACACGAGCCGTCCTTAATCCGAGATACCTGACCTCAGGCCTCTCGTATTCCACTCAAATATGAAGGTGCTTCTATTCTCTCTAAACGATTGTACTGGCTGTTGAAGAGCCGTGGTGCTGGCATAAGACTTCTCAAATGCTGGACTTCTGTAGACTTCCGAGAACTGGATTGAGGGCATCCAACACTTGCAACTCACATCGAGCAGTCGGCGTCTGCATCTTAACTAGGAGTACGCGAATAGCACTCACCAGTGAACTGATATTTCGAACTACTAGTATGTCGGACAGAATGGCAGACAAACAACTTTTATTTAGTGCTGAGAAGACGATGAATTCCCGCGGTTAGGGGGTACCATCTGCGGGCCGCACCCACGTTGGAGCCGGGAGGTTGAGATTCTCGGCGACTTCGCGGGCACCCTGGACAGGCCTGAGCTGCTCTTCCTTGGAGGAGCTGGTGAGAAGTCGGAGCCAGTCTTCCTCCGTGGAGGGAGACCCTGAGCCCCCGCGGAAGTAATAGCACTGCCAGAGCATGTGCTGAAGAGTGCATCTAGGATGTCCACAACGCGAAGTGCCCGGGTTGGTGCCTTCTATGAATTTTGATTGAATAAGTGGAGACTGATACGTCTCCGTCTCTAGCATTCGCGAGTCTCCGGGCCTGTGGTCTGTTTAGGTCTCGGTGTGGAAGCTGAAACTTCCGACGCCCCACTGGTAGTGCGTACAATCCTGGTTAAAAATGAGAAGAGGATCCCTTTGTCAATGCCCTCCCTCGGCCTCCGAGAGCCCACTTACGGCGCAGCGTGTGAGACCTCGCGTCTGGGAATATCCAAGTTCGATGGCGTTAGGAACGGCTTCATGACCATCGCTGCCCACATGAATGGGGAACCAGTGCTTTTTGCCTGTCCAGGATGAAGCAGAGAAAAGGCGAGCGGCTTCTTCGCGCACCGAGCTTTTCATGCATACTTTGGTGGCAGCTCTCAAGTCTGTGAATATAGTGGAATGGTTCGTAGTGGCCATGGCGATGGCTACTGCCACCTGTTCAGCTTTATCGGCATCCGTGTTTTGCGATGTCAGCATCTCCCCCTGCAGCGACGAACCCGCTTAATCAAACTGATTTGAAGCTGCGTATTGCGCAGAGTGAACGAATGCAACGTTGTCGTCTATGTTAGCCGCAGATCTGCTGAGTAGTGTTCTGGCCCTCGCTTTGCGTCTGCCATAATTGTATCAGGGGTACATGTTTCAGGGTATCTGGGATACCGAATACTATTCCCAAATTTTGACGGGGAGCGTGTACTCCCTTTGTCGTGCGATGCTACAACATAGGCCAATATGCGCCAGTAACTGCCTGCCGGCCTCCGTGGAAGGCAGTCTTACAACTTGTGCCACCTGTTGCGCCTCTACTATTTCCCCAAAGGTGTTGTGGATGCCGAGCTCCAAGAGCCTTTCTGTGGTGCTGCTCTGTGGGAGAACGAGTGTTTTTTTATGCTTTTGCGAATAATTGATTCTAGTCCAGCTTCGTCCCTTCTGCTCCACTTGTGGGCCAGGGCTGGGTAGTTGATGTGGCTTATGAGCGAGGCGTGAAAGAGTCGCCGAAGGTTCTCTTCAGATAGCCACACTGGTTCGCTGGCCACACTCGTGATTAATTTTGTCATTTAATCGGCTTTGCTTGCTATGCGGTCTAATGTGTAAGCGTTGCTGCCATCCTCCTCCAAGAACAAGCCAAGCATTCGAACTCTGTGCACGACCGTGATCATGGATTCCTTCGCTGTGGTTACAGATATCAGGAAATGTCCCTTTCCTGGCACCAACCGTGAGTCGGTATAGTAGCAGTTCCGATTTCCTAGCCGACAGGCAGAGTCCGGCCTTGTGTAGAAAATACTGAACCACTGTGTTCGCTGTTTGTAATAACTCTCCGATCTGCCCGCCGCTACCTCCCTCGCACCAGGCTGTGATGTCGTCGACGTAGAAGGCGGGCCAGATTGCGGGGGAGAGCTGTCAGATATAAGCTAAATAAGTACTGGGAGGGGATTACCCCTTGTGGGGTGCCTCTGGATCCGAGATGAAATGTAATAAACAAATTATTTTAAGATGGGGTCTTTCCTAATAGCGGGTTTTCCGGGTTTTTCTTACTCCATTCTCATTAATAACAATAATACAAGATTTTCAAAACAACTAAATCTACTTCTGCCCAAAGTCACAACAAATTATGGGAAATTTACCATTGCATTTTCAGGCATTTCACTTTGGAATTCATTACCATTAGACATCGTCATCTTCATTATTGTCATTCAAATGTAGAACTAAGGAGCATTTCATTAGCATTTTGTCACACACATAGAATGCATTACGTTTTTTTTCTTCTACAGCACACTTTGAAATGTACTATTGCCTGTTTGTTAAATGTTTGAATTTCGCCTTTAGTTGATGCCTGTTTGCATTGTCGGTTGAACGTGATATTTATCCTTGTTTGAATTTATGTGAATTTGTAATTTCTTGCGTTTGACTTTTTAAATATCTCATTTTATCATTTGTAATTATAATAATGATTCTTTTACTTATGATTAGTCTTGCCTTGTATTGCGGACGCACTAGAAATTATATAAAATATGTGACTCACTGTTTGCCGAGGTTCTTGTAACCCCCATTTATTTTTTGTTAGGAGGTCCCCCTGACAGTTTTTACTTCGGGACCTCCGAATGTACAATGATATGTATACCTTCTTGTATTTTATTTCGTCAAAATAAAAAATAAAAAAAAAATGTTCTCGAGCCCATAGCTCCATGGCGAATGGTGGCTTTCCTGTCCTTAGGAAACGGGCTTACGTACTTGTAGAAATGTTCTCCTAGACCAGCTTCTTTAATTCAATGAAGTATGTGAAAGTGTTTTACCTTGTCGAAGTCCTTTTCAGTGCCTGGTCCAGGGCTGCTCTGGTGTGTATGGGGGCCTTGCCAATAATTTTGTGTTTTAGAAGCAGCATAACGTCCTGTGTGGACATGGATGGCCGGAATCCAATTTGATTAAACGGGCGGCAATTCCTTTCCTCAACAAATTTAGTGACCTTATTGAGGATGACACGCTCGGCCACCTTCCCTACACATCAAGTGAGTGAAATCGGTCAAAGCGAGGCAAGCTCGAAGGGTTTCCCCGCCTTCGGGATGAGGATTACGTTGGCAGTGTGCCATTCGTGTGCTACCTCGCCGGTGCCCCATACCTCGTTGATTTTGTTCGTGAGAACCTCGATGTCAGCGTCATCCAATATCTTTATATGTCTTTTAGTGATCCTCCGGGACCCTGTGCTGATCTACAGTTGAGTTCGTACAGTACGTCTCGCACCCCCCGCGCACATGAGGGCGGAGCCCAAAGGGTCCGCTTTGTTCTCATGTGCTGTAAGGGTAGTAATTTCGTGAGCCGGGTTCCATACAATGATATCTCGAAGCCAGCTCGTGTGTAATTTGTGTCTCGGTCATGCCAGAGTTCTTTAAGCTGTGGTTAAATCTGTCGATAGTGAACTGCTGATTGTCCTTGGATTTTTTGTCCCAAATTAGACGCTTGAGGATGTTTCATTTCGCTCCGCTCCTCAATTGCCTATCAGCGGCATTGCATACTTCGTCCCATTGCTGCCGATTGAGCGTTTCACTATTCTTACCTATTTGTATCTTGAGTTCCGAAATCTTTTTGTGTAAGTGTCGCTTTAATTTTTGCATTTTCCATTGTGCCTTTAGCGAGTTTCTGGCTTCTAACAAATGTGCTAATATACTGTCCATGTGGTCTATTTCCTGTCCGTCCCCATTTCCTTTGTGGAAGTAGCAACGTGTTCTTTCAGGCGAGTGAATAATTCCTCCAGCGAGCTGTATTTATTGTCATCCTGTTAATTCTCTGATATTGCTATAGAGGTCCCAGTCCGTAACTCTAAATTGTCTGAGCGGCCGAACTGCGACTCTTGTATATGGGTCCATATTGGTTCCTATGTATTTATAACCATGATCAGGTCTGGCGTGGTATCCCTGCTGACCGAGTTTCCAATCCTGGTGGGCTATTTGGGATCGGTGACCAAGGTGAGACGACAAGCTACGATTTATGCCGCGAAGGCCTTACTCTTGGCCGTATCCTTGATGGAGCCCCAATATTGGCGGTGTACGTAAAGTCCCCTGCTATTATGAGCGGACGATCACCAGCAATTTTACATACATTCCGAAAGAGAGCGTGAAACGTCCGCCTTCTGTCGGCTGGTGAATCAAACAACTCAAACAGATTGTTTGAGTGGAGCATTTGTGATGATCTCGATCATAATTTGTCCGAGTTTTAAGTCCGGCCTAACGTCATGATATAAACAGGTAAGAGTCTTTGAGACAAGTGTGGCTATCCCCTCTTCCAACCGAGAATTAAGCTTCGGCACAATAGTCGCGAAGAGCGATAACATCAGTGAGCGTTTCCTGGAGGATTACTCACGGCCTTTCAATAGCAGTGGTTGTAAAACTGCCGTCCTCTTGCGGAAGCTGACACATTGCCATTACCAGATGACTAGGTTATGTGCGTTGGCCATTTTACTGACTCGGTGGGTCGTACCACGCAGCGCGCGCTGTCTGTCGCATTCTCAAATTGGGAGCCTCGTGGTCAAGTGCTCGTGGTCAAGATTTGTGGACAAGTGCTGATGTCTAAGATTAGGGGGGAGGGCCTTGTGAACCTACCTGATAGCCGTTTTTCTTTTACAGCTCAAAACGTACGTTCCATGCACCATTCGTGAATTAAGCCTACTGCTATACATGAAAGATTACATAGTGCATATCGTAATGTTGGCCAACCGCCGGTTGAAATGCGTAAAACCAGATATATTTCATCTAATTAGCAATGCATGTCCTGGCTAGCAGACCTCCAGATTATTTGAGGAGCTGGCCCCAATATAATTTTCGGACATTTTCGATATGAAATTTCAGGAAGCATTAGCTTGCTATGTGTCAAAACGAAATCAAAATCTTCTTAATAACACTACCCGGTGCCAAAACTATGATCTCTCTTTGAGATACGCAGAGTAATGCGAGGCTCCAGAGTAAATCTTGCCAACTGTAGATCTGCAATGTTCACTATATTTAAAACACACAGGTGTATTCAGCTTTTCCCCTTCCTCTCTTTCTCCGCCTTCTCACCACCCCCGCCCCATAGAAAAGCGGCCGCCATGGTGGGTATTCAATGGCGCTCTCTCGAGTTTACCAACCGAACACTTAATCGCCAAGCAACGGAGGTACCTTAGAAAATTTTTCTAAGGTACCTCCGTAGTTACAAAAGATCGGCACGTGTACTCGTTTGACAGCTTGCGCTATAGCCATTCCTGAGTATACGCCTGTAGGTTGTGTGTCTTCTCCCTTTTTTGTCCCTCAGTGCTCCTCTTCAGGTGGTAGTCGGCGTTCGTGTTGTCCACTCCTCTTACCTTGTGTCTGTGTTATGCACGCCCATTGTTTTTACAAATAAAGCCAGTTGATTTTCTCTGCATAACCATAGCTTTTGCGCGTGAGCCTTGAACTAAGTTCTGAGCGAAATTATTCGCATTTCTCTCGGGGTAAAATTCACGTCTTTCACCTTCAAGTCTAAAAGATATATGTGCTGGCATTTCAGTTATTTAGAAACACGGATTTAGTTGCGGTGTAGTAACCTAGCAGATCATGCATCCGAAAGGTTCTCGTGGTCGAACACTCGCTACTGTTAACACCAGTGTAAAAGCTGATCCAAAGGCGCTTCCGGTGCAATACAACACAATTCAGAAATACTTGCACTTCGCGCAGTTGTGAGTGTACCTGTGGCGTAAGGTAATAATTTGTTCATAGCTATCCTCCTCTGTTCACAGAATGGATACTTGGTCTGAAGAAACATATGGTGATGCTGATGTAAAGGCAGGTGTGGCAAGTGGCGTAGGAATTACAACATTGCAGTGCAGACAGAACCGAGAATGCCAACGCTCGAAGTCAACATGACAGCATTGGTGGATAGAGAACACGTAGTCAGATTAGCGCTCGAGAATAGAGCATCCAAGAGAGAGCTGTGACATATATGAAAAAGAACTTATGATAAGGATCTTGTTGATAAAAGAAAATGCATAAAAGAAATGTTTACGCAAATAAGGCCACTTGATACATCGTTTATCGCAGAAGAAAATAGCTGTATATTTCGTGGTACCTTGTGAAGCGCCGCCTATAGATTGTTATTTCGCACAAGCAATCGTACAGGCAAGCAAGTGAATCGAACTATAAACTTTATTCCGATTACCAGAACCTCAATGCCACTCGTCGCTTAAAAAATGATAAATAAAGCACACTTGCACGAGGGCCCTTATGTCCATCGTCAGGTGTAAGTTCAATACCTTTCCAATAGCTTAAAACACGGCAAGTTATTTTTCATACCTAGGGAAGTTTACTGAAACACGATCCCTTCTCGTTTTACCAAAGGCGGTAGATACTGTTGCGCACAAAGCCATCGAGACCAAAGTAGCAGAGACCCTCTACAAACTCATGCATGTTTCAGCAGTAAGAAATTTTGTACGCAGGATGATTGGAACGAATAACGGGTGTCAATGTGGCCCTACGAGGGCTGCAATATCTCAGTATAATACGCCTATTTGGATCGCCGACAAAGTGAGGTCTCTTATACAGCGAACTTCCGGCTTCTGAGGCTCTATAGAGGCGTGAACTGGTGCCGAGGCAACGCACATTCCTTCCATAAGGATCAGTTCCGCAATTCAAAGGCGATAAGTTCACGTCCTTCCGAATGAGGCTTTCGCAGAAAGGCTGAGTGCTTCTTATTGTCCCTTATTTGATAAATTACAGGGAAGCGGAGAATAAATCTTCAAAAAAGCAACAGCCATGCCAAAGGTGGCTCAATAAAAATATTATGATATTTAAAATTAGTTTATGCCTCTAAAAAAACTTGCATATTGATTAAAGCACGTCGCACAGGTTCGAAACAAAGTGACATTCAAGGTAAACAAAACATATCTTCCGCCATTCTTTTGCTCTCAGCCGTGCTTTGTACTTTTATGCTATTATTTGGTCGTGAACGTGTCCGTCAGGTGCCACATTCAATCACTGTCCGCATTTACATTTACGAACTAATCAATAGACGCCTAATGACGCCATAGAAAATGTGTTTGCGCGATCGATAAAGTGGAAAGCAATAGTTGTTATTTTGGCCCAAGCACACCGTATGGAGCAACGTCGTGCGACACGTTTGTGTTGAGAACCTTTTACTTTGCGTCTTCAGAGACAACTTTTATATTACTCAAGAGGTCAAAACAGCTAAGTTTGAGTCATCAAGGAAAAAAAATAACACCGCCAATGCTCTCCTTAAAGATGGATAAGCAGCGAAGCTGAAACTTGCTGCTCCCGTGCTTAGCAGCGGGTTAATCCTCACGGTGTATTGAAGCCTTTCTCAATTATTGGTTACATGTTTGTTTTTGTTAATGACGTTGCGCGCACGTTTCGCTTGGATTTACCATAGTGTTTATGTCATATGCCGCCTACGATGCCTCGAATGATCGCGATCATGCATAGTGTAATGAGCGGTTCATTTTGCTTAACTCCTGCGGATGCGGGCGTTGGCCCCGTCTAACGCGTTGCCGCCATTGCCACGTTGACGTGGCTCAGCCTGCAACGCCGCTTCCTGGGCTTGCCTTTGTCGCTTGCGTTCGATCTCTCGAATTAGCTCGGCGTCGTGGTTTGCAGCATCCACCCGCCATTGGCGCTTGCGTTCACCTTCACAATTTTGCGCGGCTTGGAAGGCTGCCGGATCCTTGGCACACGGCTGCTGCTTGCGCTTGAACACCAGGGCCTGTTCTTGCCCCCGGACTGCAGCATCGGCCCTGCGAACACGAATTCTCTGACGGTTGTCTGCAGTTCGGGACTTCGTACAATCCATGGCGTACCCATTTGAAACTCGTAAGTTCAAACTATAGCGCGGTGTCGGCGACACGGCCGCGACGGGGTGAACGACTCCACTGACGGCACTCGGTCGCGTTGATCGCGAGCGCAGGGAAAGGCGGTCTGCGTCGGTAGCAGCTGCACGCGTACCACTATGGCTTGCTTACTCTATACCTCGCCTATGCTAGTCCGCCGCGGTGGTTTACTGGTTACGGTACTCGGCTGCCACCCAAAAAAGCGCGGGTTCGATCCTTACTGCGGCGGTCGCATTTTCGACAGATACGAAAATGCTAGAGGCCCGTGTACTGTACGTTGTCAGTGCACGTTAAAAAACACCAGGTGGTAGAAATTTGCGGAGTTATGATGACTGTGATTTGGCTATACTGACGGCGCTGCTAAAGTTCCTAGGTGTTCTGCCCGTGTCATAAGAGTTGCTGTTTAAAAGCAGCAGCAACGCCAATAAGCAGAGCCACAGATCCTCGAAACAGCGGTGCCCATAATGAAAACCACTAAACTAAGTGACCTTGCAGACAGCAAACTCCTTGTTTCAAACAATGATCTCCGCCTCGTACCAAATTGTTACTTTGCAATCAACAGGGAACGTCATATAGCCGAACCTCCTTTGCGAGAAAAAACAAGAAGAGCACCTTATTTTAAATCTACAAGCTAGGTGGGGAGCCTATCACTAGTGGGTCCTAATGAACTCACAATACCGTCTCCTAAAGGACCCCTAGAAAATGTAAGAATTTTTATTACAGGCATCTTACAGTTATGTGATAGTTCCGAGTGCAGAGAAACATAGTTTGTATCAGTAAGACGATAAACGTTTTCCCAACTTTGCGTAATCGCAAAAATTAAGGTAACAGCGAAGTAGTGAAGGAAGACGCAAAATATGTGACTTACGCTATTCTCTGTGCTAGAGTTAACTTGCAAGTTAGTGCCACGCAGCGCTCTGCTGGAGTTGGGGTATGAGCATAAATGTGCGAAAAAACAAAACAATCACGTGGCAGTGCTTAATGGTGCGACATTTAAGCGGGCAAAACAATCGTTCCGACATATAACACATGTTACTTTTTTGCCTTCCTCTTTTATGCTGACAAGTGACCATACACACATAGCCAGTACTTACTGAGCACCGCGTAAGCGTGAATGATCAAATATAGAAAGTTAAATGCAATGTGCATGAGCAAACATTAACGAAGGGACTTCGGGCTTCTGCCGAACAGGGTGAAACCAATAAATAGCTGTGCTCCTACAAACTCAACAGAGTCGACTTTACCATGAGACGATTGTTTTTTTATAATAACTTAGTGTCTGGCAGTGTATTGCAGTTTCTCCTGCGAGGCATAACAATTCCAGGATCTAGACGGTTGTACGCCTTCCTCCTCAGTAAAAACACGTATCTGCTCCTTACTTGAAGTGGGAGGTGGCCGAGAAAAAAATTAAAAAGCTTAAGCAGGAAAGTGTATAAGGAAGCCTTAGAACTACCAAAAAACACGAGCACGGCAAAATTGTGGGAACTAGGATTACACAATAGCTGGAGGAATTCCTACACGTCATCATTCCTCATAAAATATGATATTTCCTTTTTTAAGTTGAGTGGAAACTGAGTTGCAAAATTTCTTATGCTGCACATGTACATTTATATTAAAGAGCTGTATTTTTGTTTGTTTCTTGCGTTTTCGTAAAGGTTCTCGCATGTGCGAGTCACCTTAAGGTTATTACTCTTAAGATTATTAGACTGCATAAGCCAGGTAACAAAAATCTGTCAGCCAATTATCGCCCCATGTTACTCTCAAGTACTTGCTGTAATTTGCTCGAGTATATTGACAAGTGTGGATGTTTTGATTTAAGTGGAAAGCCGTTATCCCTCTCCAGTGACACGCGCGCTGGTTTTGATTGTTTGAGGGGAGCGCCGTTCTCACTTTTTTTACGCGTAATAGAGGCCGCGTTTATCTTGCATGCCACTTCTGCAACCGTGTCGACCATTCTTGAAAACTTCGCATGCTTGACGCCCACATTTCAGTGACTCCTGGAATTCCAGAGATAATGCGAGAACGCGTTATGACGCGTGTAGAAAAGCCGACGTACTACGCCGCCTGTCAGTCTTTCAGTCGACCGACGACTGTTCAGGCCGCTATTGCTGTGAATTGTCATTGGCTTTGTATTGTTGGGCATAAGGTGTCTCCTTGCTGTTCGGATATCTAGTCCTACCCAGGCAGTTTTTACCTTCTTCAGCTTGGCGGCGAAGAGACCACTGATGATAGAGTAGTCGGCGCCGGTATCGACTAGGGCGGTGATGCAGTGGCCGTAGATAATCCCGTCGAGGCGGTGGTTCGTCGTCTGGCGTTCCGGTTAGGTCGGGGTATCGGATCAGGAAGCCGACGCAGCCGTTATGCGACGCCCCGACCTTACCGGAACGCGAGACGACGAACCACCGACCTTGACGTGATTATCGACGGCCACAGCGTCACCGCCCTAGTCGATACCGGCGCCGACTACTCTGTCATTCGTGGTCTCTTCGCCGCAAGCTCAAGAAGTTAAAGACTGCATGGGAAGGACCAGATATCCGAAAAGCAGGGGGCCACCTTATAACACCGACTGGAATCTGCACGGCAAGGCACGATTGACAGCCAGACGTATTCGGTGAGTTTTGTGGTCCTCCAGCAATGTTTGCGAGACGTCATTATAGGCATGGATTTCCTGGACCGGCACGGCGCAGTCATCGACGTAAGATCCAGGTCAGTCACGCTGTCCACGGATAATGCAACGCCGTCAGACTGCCACGTCGCTTATCATGCCCTGAATATGACAGAAGAGCAGGTAACCGTTCCGCGACTGTCCAACGTCATCATTTCCGTAGCCACCAAAGGCCTACCAACTTACAAGGCGTCATCGAAGGGGATCAGCACTTGCTCCAAAACCGTCAGGTGCGCGTCGAAAGAAGCATAGCGAAGCTGCATAACGGCGAAGCCAAGGTTATGGTGACGAGTTTCAGCAACGAATACAGGCACCTGAATACGACAGTAGCGCACCTAATTGACTTTGTGGAAGTAAGCAATGCCTTCGCCTTCACCAATTCTCGCGGACCCGAAACGACGACCGCAGTGTCTGCGGCCGCCTTCGACGTCAATCAAAGCCTTTCCAGGTAGCAACAAAAGGAGCTCAAAGTCTACTCCAGCAATGCAAGGACTGCTTCTCGTCGTCATCGAGGCTTCGTCAGACCCCTCTCGTGAAACGTCGCATAATAACCGACGAATATGCCAGTCCTCTCCGTCCGATTTCCGACCGAGTTTCGGCACGGAAACGCGATGTCATCAAGCAACAAGTCGCTGTTAGTGAAGAAGGAGGATGGAACCCTACGTTTTTGCGTCGACTATCGTCGCCTGAAGAAGATTACGAAGAAAGACCTGTATCCTCTCCCACAAATAGACCATGCCTTGGATCGACTCTACAACGCAAACTATTTTTCATCGATGGACCTCAAAACCGCCTATGGGCAAATCGAAGTAGACGAGAGAGAACGAGAGAAGACTGCCTTCATAACACTAGACGGCCTGTTCGAGTTTAAGGTCATGTCCAATGGTCCTTGCTCGGCGCCTGCGACGTTCCAACGGGTTATGGACACAGTACTGACAGGCTCGAAGAAGCAGACTTGCCTCGTCTACTTGGACGACGTTGTCGTATTCGTTCCAGCTTCGACGAACAGCTCCGGCGCCTTGACCCTGTTCTTCACGTAATCAAATCCTCCGGACTTACGTGAAGCCGGAAAAGTGTCGCTTCGCATACGAGGAGCTGTTGTTCCTTGCCCACCTTAGTAGCAAGCGGGAGTATGCCCTGATCTTGAGAAAACAGCTGCGATCGCCGACTTTCTTCCGCCCACCGACAAGAAGGCAGAACGCCGATTTCTTGGCCTCTGTGCTTATTACAGGCGCTTCGTCAAGAACTTTTAGTGGGACGCAGAGCCGCTGACCTACCCCACGAAGGCCGACGTCGACTTCAAATGCGAAACGCCGCAAGTCGTGGCATTTGAAGTACTAAAGCGACGCCTGCAATCGCCGCCAATACTCGCGCACTTCGACGAAGAAGCCGACACCGAAATTCACGCACCCCAAGCAGCACAAGACTCGGCGCCGTACTCGCGCAGAGGACCGACGGACTCGAAAGGGTTATCAGTTACCTAGGCGGTCAGTTTCGAAGGCAGAAGCTAGTTATTCCACCACAGAAAAGGAATGCCTTGCGATCATCTGGGCTGCATAAGAGCTTCGCCCCTAGCTGTACGGCAGGCCTTTCGAAGTCGTGAGTGACCACCGCGCCTTGTCTTGGCATCCTAACTTCAAAGATCCATCAGGACGCCTGGCACGATGCAGCCTTAGACTGCAAGAATTATACATCACCGTTGTCTACAAGAGCGGACGAAAGCACTCCGACGCAGATTGCTTGTCTCGCACCCCCGTCGATCGGCCGCCATAGGGTGACCAGGATGATGACTCTTTCTTGGGAACCATAAGTGCCGACGACTTCGCGGAACGCTAACGAGCTGATCCGCAGTTCAAGAGCCTCATGGACTACCTGGAAGGCAAGACCACCGCCGTGCCGAAAGTATTCCGCCGAGGACGGACTTCGTTTTTCCTGCGGAACAACGTTCTCCCGAAGAATTTCTCGCCACTCCGCGCCGAACACCAACCCGTGGTGCCTTCAGTGTTACGTCCAGAGGTTCTGGAAAATTAACACGACGACGGGACAGCCGCACACCTCGGCTTTTCCCGCACGAAGAATACAAAATACAAAAGGTAAGTCCTCGCCTCACTGCCGACGTCGCCCGTTATGTACACTCATGCAGAGACTGTCAGCAACTCAAGACGCCGACATCTAGGCCAGCTGGACCTCTGCAACCAATCGAACCACCTCGACGGCCGTTCCAGCAAATCGGCATGGACTTACTGGGGCCGTTCCTGACGTCAACTTCCGGCAAGCATGGGTCGTCGTAGCAACATATACCTCACCCGCTATGCCTAAACGAGGGCCTTACCCAAGGGAACTGCCGCCGAGGGCGCCAATTTCTTCATTGAGAACATAGTCCTCCGCCACGGAGCCCCTGAGGTCCTCCTCAACGACAGAGGTACACCCTTTACGGCTGACCTAACTCAGGCGATCTTGAAGTACAGTCACACGAACCACCGCCGAACGACCGCCTACCACCCGCAGATGAATGGCCTCACCGAGCGTGTAAATAAGACCATAGCCGACATGCAGGCCATGTACGTCGACGTCGAACACAAGACGTGGGACGCCATACTTCCGTATGTGACCTTTGTGTACAACGCGGCCGTGCAAGAAAAGACGTAGCTTCTCCATACAAGCTTGCCTACGGACGGAGCCCAACAACGACGCTTGACGCCACGCTACCGGTCGGCACCGACGAAGAAGACCTCGACGTGGCTTCCTGGAACACGCCGAAGAAGCTTGACAGCTAGCCCGCCTGTGTATCAAGAGCCAGCAGACGGTCGACAGGCGCCACTACAACTTTCGAGGACGCCACACCGAATACCAACCCGGCGACTTTATCTGGGTCTCGACGCCGAGACGACGACGTGGATTGTGTGAGAAGCTCTTTCGGCGCTACTTTCGACCCTACAAGGTAGTCCGACGTCGTGGTGAACTGGACTATAAGGTTGTGCCTGATGGCTTAACACCATCCGAGCGGCCGCGTGCCCGACCTGAAGTTGTATACGTGGTGCGACTTAAACCTTATTACGTACGCTGATGAACTGTGACGCATTCTTAACGTAATTAATTGAATATACTCTCACTTTCATGTCCTGTCTTCAGCATCGGTACGATGCTTTTTCAGAGGGGTTAGTGACACGTGCGGTTGTTTTGATTTAAGTCGAAAGCCGTTATTACTTCCCAGTGACACGCGCGCTGGTTTTGATTGCGGGGAGCGCTGTCATCACTTTCTGTTACGCGCAACGCAGGCCACGTTTATCTCGCATACCACTTATGGAACCGTGTCGGCCATTCCTGAAACTTTCCATGCTGACGCGGACACTTGAGTAACTTCTGGAATTGCAGCGATAATGCGAGAACGCGTTGACGCGCGTATAAAAGCCGACGCATTGCGCCGCTTGTCAGTCTTTCCGTAGACCGACGACTGTTCACGCCGCTATTGCTGCGCATTGTCATTGGATTTGTTTTGCTGGGCATGAGTTTGTCCTTAAACAGTTCGCCTGACATCTCTTGAGTCCTGCGTGCTTCGCATTGAGTGCTGCGCGCGTCACTACCACGTGACAATATGATTTTCGAACAACTTAACTTCCTTGAATCAAATGCATTTTTCAGACCAGCTCAGCATGGATTTGGAGAAACATTTTCATGTGAAACTCAGCTTGCAATCTTTACGCATAAATTACATCATATTCTCGATCGTTCATTATTTACAGATTGCATTTTTTCAGATTTCGCGAAAGCGTTTGATAAGGTCTGTCATAAACTTTTACTTTATAAACTAAGTCAGGTGAACCTTGACACTTACATCCTGAAGTGGATTGAATGCTTCCTATCTAATCGCACTCAATGTGTTACCGCAAACGGCCATAACTCACCACTTCGAAGCGTAACTTCCGGTGTACCGCCAGGTTCAGTGTTCCGGCCTCTTTTGTTTCTAATTTATATTAACGACCTCCCTTCCTCTCTATCATCTACATTCACTTATTTGCTGATGACTGTGTTATCTTCCGTGAAATAACTAATGCAGAAGATCCTAACCACCTGCAGTCTTATCAAACTACTCTAGCTAATTGCTGTAAAAATTGGTTAATGGAACTAAACGTTAGAAAATGGAAAGTGATGCATGTATCCCGAATAACTGGCAGCATGCCTACATATTATCTAAATAATGTTCCTTTGGAAATGGTTAACTCTTACAAATACCTAGGTGTGCAAATCTCTGCTAACTTGGAATGTTCATACCGACTACATAATTAACAATGTTAACCGCATGTTTGGTTACTTGTGCCGTAAATTTCAACTGCCCCTTCATCCCTAAAAATGCGTCTTTATACTATCCTTATATGTCCGAAACTAGAATATTCATGTGCTGTTTGGGATCCTGCCACCGATAAACAAATTAATACATTAGAACTCGTTAAAATAATTCGATTCGTTTTAACTTACGTAATTACAATAGAACTGCAAGTGTGCCTGCCATGAAAACTAACCTTTCGCTTAGTCTACTTTCTCCTCGTCCCAAAATCACACGTTTATTTCTTTTTCACAAGATGTACCATCATTTAACACTCCGCAATGATTTCATTTTTCAGCCACAATACGTATGGCCTCGTCACGACCATCGTTATAAGGTTGGTCTCGAATCATGTCACACTAAATCTTTTTTGCAGTCATTTTTCCTTAGGTCATCCACTGAATGGAACCAGCTTCCTGATGTAATCGTACCCATTTACGATAACCAAAGGTTTTGGAGCGTCTTTAGCTAACATTGTATAATCGAAGCATTTTTCCTACTATATGTCTGTAACCTAAGTGCATTTTGTATTTCGTATTTTTCATATTACTGTCGTACTCTGATACCGATTTCTTAAGACGATTTTATCCTAGCTAAAACTGTATAATTGAGAAGCCTTTGTACTTGAGCGGTCTGTTATTTTATTATTGTTTTTATGTTCGTTTTCTATATCCCTCTCCGATCTTTAATGCCTTTGGCGCTGAGCGTAATAATAAACAATAAATAAATAAATAAATAAATAAATAAATAAATAAATAAATAAATAAATAAGTTGCCCAAGAATATTGAGGTAGCGCCGCTTTTTTTTTTATTTGCGCATCTGCGAGAGAGAGTGGAGTCCTCCCTGGAGTCTTCCCTGCAGTGTTCAGCTTGACGAAAAAAGTGTGGTGGCAAAATCATGTGCAGACAGGCAGGCAAGGAGCTGCATTTAGGTCCTGAGGAACTGCGCTGGGACGTCCCCCTCTAGGAGGAGCACGTAGCAGTTGCGGGACGCGTCCACGCAGTGAACGGAAGACCGTCGCCCTCCGCCCTCTCGCAGGCTCTCTGGAAAGCCCGAAGTTGAACCGAAAGGTCGCCGCTTGTAAGGACTTCCTCCCAGTCCTCTTTTTTGTTGAACTCTTTGTCATGTAACGCAAGACATTGCGAGAGCATGTGAGCTAGTGAGCGGTAGGCGTCTTCGTAGTTCGGATAGTGCGGTTCGACGTTGGGAGAAAACTGACTCAGCCTGCCTCTAGAAGGGAAACACCCCGTTTGGAGCGTCCTATATAGGCCGGTGACTGTGGGCGAGTGAATTTAGGGTGAGGAAGCGCAAAAGACTATCCGAGAGAGATGATAATGAGTGATGACCTCGTGGAAAGTGAGCAGCGGGTCCGTGTACCTTTCGGCGTCCCCGCCTGTGAAATCGCCAGGACCGCCGCGGTGAGTGAAACCTCGTGCACGGTCATGAGCAAACCCATTGGTGTTGGGAACATATGGGTGTACGTTGGCCCTCATGTTGCCTATGAACCATTTTATGGTGCGAAACCCGGAAGCTCCCTCCCCCTACCCCCCATGCCACGATAGCTTCTGCCTCCTGCGAGATCGAGCCCGAGGCCGAACCTCTAGCAGCGGAGCGCGCGTCTTTGAATACACTTGGACGCGATGGGTCCATCAGTGCTGTAGCAATGACGATTTGCTCAACCACCGTTGCCGAAACCTTTGTAACCGAGGCACTACATTAGAACTTGCCGCTATGTTCGACTGAGACCATTGCGAAGCGATCAGAACGCTCGTACTGGGCTGCATCGACAAACGTAGCGAGGTCCGGGAGTGGTTTCGTCATCGCCCGGCATAATTAAAAAAATGCCAACGTAGCGTTAAGTCATGACATTGCATCACGACACCGCATGAAGGTATGAGTTGTGCTACTGGTAAGGTGTTCACATTAAAGACTAGGCATGGGCGAACATTCGAATAATATGAATAACGAACAAATAAGTTTGTTTTATTATGTAATTCGTTCCAATAGTGCATATTCGAGATACCAAATATTTTTTCGAATAGTTTACGAGTATACAACACCGACGAGAAACCTTCAAATGTCCAGCAGTTGCTTTTCATCAACGAACTACTACGAAGCAGGTAGCCCAGCCTTTTACAAGAATACGGAAGTTATATTGATCCCCTGATTTGGACGATAATGCTTAAACCCACCTCATTCCCAACAGAAGCTAAGGGGCGTCCTTTTCTTTCAATAAATGTCGCATTAGTTAATCGCTTAATTAATTCTCGGAACTTTAGTATCGCAAACGCGGAACTGGCATCAATTTACTGTCATCAAATGATAACAGTAGTTTTGTTCGCCGAGGCCTCAGCTATAAGACGGAGGCCTGCTACATGCTCCCGCGCAAGGTGGAAAAAATAACGTTAGCATAGGACGTCAAGTGACAAACTTGATGATGATGATTATTGTGGTTAGGTTAAGGAAAAGACGCTCTACTTTCGGCAGCTCATGTCGGGAGCACGGCTCAGCGTCCGCGGGGGTAGGGGAAAGGAACTAAAGGAAATAGAACGGTGAGAACAGTCGCAATGTACGGCTCGGGACATTATGACCCCTTGGCATTCTCTCGTGCACTGACAATGCGCAGTACGCGGGCCTCCGGGAATTTCGCCTTCATGGAAAACGAAACCGCCGTGGCCAGGATCGGACCGCGTTTTTTGGGTGGCATCCGAGCACAATTATCGCTACAGCGCCGTGGTGGGCTGAGAATCTTGAAGCCTTGTCATGGAAAACATAAAGGAGGGAATCGTGGCAAGTAGGCCTCTGTCACGCGATAGGCCAAGTGGTAGGTTAATGCGGTTACATAACGTCTCGAAGGCCATAGTCACTGCGATATAAAAGGCTGTGTCCCGTGAAATAACTGCGTTTTCGTAGATTAAATATAAATACTGTTCCATGATCAATATTTCTGAATATTCTTTCCAATTAGATGTCGTAGAATTTTAGCGCTTTCTCCAAAATTTTTGTCTCACCATTAGAATAATATTCAATTCGTATTCGATTTGGTTCCAAGATTGACTATTCGCACACCTGTATTAAAGACATCCGCTGGGTGCCGGATTTTACGTGGAGGTCTTTCCAAACATAGTCAACACTTTTTCTATTCGGATTCGTTTCCCTTGGCTTCTGCAAAAAGCAATTACTTTTTTCCTTTAAAACGGGATTTTTACCAACATATCTTGGTTTGGGTACGAATCAAATCTGGGACACAGAGTGGCCAAGCAAGCACGCTCGTAGATGTCCAGTGTCTCCCTCGACATTTCTCAATGCACGTTACCGTTTCTCCTGCGTAAGGTAGAAAAGCTCCACGCAGATGGCCTTTCTGCCTTAGACGACGGTGGCTGCTTACCCATTCTATGCGTTCGAGGACTTGTTTAATTCATTCAATGTCTTCTCATGCGAGGCATATCAGCTTATAACCACAGTCGCTACTTCAAGCGACGGCTTTACTGTAAACTTAAAAAAAATTCTTTCTCAGGGCGAGACAATTCGTTCTTATGGTCCCATCCGAGCAGCTTGGCTTCCACAACATCGTCCCAGGCACTCACCTTGGGTGCTCTCGTCTTGCGCGTGCATACCCTCGACACATAAGCACTACCCAACCGTGTGGAATGGGTTACATGTCAAATGAGCTAGAATAACTTACCAATACTCGAATGTGCCGAAGAGAAGATGCAGAGCGCGTGTCAGCGCTACGCAATGGTGTAACCCTTTCTTGGCACCATTGTCACCGACGCGGTACCACCTTGCGCCACGTGCATTAATGAAGACGGATTAAACTTGTAATCTACCTTCCACTCTGTCCCAAGGCCCCTCAAATGGGTGGCTGTTCGTGAAATGCCTCCGCCCGTGCGAACTTTTCTTTTTTACCCCGCTCATTAGAAGTCAGAATAAATGTGTAATGTGCTGACAGGAAGCGTCTGCGGCAGTGCAGCCATTAGCGAATCATCGCCGCTTGCGAAACAACGAAGTGCGTGCTCGAGAGATTACTGAGCGGCGGAACGGTGTCGACGTATCACAAGAATATCGACATTACTCAGCAAAAAGCAGGCTACACACCATTGCAAGCCATCACGCGTACATTCGGGTTGTGTCACTTCTCGTTACTCTGAATAACACTCTCGGAGGATGACTAAGAGAAAGTCACGTTAATGTGAGTGCAGTAACTGTAGCTACGCATTTGGAAGCAAAGTGATCCCTTTCTCACTATGCACAAATGCAGTTAGCGGCTTCACGCATGTCACCGATTTTGAATATCTTATTCATTGATTATTTCCCCAGTGAAGGCTGCCAACCTCCTAAAGCATGAAGTTTCTTGTTTCGGGAGATTTCCGCCAAGTGTCACATATACAAACGAATGGCTTGCATTTTATGCGCCCGGAGTACACCACATTCGAAAAAAAAGTGGATATCGAATGCAGGGTAAGGATTGTAAAAGATTAATCTTTTTTGTTTCGTTGGGGAGCCTTACAAATGTGCGTGGTTCAAAGACTGGGCCGCGGTTGCCGTCTAAGATGCCTGTGACCATGCTAAAATGATGTTGACAATAAGGTTACCGCGATGAGGACTCCTTAAAATGAAACGCTAAGGAAAAGCATCAAGACAACACCACGGCCACCTAATAGCAGCCCTGAATGTGCCTGCAGTACTTTATAAATAAATAAATAAATAAATAAATAAATAAATAAATGTATTAAATGATGGTGTAAAAATAACGCCGATGTTGGTGTGGCGAAAAAACTGACGCGGTTTATTCAAAACACAGCAATTTCGGTTGGCACCAAGCTCGAAGGATACTCAACCAATGACCTACCGTTTCGGTTCAATCATAGGAGAAAGTTCATGAACATTGAACACGTTGAACGATCAGGTGAGAAAGATTGCGATTTGTGCCGACGTTTCTGAGAACTTTCCACGGTCCCAGGATATACGTGATGCGGAAAATAGGAGAAACTTTTTTATGCAGTTCTCATGTATAAATTCTACCACACGTCAGTTTAGTCAATGCGCTTACAACAATGCGCTTAGAATCAAGGCGCTTAGAGCGAAAGAAAGAAAGAAAGAAAGAAAGAAAGAAAGAAAGAAAGAAAGAAAGAAAGAAAGAAAGAAAGAAAGAAAGAAAGAAAGAAAGAAAGAAAAGAGTGGAGATCCCCATTCTGTTACGAACTATCGGCCGATGTCATTAATTTCCACTTCCTGTAAACTTATTGAGCATATAATCATAAGCATATTTCAGAATTCTTAGATGAGTACAATATTTTGTCAGGTTCACAACACGGATTCAGGAAAGGATTTTCTACTTGTACTCAGCTGGTAACAACAGTTCATGATTTTGCGCTATCTATAAATTCCGGAAAACAAGTAGATGCAATTTTTATGGATTTTGCTAAAGCTTTCGATACGGTCTCTCACAATAAATTACTCTTCAAACTTGATTTAATTCTTCAAAATACTCAGCTTCTAAACTGGATTTCTGGCTATCTTTTGAATCGAAAACAATACGTCTCTTTCAATGATCATTGTTCTCGTACAGTACCGGTTGACTCGGGAGTGCCCCAAGGCTCCGTGCTTGGGCCTCTCCTCTTTTTGTTGTTTATAAATGACATATCATATGATATACCTGTAAAAATCAAGTTATATGCGGATGACTGCATTCTATACTCGGAAGTTGAAAACCATACCGACCAAATTCATTTAAACGACGCATTTCAAAAGGTCATTCGTTGGTGTGATAAATGGCAGATGTCAGTTAACTTTAAAAAGACCGTTTTCATGAAAATTTCCCACAAACGTACCCCTCTTCATTGTGCATATTCAGCCAATAATGTTTTTTTGCAGGAGGTGCAACACTACAAGTACCTCGGTCTTTGGATTTCTAATGACCTAAACTGGACGAGACATATTAATACTGTAATAAGCTCGTGCAATTACAAGCTATTTTATCTTAGACGAGCTCTCAAGCTTTCGACTTCCGCCGTTCGCCTTATTGCTTTTAATGCAATTGTTCAACCTTCTTTAGATTATGCTTCCATAATCTGGTACCCTCACACTAGAAAAAATATTAGCGAAATGGGAATAATTCAAAAGAGAGCTGTTAGATTTATTTATAACAGTTTCGGCCGTACCTCAATAACACGTTTATTATCAAAAGCCAATCTTCCAACACCTACACAAAGGAATAAAGTATTAAGATTGAAATTTTTCTTTCAGTTAGTTAAAGGTTATTATAAGTTAGACTTATCACACATACTTCATTTCTCCACGGGATATGCCACAAGACAGAGGCATACCCTTACAATAACCCCATTCTCCACCCGTAATAACACATTCAAATATTCGTTTTTTCCTAGGACAATTACCGAATGGAATAACCTTAGTAATGAAGTTGTTTCCCAGTCTTCCTTGAATCTTTTTGCTGCGCAGCTCCAGCAGTGAGTCTCTGAATCGTATTACATTTGATCCTGCTTTTTATTTCTATCACTGTAGCGATTCCCCACTCGTGATCAACTTGAATGTAGCGCTGATTTCATTATATGCCCTCATGCCTGTTCATTGCATACCATTGTCTTTTTGTGTACATACCTTACCTGTTTTATATTTACTTGTTTGCCGATTTGTAAACTTAGCAAATGTGTATCCACCCTGCTAAAACCCTATGTTAGGGTTGCAGTATTCATAAAATAAATAAATAAATAAAATCATGATAACCGCACGCGTTGTGGGAATTCGTGTCATGCGAAGCATTCGAATTCATTGGCAAGTGTTGGATGTAGGACCAACGTTTCAGGTAATGTGCGTGAGCAGGCAATGTGAGTGTGCGTTAACGCGGTCTAACCAGAAACGACGACAGCACCGTGGGGACTGATGGTGGGTCATGGCATGACCTAACGATAGCACTCACGTTAGTGGTCGGAACAGACGTCTCTTTTACCGAAGAACAAAATGCATGCGCATGGTGAGCTGGTTTACAGAGTGTGCATATCGTCAGCGTCTCTTTTTGGGGTATTTTTATGGGACCGAAGCAAAGTTCAGCATTATACCGAGTGATGCAGAACACACATGTTCTTATTACATGGCTATGATAGAACACACATGTTGTTATTACATGGCTATTACATGGCTATGATTACATGGCTATGACACACGTTAGAAGTGCAGTTGACGTTACAAACGCACTACCATCACAAGCGCTGGTGCAATTGGTTTATTTCCAATGCGCTACATCTGAAAGGAAAGCGGGTGGGTGGGGGCGGGGGGGAGAGAACCATAGTGTAGTGGTAGCGAGCTCGCTTGGAAACTCGTTGACATGGGTTGAACACCCCTGGCATTCTCTCGTGCACTGACAATGCCCAGTACGCGGGCCTCCGAGAATTTCGCCTTCGTGGAAAACGAAACCGCCGTGGCCAGAACGGACCGCCTTTTTGGTGGCATCGAGCACAATTTTCACTACAGCGCCGTGGTGGGCTGAGAATCTTGAAGCCTTGTCATGGAAAACATAAAGGAGGGAATCGCGGCAAGTAGGCCTCTGTCACGCGATAGGCCAAGTGGTAGGTTAATGCGGTACATAACGTCTCGAAGGCCATAGTCACTGCGATAAAAAGGCTGTGTCCCGTGAAATAACTGCGTTTTCGTAGATTAAATTAAATACTGTTCCATGATCAATATTTTGAATATTCTTTCCAATTAGATGTCGTAGAATTTTAGCGCTTTCTCCAAAATTTTTGTCTCACCATTAGAATAATATTCAATTCGTATTCGATTTGGTTCAAGATTGACTATTCGCACACCTGTATTAAAGACATCCGCTGGGTGCCGGATTTTACGTGGAGGTCTTTCCAAACATAGTCAACACTTTTCTATTCGGATTCGTTTCCCTGGCTTCTGCAAAAAGCAATTACTTTTTCCTTTAAAACGGGATTTTTACCAACATATCTTGGTTTGGTACGAATCAAATCTGGGACACAGAGTGGCCAAGCAAGCACGCTCGTAGATGTCCAGTGTCTCCCTCGACATTTCTCAATGCACGTTACCGTTTCTCCTGCGTAAGGTAGAAAAGCTCCACGCAGATGGCCTTTCTGCCTAGACGACGGTGGCTGCTTACCCATTCTATGCGTTCGAGGACTTGTTTAATTCATTCAATGTCTTCTCATGCGAGGCATATCAGCTTATAACCACAGTCGCTACTTCAAGCGACGGCTTTACTGTAAACTTAAAAAAATTCTTTCTCGGGCGAGACAATTCGTTCTTATGGTCCCATCGAGCAGCTTGGCTTCCACAACATCGCCCAGGCACTCACCTTGGGTGCTCTCGTCTTGCGCGTGCATACCCTCGACACATAAGCACTACCCAATCCTGTGGAATGGGTTACGTGTCAAATGAGCTAGAATAACTACAATACCAATACATGTGCCGAACAGAAGATGCAGAGCGCGTGTCAGCGCTACGCAATGGTGTAACCCTTTCTTGGCACCATTGTCACCGACGCGGTACCACCTTGCGCCACGTGCATTAATGAAGACGGATAAAACTTGTAATCTACTTCCACTCTGTCCCAAAGGCCCTCAAATGGGTGGCTGTTCGTGAAATGCCTCCGCCCGTGCGAACCGAACTTTCTTTTTACCCGCTCATTAGAAGTCAGAATAAATGTGTAATGTGCTGACAGGAAGCGTCTGCGGCAGTGCAGCCATTAGCGAATCATCGCCGCTTGCGAAACAACGAAGTGCGTGCTCGAGAGATTACTGAGCGGCGGAACGGTGTCGACGTATCACAAGAATATCGACATTACTCAGCAAAAAGCAGGCTACACACATTGCAAGCCATCACGCGTACATTCGGGTTGTGTCACTTCTCGTTACTCTGAATAACACTCTCGGAGGATGACTAAGAGAAAGTCACGTTAATGTGAGTGCAGTAACTGTAGCTACGCATTTGGAAGCAAAGTGATCCCTTTCTGACTATGCACAAATGCAGTTAGCGGCTTCACGCATGTCACGATTTTGAATATCTTATTCATTGATTATTTCCCAGTGAAGGCTGCCAACCTCCTAAAGCATGAAGTTTCTTGTTTCGGGAGATTTCCGCCAAGTGTCACATATACAAACGAATGGCTTGCATTTTATGCGCCCGGAGTACACCACATTCGAAAAAAAGTGGATATCGAATGCAGGGTAAGGATTGTAAACATTAATCTTTTTTTGTTTCGTGGGGAGCCTTACAAATGTTGCCGTGGTTCAAAGACTGGGGCCGCGGTTGCCGTCTAAGATGCCTGGACCATGCTAAAGTGATGTGGACACTAAGGTTATCCGCGAGGGCGGGGGGGGGGGGGGCGGGGGGGGGGGGGGGGGGGGGGGGGGGGGGGTGGGGGGGGGGGACTCCTTAAATGAAACGCAAGGAAATAAACATCTAGACAACCCACGGCCCACCTACTAGCAGCGTCTATACATGTATTAATGATGGTGCTAAAAAATAACGCCTATGTTGGTGTCGGCGAAAAAACCTGACGCGGTTTATTCAAACACCAGCAATTTCGGTTGCCCCAAGCTCGAAGGATACTTCAACCACTGACCTCCATTTCGGTTCAATCATTGGAGAAAGTTCCATGCACATTGAAGTCACGTTGAACCGATAAGGTAAGACAGATGCGATTTGTGCCGACGTTTTACTGAGAACTTTCCCGGTCCCAGGGATATACGTGAGCGGAAATAGGATAAACTTTTTATGCAGTTCTCATGTATAAATTCTACCCACCGTCAGTTTAGTCAATGCGTTCGAACAATGCGGTTAGAACGAACGAAAGAAAGACCAGAAAGAACGAGAAAGAAATAACGAAGAAAGAGAAGAAGTTGAAGAAAAAGAAAGAAAGAAAAGAAGAAGAAGAAAGAAGAAAGGAAAGGAAAGAAAGAAGAATGAAAGAAGAAAGGGAAATCATGATAACCGCACGCGTTGTGGGAATTCGTGTCATGCGAAGCACTCGAATTCATTGGATGTAGACCAACGTTTCAGGTAATGTGCTTGAGCAGGCAGCGTGCGTGTGCGTTAACGCGGCCTAACCAGAAACGACGACAGCACCGTGGGGACTGATGGTGGATCATGGCATGATATAACGATATCACTCACGTTAGTGGTCGGAACAGACGTCTCTTTTACCGAAGAAAAAAATGCATGCGCATGGTGAGCTGGTTTACAGAGTGTGCATATCATCAGCGTCTCTTTTTGGGGTATTTTTATGGGACCGAAGCAAAGTTCAGCATTATAACGAGTGATATAGAACACACATGTTCTTATTACATGGCTATGATAGAACTCACACGTTGTTATTACATGGCTATTACATGGCTATGATTACATGGCTATGACACACGTTAGAAGTGCAGTTGGCGTTACAAACGCACTACCATCACAAGCGCTGGTGCAATTGGTTTATTTCCAATGCGCTACATCGGAAAAGAAAGCGGGGTGGGTGGGGGCGGGGGGGAGAGAACCATACTGTAGTGGTAGCGAGCGCGCTTGGAAACTCGTTGACATGGGTTGAATGCCCCTCCCTACTTGGCAGAGAAATGTAAGCCTTTCTTATCTTTAAGTGTGTTTTAATGAAATATTAACGTCTATTTTAGTTGGTTCTTAACTGGCATATCCTGTATAACATTCATGTGTCGCATAACCACACACCAAAAGCCGAGCACGACTTCCAGGAGCTATGTTTGTTTACATTATCGCTAATCGTAACGTCAATGAGCAGTTTAATATTTTAGCAACGCGAAGATCATGCATTAGTGTTCGTCATGCAATCATATGCTGCCATACCAATTCCAGGGTATTGAGATGAATGAGACTACCCTGACAGCATCGGGACATAGGTGGCCAGACAGATAAATACATTGTGCCCTTTAGTTTGCCAAGAAATGCTTCGCATTTAAGAGAAACAAAGAAGTTCCGATATGAAATATACCCACTTTTCGGACTACAAGGGAGCCGTTAGGTCACTGAAACGCGAAATGCGAGTGAAGTTATGAGAAAGATAGGTCAAATATTAGCATCCCCTAGCAGTCATTTTTTTCGCCTTGTAGGCGCATGGTACCAGTCTTCGCTATAGCACGCATCCCAAGAACAATGTGGCGTCGTCCCCTGTGCGCCAGCGCCAAGGTGGTGGTGGAGATGTTACGTCAAGCAGAGCACGAGATACAATTCTGGTTCGTGGCAGATGGACGAGAAGAAAGTCAGGACAGCACGAAAACAGGGATCCACTTGCACACGTAATAATGGTGTAATAATGGTGGGGAGAGGTAATAATGGTGCGCGGCTCTCATGCTTTGCTGTCTGCTACAGCAGTTTCGGCTGCTAACGCGCACTGCAGGACAGCATTGCACCGCGCTCAACCGTCGATACCGACGGTGGTGCGGTTTGTGCACTCGTGTCGTGGCAGGCTCAGCCGAACGTCCAGCACCGTACGTGTGACGCCCAGAAGAACTTAGGTTAAGACAATAGCGCACGGAAAACGCCAATAGTGCCGAAAATGCCAATAGTGCCGAAGATGCCGAAGTTGCCTTTTGTACACTGGTGTACTATAAAAGCGCGGCGCAACAAAAAAAAATCCACGCATATCCACGGAGTGAATGATGATGAGTGGGCGAAGCTCCGGAGGTTCATCGGTAAAAACCGTGAATCTTCCGTGAATCTTGCCCAATATATCATCAAAGACGTGGATGGATGGATGGATATTAGGAGCGTCCCCTTTATAACGGGGTGGTGTTACTCCTGAACGGGGCGGTGTTACTCCCTGTTACTCCTGAAACCCATGGCCTCCGGTAGGGTAGTCCACAGCTACACCTGGGTGGACATCTGTACATTCAATCAAAATATGTTCTGTCGTTTCCCTAGCTTTTCCACAGCACGTACATGTATCCCTTCTTTATTGAATTTCGCTCTGTAACTTCGGGTTCTCAGGCAACCGGACCTTGCCTCAAACAGTAAAGCGCTTCCCTTTGAATTATCGTATAATTTTTCTGACAAACACTGTGTGTCGCCATCTAGCGCTCTCCTATCACACTGGAGCACGCAGCGAGCGCCTCCGCGCCATCTATTGATCAATTCACGTACTAGCTAAGCAGCACCGCAACGCTCGGACGGACGGACGGACGGACGGACGGACGGACAGACAGACAGACGGACAGACAGACAGACAGACAGGCAGGTAGACAGGCAGACAGGCAGACAGACAGACAGACAGACAGACGGACGGACGGACGGACGGACAGACAGACGGACGGAGAGACGGACAGACGGACGGACGGATGCCCATACATCTGAATGAAGCGAGCACCGCAGCGCCATCACGCCATCTAGGGAGCACTTCACGAAATAGAGGTGGCTACTACAAACGGAGCATGGACAGACCCACGGCATAAGGAGCTCCGCCCGTAAAGAAAACGCATAATGCATGATGTGAGCGCTAACCGTTCCCCGCATTCATCCACCTGAGTTTATTTTATCACCAGAGGAGGAGGAAGAAGAGGGAAAAATGTGGTTGATCTCTCTGTCGTAGGAATCGGTAGGATATAAAACTGAAACCTGACTTCGCACATAAGCGGCACTCTGGCGTTTCGAGGGGAGGGAGATGGTTTGGATACTCCGAACATGTGAATACCTTGCATGAACGCATGAGCGGCACCTCGACCCTAGCTGCACAGCGATCTTCGACAGTTGCACACAAGCGGAAGTTCTCGAACTGGTCATATATCACTATAGACACTAGACTGAATGCTCCAGCGCCCTGCTTAAATCTGCTCTATACCAGGAGTGTCTGCCGACGGCAAACCTTTGCAAGCGAAACGGAAATGTTAGTCAGCGGATTGTTTTCTGAACGCACACTTCGCCGTATGAAGGAAGCATAATTTGCTTGTCGGCGGCCGTCTTTGCGTTCCTGGAGTAGAGCGTGCCGCAGTGTAGCTGGCGTAACTGGCTGTCATAGACGTCAGACAAGACAAATTATGTAGCCGCCGTGGCTGAAGCAACGCACCGGCAAGACGCCGAAGCCTGCGCGGCGATAGAGGCGTCGAGACTACGGAAGCGTTGACTGCCGGCGCGTACGACTTCGCTCCATCGTTCCTAGGTGGCGGTACCACCGCTAAGAACCAAGATTGCAGGGAAGGGAGGCGATCTTAGTTTAAGAGGAATTTGGTGTGACAAAAACTTTACTGTAACCGCACATCAATTAGATGAAAATTGTAAAGCAGTGTATAGCAATGATGTAGGGCCCGTTTCTTCCTCCGGTCTGGCGGTGGTGTGGTCGGCTTCGCTTACAGCTGCTACCGCCGCACCCTGGCAGGTTGTGCATTCGAATCCCAGTGAGTGGAAACTTTTCAATCCCAAACAAATGTTCATTTTTCTGTCGACTACTTCCGTTACGGAAGTACGTCACAGATTTCTTGGTGGACCCGGCATAAAACATTTTGCGTTTAAAACATTTATTTCTAGGGCTTTCAGGACCTTGGAGATCCCCCCTCCCCCCCCCCCCCTGGGTCACCGCGCGACCCCATCACACTCAAGCGTTCACTCCCAGCAGGTCGATGACGCTGGCAGCATGGCTGGCGGTGATCTGTCTTGACGTGTCCGTGGAGCGTAGTTTCGTCTCCCAGTCCTCACAGGTTTGGAGTGACACCGGCCCACCGGGAAGAGAAGACGGACAGGCTAGGAGGATGTCCGTTACGCTTACCATAGGCGCAATGCAGGGAGGGCAGCAAGGACGGGCTTGTCGGTAGTGGGAAAAGAGGGAATGGGTAGGAAACGTTCGCGTTTGGAGACGATGGCACAGGTGCTGTTCCTACTTGTGAGGGAAGAGTGGAGGGTGGAGAGGGGTATACTTGCCTTGTAGCTCAAGCGTTTTGCGGTGAATTCACAAAAGGTACATGCGCCCTCCTTTTGTAACCGCCATGAGGTCCGCTTATTCCCGGTTCCTTGAAACCTCGGGATGAAGAATCGGCGGCCTCATTACCCGAGTTCCGCAAATGCCTGGGCATCCAGATGAGCTCAGCGTTACGGGAAGAAAGCGGGGTTTCTGTCAATATGTGGAGGGTGGCATGGCGAACTCTACCCCTAGCACAAATAAAAGCATAGTTTTTGAACTGCTTAGTGTGTAAGTGGCGCTTCAACTGCCGAGTCATAGCTCTAGAGCTATCTCCTCGGCTTCGTATGGTCCGTTCACTGAGGTAATTCTTTTACTAATGAAGGACCGTATGGTATGTAAGCCAGCGCTGTTGCTCCGTGCTGACGCTTGCAGCATCCACCCAAATGATATCCTGCAAGTCGCCGAGCGCTTTACGAAGGGTTGCTGCCCTGGCCTTGCGTCGTTGGGGGTTTCGGTCGGGATGCACGTTAAGAGGTGGCGGTCGAAAGCAAAAAGTTTAGCGAATCTTCTTGGGAATAGATATGAGGAAGCTATGATTGGTGGGGCTGCAAATTTGGAGTTCCCGTGGGGGTGCTCGCTAGTCGAAGAAATTTCGGCTGTAGGTGTGCGCGCAATGTTTATTGTATGGTACGTGTTATGCAAACCTAACTCTGTCAGGCATACGTGAAAGGTGTTTCTGAGGAGGCGCGGCCTTCATAGGCTGCGCCTCCTCACTCGCATGGTACCAAGTACCACTCGCATAGTATTTGCTTCTCGCAGACTGTGATCTCTGCCTTTGACACTGCATATTAGCTGCGTGGTGACATTACGCGTAATGTTTACGCGCTTGATATTTTCGGTATGTTTCCCATCTCGTTCCAGGTGCAGTCCCAGGATACGAATTGTGGGAACCTCTGGGTTTCGCCTACCATGTACGCAAATGTTTTACCATTGGCGAGATCAAATAACTGGTATGAGAAGATCTCAGGGTCTCTTTACTCGTTCAAAGAGAAGGATAATCAGAAGACGTATCAAATTCGTGTAACATATACAAACATAATCATGTACAGCGACAAATTATTCAATGGTTATAAGGCCAAAGGTAACGCATCGGAACCCACGACAAAGCCAGTATGTGCGTTCGTATTGAAATTCTTTTGTGATTTCATAACGCACGTCTCTTTCCTCCCTTCAGGCCTCTTTTACTGCTGCGGAGGAGTACTCGGGTCTCGCACGCTCGAGGAACAAAGGACGCAGTTCGCCTCTGTGCAAACCAACACAAAGGGCATTTATTTGCGCCGCCTACATCGGGTAAGCACGCTGGGCAAATTATACCAACAGGCATGGTAAAATATAGCAAAAGAAGCGGTATAAATTATGTTCGACTCACCAACACAGGCTACCGCGCTAGTTGTGTTCACCCATGTCAGAAAACTAAGCCAATGTTGCTCGTGACGTATGTCTCGTGAACGGACGCTCAATTGCAGAACAGGAAAGCCGTCCTCGGGGTTGCCCTAGCGAAGCCCGTCGCCACCGCGCGAGCGACGACGTCCCAAGCCCAAGAAATTGAGGATCGTTCCCGTTGGTCGCGCATATCCTCGCCGCCAGGTAGCGCTACCGCGGGAACCCCGGTGATGGCGTCGCGGCTCGTCCCCGCGCGACAGCCACCTTGGAGTAGTTTTGAGGAAACGCGACCACCACCCGATAAAAACTGGATACCTGTTCTAGATAAAAGCTTACCAGGGGATGTCAACGCCCCCATATCCCCCCAAATTGAAATAATTACATATTTCTGCAAAAGCACAGCTACAAATGCACCGCAAATACAAGGCTGTACATGCAGCTTCAGTGTGCTTCGCGTATGTTCACGCAATTTGTGTCCTTCAAGCGCACCACGACACCGCCACTGGTGGACACCGCTGGCGTCGCTGCTAGCAAAGCTTCATGCGCCGCCACATAGGCGGCCTGTCTTCGGGCTTTGGTAAGGCTTGAAGACCAGGCTCCAGACCAGGACTCTGAAAAGGTCACGTGGTTGTCGGCATGAGCAAGTGTCATTGGCACAGACTCGCGTTCCGGCGGAGAAAGCCGCAACAGATTATGGCGCCTACCCAGCCTCCTCTCAGCCGCCGAGGGTGTGCAGGAGGATGCAAGCAGGCGTTCATTCCATGGTGGTTGTAAGTATCTCCGTGGCTCGACCTGAGTTCCGGAAATCAGAGCAGAAGATGCTCAGAAGGCGGGAAGGTGCGGGTGACCTCACCACCACTGCGTACACTGAAACTAGCGCTCTTGACAGAAGGCTGGAAGGGTCGACACAATACTGAAGCAGGCCAAAGGAGAACAACTTTACACATCGACCACATGGTACGATGTTTCGTTCGGCTACCAAAGATTTCGGCGGCTACTGAGACGCCATCTTCACCTCAACAAAGGTCACTTTCTTGAGTTCATTTAGTGCGACGCAAGCTAGAATGAGGGATACAATGTGCGTGTCACCTCCACGTCCCGGTCCGAGTGGTTCTGTCCCACGTGCGACAGCCAGCTCCAACGAGCCTCCGGCCTCACGTGTCACAGCGCTTGACAAGAACCAACATCAAAACAACACCCCCGAAGGGCACCGAATATGTATGGGCAGCCGCGAGGAGAGTAGCTCAGCTGGGGACCTTCTCCCCTCGCTATGTGCGAGCAGCTGAATGGTAGGCGCCCACTGTCCCGGACAGTGTCGGAACGCCGGTGGCGAGCTGTAATACCAGACAGTCCGCTACCCGCGGCCCACGCGGCCTCTCGGCTCCCTGAGCCGTCACACACGGGGTCAAAGGAATACAAGAAGCCATTTACAGAGATACTCGGACCACCCACGAGGCTTCCGTAATGAGATACTTCGGGCTCGCCTACTACCTTCGGGCACTAAGCCTCGTTTCCTCGGGATGCAGACCACGTGGCTCTCGTGACGACGATCTTCCATAAAGTGGAACTAGCATGCCCACAAGTAAGAACACGTTTAAGTGGCCAATCGCCTCGCTCTCAAGAAATAATGCGCCGACTCCAACGATCAAAATCCATGTTAGGCGTAATCTTGTCTGGTTCAAACAAAGGTTGCCTTGAACTGAGATAAGCTGTCGTCCGATGTTCAAAGAGCTCCACGTTGGCGCCAGATTCGGGGTAGAAGTCGGGTCTCCGGCGCTCGAGAATGAATCTACACAATTCACCTCAGTGTAAACCAACAAAAAGGGCAGTTATTTATTCGCACTTCTTACATAGAGTAGGTATGCTAGCCGATTCATACAAGCAGGCATTATAATGTAACAACCAATGATGTTCGACTACTCACAACAAGATATCAAACAAGTAGTGTTCGCCCATTCCAGGAACTGCGTTGCTCATGAAATATATCTCTCGAACAGAGGCTCGATTGGAGAACAGGAAAAGCGATCGCGGGATCGTCCCAGCGAAGCCCGTCGCCACAGCACGCGACCAAGTCCCAAGCCCAAGAGAGAGAGGATCGTGCCCCGCCACGGTGGTCTAGTGGCTATGGTACTCGGCTGCTGATCCGAGGGTCGCGGGATCGAATCCCGGCCGCGGCGGCTGCATTTCGATGGAGGCGAAATGTTGAGGCCCGTGTGCTGTGCGATGTCAGTGCACGTTAAAGAACCCCAGGTGGTCGAAATTTCCGGAGCCCTTCACTACGGCGTCTCTCATAATCAGAACTGGTTTTGGGACGTTAAACCCCACAAAACAACAACAACGAGAGAGAGGATCGTTTCCCGTGGTCCTGCGAATTCTCTCTGCGAGTTGGCCCTACGGCGGGGACACTGACGATGATGTCACGGCTCGTGCCCCACGGGAAACGAACCTTGGAGTAGGTTTGAGCAAACGCGAGCTCCACGCGATAAAAACTTATCAGGGGATGTCAACATCCCCACAATCTTTATTGCTTTTCCGCCGAATTTTCGCCGATCTTTATCATGCATCACAGCAAAGCAATTGACCTTGCAGGCTGCACACATGCGCTGCGTTTGCTCGCTCATGTACTTACAGCACTCGGGCGTGCGTGACTGAAGCCGAAACCGCATGAGAGCGATTTCGTGCGCGACAACGGCGACGAGCGACGACTTCGAGCGACAAAACTGGCCGCCGCGCGAATCGCTTGGGTCTCAAAGTCCAGAATTCGTCGCTTGTCGCCCGGAAGCGCTATGAGCGACTAAGAAATAGCGCGAAGCCGGATCGGGATGCATGACGTAATGAATCAAGTATTACCGATTGTCACACAAAACGAGCAAACGATTAAATTTTGATACACGCAAGGATAAGAACCAAGTGCAAGACCTTTAGAAATATTTATCCTGCTCTTTACAGTAAAACGCATCAACCTAAATTAATAAAGTACGCATCACGCCAGTTTCGGCGCATACTTCCTGCCCTCATACCGGCAACACCGTGGAAACGTCGCTAAAAGTCGTCGCTCGCGTGGGATATGATGAGCAAACGCGACAGCCATCTTCATTGTGTCGCTTGTCGCTCGCAAGTTCGCTTGCATGCGGTTTATACCTTACAGTGCAGTATTAACGTTCCCCGTGTGCGTGTGTCACTTACTTTTTTGCTTTGTTGTCGTGGCCTCGCCTGTGCAAGTAATTTTCTAACGCTGTTTCAACGCCAAATTGCCACAGTGTCGATAAGAGCCGGTGACGTAGCCCGCTGTTTGAACACCAAACTGACATGCCAATCCCTCTAAAATTGCATAATACGGTGACTAGAGGGTCAGTTGTCATGGAGCGACAGAGAAGTAAGCTGTGTACAGTCATTTTTATTATGCTTGTGGTTGCCATTGTGGAAACAGTGTCATCAGTGAGTTGCACTATTGCCGCTTTAGCCCTGTCATGCTCAAGTCTAGGAAGGCCCAAAGGTCTGCCAAGTAGAGTAACAGCACACACTCGCTAAGAAGTGCTGAATTTTTACAGGCTTCATTCCGGACATTTGCGGTCGACAAGACCTTGACTGATTAATTGCACAGGTGGAGACGTATTCATGGCGGGTTCGACTGTACCACAGGACATCACTGGCGTGCTGAAAGGGCGCTATAAGGAGTGTGAATGCAATGGCTTTCAGCGCCTTGTTGATCTAGTTGGTCATGACAAATTACCTGTTGGCTGGTGCATTCTCTGTGGGCACTCACCTGTCTCACATGGAGCTCTCGTCAACCTCTGTGACGGTGCCCAGGAAGGTAAATACTATTCAGTTGTTGTACAAACCCCAAAAATGTGAACTGCCTTGTTTTAGTTTGGCAGCACACTGTCATGCATGTAAACAACAAGCACACTTACTAACGAAAGGGAAGGGGTCAAGGGATCGTTCTTTATTTGTTAGAAACAACTTAATGAGCAAACAGACAATGAAGCCTAGGAAAGCATAGGGGCAGTTACTTGTGGTATTGTAATTGTGGAGAAAGTAGAAAGGAATTAAAGTGGACGAAAAGACAAACCTACCTTCGGTGGTAAGCGAACCCACGACCTTCGGACCCACGACCTCCGCAGATTTAGATATCAGCAGAATGAAAGTCATGCTAGAGGCAACGCCGGATGCTCGATAGAAAATCCCGGAGAATGAGCTTCCTGTGTACTTTCTGAACCCTGATGTGGTATGACTACCTTTAAATTTTGTGGACTTCTCATAAATCCTATGCTCTTCTAAGAACTCATGGTGTTGATAATGGATCCCAAAGTAAATACACCAAATGCTAGAGAGGTGCATGTAGTTTGCACTCTGGGTCTCTTGTGTACCATGACTTCTAGCTGATTTGGTAACGTTTATTGTTAGGTAGAAAAGTTGATGCTATGAACATTTATATACAGGCTGAATTTTTTTCTTTAATGTACTCATTTCTTCACAGACGGAAGTATTGTGGAATTGCAGTATTTGTGTTTTGAAAACTGATTCCTCTTTTAAATACATAACTAGTTAGCTTTCTGTGACCCAATTTTTTGTAACCTACTGTCAGCACAATTCAGATATGTCTAGTTCAAGAGGTTGAGCCTTGTCACTCCAAAAGTAGATTCAAACCGAAGTCCGGTTTGAAGCTACTTTTGGAGACATGGAGGCCAAGCTTCAAGATGTTCGGAAGACGCTGGGCCGAACAAACTTCATCGAGATTGACGCATACCTTCGGCCAAAAAAAGCTGAATTAACCTTGATCTCATTGGTAAGTGTCCTTTATGCTCAGCGTGTTAACGCCCCTTTACTCGCATGCTAGTCCATATTTTAGCCGATGTTTAAAAATCAAAGTGACGGATCTATGTCACATTTATTGTTTGGCAAAAGAACTGTATTTTAATTTAAGGCCATTTTGTTTAGTTTGGGCAAAGTTATGGACACCTATTTATAAAAATTTAATAGCTATCAGTTCTTGCTAAGGCAGAGGACGTTCTGCTGCACAGTAGTGAACTAAAGTTTCTTTTTAAGGAGGCGCATGAACGAGACGTGCCTCTCCGAGGCCCTTCTATCATCGCCCAAGATGAAGGAAACAAACTCATCTGCAAGGGCCACACCATTCATCTGCCTGCGGGATCATCGATGGAGCATGCTCTAATGATTTGCCCAACACTTTACATTGTCTTGGACATCACCTACCCACATGCTTTTGGTCAAACCTTGGGTTTGATACAGACAGCATTACTTAAAAGGGAGCCATTTCCACGCTGGTTGATGTCACGCAAACTTAAGCTATTTTTAAAGCTGTTGAAACATTCTCCTGCAAGAACTAGTTAGCTAGCTAGATGCTGCATCTAGCGTATTTTTTTTTCGATCAAGGTCTGCATCTGTGTTTTACATTACAAGCCATGAGTTATTTGCAAGTAATGTATTACCTGTAGTCAGTGAGAAAAATTCTGTTTTGAGGAAGAGCCCATCCTCATATACTTACAACATGAGAACAATATTTTGTGATATCTGAATGTTAATGTTTGTATTGGCTGTTCCGAACGCTTTCTCTATCTGTATAACAGTTTTAGACAAGGCAGCTCTCCCTTCTAAACATGGAAGAATGAAAAAAATTTGACCTCTTATACAGAGCATTCCTGTCAGCCTTCTTTTTAGTGGTGACACAGCTTATCCTTGCCTCTTTGTAGCTTTCTGAATTACTCCTTGTTCGCTGTTTGTGTTTGATGCAGTGGACTGGCTGTTTAGTACTTGTGCTTGCTTGGCTCTGGTGGGCGGTGCTACAGCAATTTAGCACAAGTGTGCTATAAAAAGTGTTCTTCACTTGCTTGAGTGGTTTTGATAAGGAAATTGGTGATACAGCTGCAAATGCTCAGCAATTTTGAATTGATATTTGTGATAATAACTAATAGCTTATGCTGGAAGGTTAAGCCTGCCAGCACGTTTAGTTTCAAGCAAAGCCTGTACCTGCGTTTGCGCTTACAAGCTGCCTTTTTTTATCTTGTCAGCTATAAAAGACCCGTTTGGAGGAAAGTGTGTCCTATATATGCTATAATTTATAACTTGTGAGCGGTGCTGTAAGCTATCGACAATTTTTTAGCACTGCCTTGTCATTGTAAAGTGGTGCTAAGACATCTCATTATGTTTCAATTTCGTGATATCAGAGTGTTTTGTTGGGCGCGACCTTGTTTTTAATATATCTGTGTTTCTGTTTTTATTGTACTGGCAGAACGTTTTTTTTTTGAGGAAATACCGGTCAAAAGAAAATATCTCGTGTAAAGGGTATCATCTAGCATTCTTTTCCATGACAAGACATTGTATTGTTGGCATGCTGTAGCCTTCAGTATTACGCCGAAGTTATGTTATTTCTTGCTGTGGAGTATGTGTCTGTTGCTTGTTTAGTCATTTGTTTTGATATTCTTGTTTTTGCATTGCTGCACTTTTGAACAGTTGTGTAAAAAGGTTTTTATATAATAAAGTATGAAATGGAGCATGTGTAATTTTTACAGTAGTGTTTCGTACTATTGAATAAGTGTATTTACATTTTAAAACAGCATGACTGTTTTTAGCACCATTTTCCTGCAAGACTTCTAGCACAATTTTTTAGTTGGCCAGGGCACCTGTGGTGATAATTGGCTTCATGTCATTTATCACCATAGGTGCCCTGGCTAGCTGAAACCGTGTTCCAGATAATTATATATGGAGCATTGTTCCAGGTAATATAGTAGCCAATTTATACAAAACAGTGTTGCAGGAATGAGTATGTGGAACATGGTTTTGCTTACTTCGTTCTGCAGAGAAAAGGAACACCGTTCCAGGCATTAATGTGTGGAACGTGGTTTCTCCTACATCATTGTAAACATAAGAGCAACAATGTTCTACATAATTAAAATTTTATCCAGTTCACGTGTTACTGCTATATAAGGGGAACTTTTTTGCAAAAAAGTTGCCCTTACTAAGTGGAACTTATGTGTAACGAGATTAAGAGTGTATCCACGTCAATACATGCCAATGCATCTGTAAGCAGTTGTGGTGCAACGAACAGCAAAATCAAGTAAATCTGCTAGAGTGGCCTGCTACACTGTTCGGAATAGTCACTGCCAACTACAACAATTTACGCAGTTTTAAGAATTCAGAGATTTAGCAATTTCATCATTCTCAGCATTCAGCCTTCATTGCAGGCTCGCAGCTTCAGGAGCAATATTAATTGTAGCAAACATGCACTTGCAAGTGAGCGTCTCCCGTGGGCAGCGCGTGCTGGTACGAAGGGCTTTGTACGTTGTGTGTCACAAAGCTAGACATACGAAGCTAGGGGAGGCCGCTAAATGAACATACAGAAGACGAGCGCGAACTATAAGTGAAGCACGCACGAAACGAACGCACAGATATACACCGAACGAGCGCGAATAAGCTGCCACAATGGATACGCTCAGTTTGAACAGCGCTCCTGTTGCAAAGGCGGCTGCCCGTTGCGCTCCTCGCGCCATCTCGCTGGTAATGAAGAAACGCTATAAGCGCCTGCCGTCTCTGAGTCCTGCTAGCGGTAAAGGGTGTGCATAAAAGGTTCGCCGTTAGCTTTTTGAAGCGTCTGCTCTTTGAGGCGTAGTGGTTAGCGCCACGCCCTGCGGAGTGAGAGGTTCCTGGTTCGATTCCGCGCGTCGGAAACATTTATTCGAATTATTTTTCTTTGGGAAATTTATGTATATATATACATCCTTATACATATACGGTTCATGACGGCGGCGACGGGGACGGCAAAAACCAGCCGAGACTCTCGATATAATTGCTATCGCAATAAAATCTCCAGAGGTGCCGTTTAATGAACAGTGAGTACTTTCAAGAACCATTGTGACGAGCATACGCTATCGGTGTTTGAATCTTCTCAAAAAATTGATCCGGCTTAGCTCAGCTAGGCTCGGTTGTGCAAGCTTGTGTTGCTAAGCCGGGTCGGGCATATATAGAAGAACACTGTTTACAAGGTTTATTTCCGGTCTCGTTTTAAGGCAGAAAATACTGCTCTATGGTCGTAGAAGTAGTTTGCCGCCGTTCCAATGTTGGCCACAGAGTAATTCCAGCCCACCGACTCTCTACGAAACACCATGTCTATTACACCAGCACTGTTACGTCTGCTGGGTGGTCCGACGCAGCCTGTCGCTTTCGCGGCTGCGAACGCGCACAGAACTTTAGCACTGTTGCACCAGCATCCCCAGTCACTGCTTCCATCGCACGATCACAGCACAACGGCTGAACAGAAGCAACTGAAGCGATAACCCGCTAACCGACGTGATAGAGAGAGCTTAGAGAGAGGTTAGAGAGAGCGGTGAATCACGCGGGTACAGCTAGCGAGGTTGCGGTATTCAGCAGCGGCAGATTGAACTTGAACTTAAACAGCTTGAACAGCTTGAACAAACAACTTGAAGAACTATCCTCCATATCTATAGCACAATAGTCTCATTTCTTGGCCATCTAGACGGCGTAACCGCTCTTGGAAACAAATGCAAAGCAAAGCGATAGTAAGGCAAGACATCAATGCGAAGGACGGAGACTACAAGTCAACGCCTGCCAAGAGCACGAGTAATTTGGTTTCCCATTTCATAAAAGCGTTATCCGTCGGTGTGTTCACCGTGTGCGATCGGTAGAGAGTATTCGGGCAAACAGTTTTCTTCCACCCCCTGGAAACGCGGGAACAGTGCACTTTTGTTCGCCGTAATGACCATGCCTGAAGGGTCGATAGGGGGACCTAGAGAATGACTCGTACTTCACGAAAGCTTTAGAAAAGGTATATTGGCCAATGAACAGAAACCAGCAGAACTAAATGAATTAGATGACAAGCAAAAGCGCTATCGCATTATCCGTGTTTTATACAAGCAAGCCGTGCCAAAAAAAAATGCATCACTCTCGAACGGCTTGCTCAGCCGTGTTACAAAGCGCTGTATTGAATTGATTTTATCCGTTGGAATAACGGAAGTCTCGCCTCGTCAGGGAGCCTAGATCGATTTAACTGTCGCGGATCGTTTTGAGGATGTTCTCTTCAGCTTACGTTGTTGGAGCAAGAAAACGTTCTCGCTTGCCTACGCACGTGTTGCCGATCATTTTTGGTGTTTCGATTTGTATCTTACTTTTGTGACTGATGTTCTCGATGTCTGAGCTTTACTTTTACTCCGAGAGCGCTTTGCTACACATAACGTATGTCTGAAAAAAATAGAGACTGGAGAAGATTCTGCTGCAGCAAGCCCGAAAATGGCGCTGAAGTCGACAGACGTGACTCTTCGCGTTGACGAGGGCATCGATCACCCCTTGCTTCCGGGTTATCGGTATAGCGGCTGGCGACTATGTTTCTTCGCGGTGCCGAAGACCTTCAAGTGTTACCCGTGTCATTAACGGCTCGCTCCCTGGACATGAACAATTTGCGTCGGGCGTGGCACGGAATAGAATCAGAGTGCCCATAGACCATTCGTAGACAAACACGCGAGCGCATGCGTTTAGAAGCTATGCAAGACGTCCCTAATGACGTATACAGGATACACGAGGAAACGAGGAATTTTCATAACAATTCGATCTTGCACTGAAAGAGCTAGTTTCACTTATCACTATCAAATAAGTGACATAAGCGCTCGTGCACTTGTTCCATTAAGTGCCAAATGTGTGGCATTTACGTGCGCTTTTCTTTTCCTCGCGCGTTCATGCTTTAAAACCACTACTATATGAGACGCAGGTGATACATCAAAAATCTTTCTCCTCTTGCGCTCATGTCAACAGCCCAGTACTAGATAAACACGGAGGCGTTTCATCAGATGATAAAACAAAATGGCAGCGCCAGAGCTCTACCGAGACACACCGAAGCACGGAGGCGATGCCTGCAGGGCGGAGTCTTGGCGTCGCTGCGGATGCGGAAATGACGTCACGGCGCTTATACTCGTAATGAAAGCCGGCGTCGCCGACACGGTGACAGAACGTGCCACCTTTCCGCGTCGAGCGCATTGTCGCCAAGATAAGGCGGCAAAAGAAGTGCGTCACTCCCGAAGAAGTGGAAGCGCGGCGCGAAGAGCGAGCGAGACCGCCAGGTATCACGCCTGTGAAGCGGCTGCGTTGGGCAGATCTGGAGTTGCGAGCCCATGAAGACGAGCAAAACAGTTTGCTTATGCACAGGTGACGCCAAAACGATCAAGGCCAGCGAGTCGCCCCACCGAACACCAAACACACACGCGCGCGCACACACACACACTCGCGTACGCACACAACACACGCACTGCACATACTGATAAAGCTAGGTGGGACAGTGGGATTAACTCGTTGCACAGTCTTCGCAGCTGAGAATAAAGCTGTCCACGCATTCGTTCAAATGTTGCTAAGCAGCGGATGTGCAATGCTTACGCTCTGGACGTGACGCACATATTGTTATAACTACCGGTACGGGTATAGCTGGGATAACCAAGTCACTTTTGCAAGAATCCCGCCAGAAAAAATGATGCGGTCTCTGCCGCTAATGTATGAGCCAATATTGCGCCAAAGTTGCATAAACACGAGGCAGTTGGAGTGAATATAGTACGCTTAAAATTTCGAGTTAAGTCTTAGCGTTTTTTGGGTGAGTACTGCGCATATTTATTTCTAGATATGCTTTTTCTTATGAGCTGCAGCTCTAACGTAGGGGCTATTTTTTTATTTTCTATTGATCATTGCTACTTAAAACATTTATATTTCTATACGTACTGCGTTCGCTGTACATGGACGCCTTATATCGTCGCGTATAATTCGAGCAAAAGTCCATTTGCAAGCGACATTACAAACATTCTGCTATGGAAGCACAACAGTTAAGTTGTGGAGTCGTGTTTCTCGTTAATAGCACACCAGCAAACCGCAACACCAGGATCGCGTTCGTACGAAGGTGTCAGTCTCTTCGTCACCGTTCGGCGACACTTTGCGATCACGGAGGCCACTTGCGAATATGAAAATTTCATAAAATATGGCAAAGCCAAACAAGACAAGAAACAGGGCAAAGGCAGACGAGCAGATCAGCGGCGGCTGCTCTACGGCTCGCTCGCTTCCCTCTCTCCACATGCAACACAGTTTTTATACACTCGTGATATGGGGCGGCGTTCTTTTGGAAAGTCCTTCACTCGATGTACACCAGTCATACAGTCAGGCGGGTTTTCCGGAAGTACGCGTCTCCTCCGTTAACCCTTTGCAACACTCACGGCAATACCGCACGGTCTCCTTGCCGAGTGGCGCTGACCACGCTAACGCGGCGTCTACGACGACACACCACTCAGACACTTCCCCTTGCACCGGCCACCCGCTGGGCCCTCAGGTGCCCTCAGAGTGGGACGATGGTCGTTTCTCTTGTTCCGCTCCGTGCCCAAGCGAAAATGCCGCCGCCTCGTTTAATTCGTTCTGCATCGTCGGCGCGTCGCGACGTGGCCGTCCCCGGTCGTTTGGAGTGCTAGTCTCCCCTTCCTATCGCCTGCGCGCATCTACCCATTCAACATTTCGGCGGAAGCGCCACGTTCCATACACACAGCTGCGTATTGCGACCGCAGTGAAATGGAGGAACAGCTCACGTAGACGTTTCGCGTACTGCACAATTACGGCATGACCTTGACGTGCCCCGTCTTACATGTCGTAAGATCGGATGGCCGAACTTAACTACAACAGACGTGCGTTGGGGACAAAGGAGCGACAAAACATTCTAAGCCAAGAAGTGTCTGCAAACGGTTAAAGAAAATGCTTCGAAATGACGTAATGACTGACTATTAAAAGGAAAGAGTGTTTCAAGCCGGAATACATCCTCAAGCATATGTACAGCTTTGGTGTTGTGCGGAATTGTTTTGCTCGGTGTAGTACAGTGGTTGTGTCATATACTTCTCAGTTATTCGTACCTTCAATCAAGGAACGAATACGGCACTACAACGTATAACTGAGTGCGGCTTTCTTCGGCTGACGTTGGTGACAAAGATCAGTCGCTATTACTTTCCGCTTTTCCGTATCATACATGCACTTCCGTCGTGGCAATGGAAGAAGAGAGTGGTACTGTCGGGAACACCGATAGTTGGGTGCTATGCTTAAAACACCACGCCCCATGCCTGTTATGATAAATGGTATCACGTTGTATGGTGGAACACTTTTCATGTTGCTTGCCGCTAGCAATATAAGGTTACGGTGAAACGCTTGCCCTTCGCGAATTTCAAAAACCCTGCAACAATGCTTGGCACGACAATCAGCAAAAAAAAGTCCCATCTTCTTCCCTTGGCGTATATGAAGATGGGCGTAGAAGGGCATGAATTTATGCCTACCATGCTTAACAGCTCGAGACAACAGTATTATACGCTCGTCATTTACGTCACGTATAATGTGAGCTGTAGTGGAGTGAGCGCATGAGACACGTTTGCATGTCAGGAAAATTGTCCTCTTGGAACGAAACATTAGGCATATAACTAATGAAGGTAGACAGACCGCAGGCATGTCTATGTCAGAGCTATAGTTGAATATGCCTGTCCTGTGTGGGATCCGCTTCGCAATGTACATATTGAAGTACTTCAGTGTATCCACTCTATTAAAGCCAGATTTGTTCAGGGGAAATATAGCCCACTTGAAAGCTCTCATGACATGAGAGCTGGATTTTTAGACAGCGCCATTAAAATTTGCCACCTCAACTGGCAATCGTCGAAAGATCTAAGAATCAATCTTAGACTAAAAGTTCTCTTTTCAATCTATAATGTGCTAATACGAATTATTTCTTCAGATTATCTGAAAACAGTGAACTATAATCTTGACGTTTGGAACACAGATTTAAAGTTCGGCGATATTCCCCAGGACTGACATTTGTTAAAATTCTTTTTACAAAGGAAACGATTTCCAAATGGAATTTTTCAACATCCGATTTGGTTAGCCGCAGGACCGCGGATTCATTTTATGAGTGTGTACACACCATATTAAGGCTGTGAAGGGCTTTGTGGGTAATGTTGTAAATAAAAAATAAAAAAGAAACCAGCCACACGGACTGAATACCTACGTTTACAGCTTGTGCAAATTGAATTCAAATGAAGTTCGACTGAAAGGGAGTTAGGAACAAAGTGTCTTTGCCTATGCCACATGTATCTCGCAGAAAGTGATGAACAAGTTCGGAATGGAATCCAACTGTTTATGCGCTTAAACGTGCACACAGAATATGCTTCCTATCAAAAGGCATGTTGCTACATCTATTTACAGGGGAGGTTCGTCAACTTTCCTGGGTGTCCTTGGCTATGGCTTAGGAAAGGTAAAGGTGTATGCCAGTACATTTGGCATTAGCATTCCGGACTTTCTGTTGAATCCAGTTTTGTGGCACTGTCTAAAAATCCAGCTTATAACACCTCTCACATCGACTATCCAAAATACTGCTTTTAGCGTTTATGTCCTTTTAGGTGCACAGAACTCCGAGGAAAAGTGGCCATAGCGCCCCTGCCTCTAGGAAGACAATTTTTCACAGGAAGAATATTCTGTGCGTGCAGGATATAAATGTGTAAACTGTTGCATTAAAACCCGGAATCTTTCCAAAATAATAATTAGGGGAGGGGAGGTGGGAGGGGAGGGGATCCGTGTTACACCACCTATGCCCATAATGCCGCTCTAAATAGGTACTAAATATGCCCTTTTGGAATTTAAGCAGCTGCTACGTTTTGACGTAGATTTAGGTATAATAGAACAGAGCTGAAACGTGGCAAGTTTGGACACCTGCAATTTTATGTTCGTCCGATTACTTTTGGCGTGCATACTGCCCACGGTAGAGAGAGCTGACAAAGGTGTTATTTCCAATACTGTCACTCTCAGCTGAGAGCATTGCAGATACATGGGCGCAACAAAATAATCTAGCACACACAAACATTGCATAAATACTGGCATTTTTCAAGCAATGGAATGGAAAAGTATAAGAAATTGATTTGTGGTGTTTAACGTCCCAAAACCAGCTCTGATTATGAGAGACGCCGTAGTGGAGGTCTCCGGAAATTTCGACCACCTGAGGTTCTTTAACGTGCACTGACATCGCACAGCACACGGGCCTCAAGATTTCGCCTCTACCAAAATGTAGCCGCTGCGGCCAGGATTCGATCCCGCGACCTTCGGATCAGCAGCCGAGTGCCATAGCCACTAGACCACCGTGGCGGGGCGAAAGCATAATAAGGATATAAATGACCAGTAGCAGTAAATATCAACAGCAAAGGTAATCAACTATGGGAAAAAGTGGGCAGTTTGTCCCCAAGGGTTCCTGTCACATTTTCATTCATATGCGGGTCAATGGAAATGAATAAATAGATATGTGGATTGGCTTTGCATACGTGTATTGCCGTTATTATGACTACATTGGCATATCTTTCATAAATGATAGTTCTTTATTCATCTGTTAAGCTTGCAGTACGAGTTTCGTGTTTCGTTCGTATACTGCATTAATCATTTAACATTTGATCAAGAACACGAGTGACAAGTATGAGCTTAATGAGACAAATTCAAGCAATGTGAGCGCCCTCTATGCAATGTCGCTATTGTTCACATGTGGTATGATTTTGCGTAAATCGCTCAGCGCTGTAGAGAGCAAACTCAGCCATGAATACTTGTTGGTTCGTCACTGAAGAGCTGCTGCTTTGTAAGTTGCGTTTGTAGCTGGCCTTTGATATACCATTATGACACATAAAAACTGGCGCACATTAAAAAAAGATATGCTTTGGCAGCCACTGTTAAAGAAGAACATGTTGGGTAAATGTGACCAAACTCCATCGCTGTCTTTAAAGCAGAAATGGCATATTATGGTAATTTTATTTATGAAAAATATAATAAAAGTGCAAAGCGAAGGCTTGTAAGTTATGACCACAAATCTAACCACATAAAAGACGAAATAGTATTTAAGGTATTTCCTTCGCTTTAGTGCAAATTTCATGTGCAGTTTCTCGTTTCCGAATCTAGCTACGCGGAGCTTTTACTTGTGGGAATGAAAGGCTCGAAGCAAGCATGCATTTATTTATCAGGTAATTAAGCTAATGTCGCACTCATAACGTCCGAGCTTCTCTGTCTCTTCGTCTCTTTTCTTTGCGGACTGAAGCTCACTGTCTACCACAGTGCTATCGCATGTCCAATGCTCAGTACCCACTACTTTGCTGGACGGTCAGAGCACACTCCCTCTCGGCTATCCCTTAAATTATCTACGACACAAGTATTATAGGGAAAGTGCACTTTCAGCCGAAATACTGCTGTACTGAGGAGCGCAGCCCATATTTACAAACACGCGTATCTGACTTAGAAAATCTTTGTACGAAAATAATGTGCCATGACGGCTGTATTTGATGGGGTCAAATGCACATATAAATTAATTAAACACTAAATCAATAATATGTACTTAGATTTCACTGCATGTGTTCGTAAATGGTTTTGCCACCTAGAACACAAACTACCATGTGAATATTTTAGCCAATTGCGTGGTTTAACACATTATTAAAGACGCCAGCTAACGAATGGAAAGGAATGCTTAAGAAATAGATGTGTTGCGGATTCGGCCCCGATGCAACACTCCAGCTGTTTATAACAACTCTTCAACGTAAATATGACCGCGAACACAAGAACGAAGGCGGACGGTTTATACCGTTTTGCGTCTACTGTCTGGAAATACCAAGTATACGGCATATACATACATACATCCCGGCTCCTAAGCTAAGGACCTTACGCTGTTCTCTGCTGAAAAAATTACGCGTTCTTGAAATCGCATATGACCACTGTAGTTCCGTCGCTGGCCCCGCAGATGTTGCTTTGGACGCTTGGATAAAATAACCCAATGCAGACGTTACAACCGCTATGTTGGAGCTCAACGCATCATTTTTAGCGATGCGCAGTTCACTTACAACTAGCATTCTTCCAATCGGATGCACTGTGCATTATGAAGAGGGGGGCAGTGACATCACATACATAAGCACGTTTTGATTAAACAATTTTTTTCCCTATACAAATCTTACGCTAATTGCAATGAAGTTTTCTTATGCCGCTTTCAGAGTGTAGCGCACGAGCGATCATTTCCGAATGAAATGGGGACACGACCGGACAGGTGTAATTTGTGGGACAAACACAGATCACTGGAACACCAGTAGAGAGTAATTGCACACAGCACGTCAATCAATAACTCGGAAATAATTATTATGAAGTATTGTGATGGATTTTGCTCACCACACTTGCGCTTCTCAGAAAAAAAAAGCGGAGTGAGTTTTCGAAACGAAGTTCCAATGAGGTAGGCACGGAATGGACACTGCTGTGCATTCCTACACAACGCAAGCGCTTCCACGGAGTCGCCTCAGCAAGAGTTGGATTCGTTACTCGAATGAGCTTGTCACTCTCGCTTTGTGAAGCTGACTTAAAAAAAAGAAAGAGCCGACTTTCATGGGAGCCTCTACTTTAGGAGATTGAATGTGGACATCGCCACCATATGCACTTGCATACAGGCTGACAGATGCGCGTAGTTACAAGGCGGTACAAAAAAATTGCTCGGAGTTGCAGAACGCCCCCGTCCTAGTGCTATGCGGCCGCTGGAAACGAAAAACGCACTGTGCTGATGTCTCGCTAATGAGTGGAGTGAGATGTGGACTCCTGTAGGCTCGCGAACTGTACTTTTTCCACAAGTGGAAGCTATTCGCTCCTGGCTGGCTGCGAGGGAATCATTGAATTTCGTATTTTGTTTACGCAGCTATCAAAAAAAGGATAGTTTTTACAAATGACTTAGATGGGGTTTTCTTCCTAGTATGGCAGTTCTACTGGTTTCTCGGATTTACATGCATGCAGACTCGAGCGTCTCTCAGCTGAAACTGAGGGGTTCCACGAAACTGTTATTAGTACTGGTAGGGCTTGTATGTATGCACGCGCTAGAACATTTAGGGGACCGATGTATGTCAATTGTTTTCTCCAATAGATTCCACGATATTAGCGAAAACACCAAAAGAACGTCAAGCTGGTCACACATCACTGTAGCAGAGTGATGTTCGGCCTTCTGAGATGGATTTCTGAAGAAGTAAACCAATTATCAGTAATGAAAAAATACCTGTGTCGGGTGACCCCACGAAAGTTATCTTCGTTCACCCTTATGGGAATGTATGGGCAGCCTACCCTTTTGACAGCCCCTCTAATTAAATTAGCACAGAGCGATCAAGAACTCGCGGGGATTGTCGATAGACCACCATGAAGAGCGGCGATGCTGGGAATGTAGGGTACGCGGCGATGGCTGCGCTCTGGTGCTAGTTTGGGCTGGTAAATAGCTGGACGCGCTGCTGGGAGTGGTGACCTTCAGCTGGCCGGTGGGGGCTGAACGAGTACGGGCAGAGACGCGGTCATCTTCTAAAAGGTTCTGTCATGACTACTTTATTATTCGTAGCAGGTCAGATATTGTATACCACGGTACAAGCTTACGTGTTCGTGTGATTAACCCGTGAATTGTATAATAAAACACAGCTGACATGGTTCCCTTCCCAAATCCAAAAATTCATCGGAACGAGCGGAAATCTAGTGAGTGACGATAAAGGCGAGAATGGAGTGACGCTTTGTCACGTGGACTATTGAAGCGATGACAAATTCAACCCGAAGTGTCGCCCTCCCGCCGCTCATTGTCGAGACCTCCCTCAAAACACGCCATTATTTCCGCCGGAAATATTTGCAACGTCACACTCCTTGGTCTCTGATATAACATTTAGTTCACAGCTATTGAAAGAAGTCTGCAAAAGGGGGCGATGCTCTGATTCTTCAATTTAAAATTCAAAGATATAAACATTAAGCAGCCTGCGCTTAGTCAAAATTCTTTACGGTGTTTTTGCGAGGACGCAAAGCTTATCCTGTAGCAGGATTATGTCGCATGTTGCTGTCCATACTCTATTCAACCAATATCACGCAACATAAGCCGCGGCTGATGTTAGAATACTAGCAATTATTGCCGATTTTGCACACTTACAGCGACGATCATCCTATGGGATGGATTTGCAGGCTAGTTGGTCAAGCATCATGGAAAAAACAGCGCGAACAAAAGGACGATGAAAAAAGGAACACACACCACACCACGGAGCGCTGACTGTCAACTGATTTTATTTCGGTGAAAACGTACATATGTACATATGTATGAGCCTCGTCACAAGTGTTATACACTGATAAAATCGATGAACAAATCGCAAAGTACGATTTAGAACAGGGAATGTCGCGGGAGCCAACGTTTCGACAAGCGGACTTGTCTTCGTCAGGGCGGCAACCAGTTGCCGCCCTGACGAAGACAAGTCCGCTTGTCGAAACGTTGGCTCCCGCGACATTCCCTGTTCTAAATCGTACTTTGCGATTTGTTCATCGATTCAAGCATCCATATTCCCCTGAGCTTCTCTTCTAGTTTGGATACACTGATAAATACACAGGAAGAAGAAAAGGTCACATGAAGGAATAAGCAAATGTCATCACCACACATGCTGCATGTACATTATAAAAACGGTGATCTAAGGCTTGTCAGCGGAAAGATATGCAATTTCTTTGTCTAAGAGAGCGACAGATGGGGTGCTGACACAGTTATCTTCCAGCAAAGCGATCCTATGTGCTTCTATAATCTCCCGCGTCAACTGTGAGGGGCTTTTTGTTAGAATTTCACATTTTTTATATAAGGGGGTACAACCACAATGCTTGCAATGATCGCCAAGGTGGCCTCTAACGGTGCTGGTGACGTTATTTTTATGTTAACGAAGCCTGTCACTCAGGCATCTGCCCGTTTGTCCTACATAAAACTTGCCACAAGACAATGGTATACGGTGCACCACACGCTCAATGCAAGGGAGAAATGGCGGAGTATGTTTCTTGCCACCGGAGGAGACTGGTTTGGGGGGTTCGTTGACGCGATAGCACAAGGTTGACAGCTTATTACGCGCGCTCAAGGCGACTCTAACATTAACTCGCTGGCCGATTCGCTTCAAGTTGTGAGGCAGCTTATGAATGTAGGGAATTACAGTGCACCTACGAGATTTCTCTTGTTTGGCTTTATCAACACTCACACGATCACCAGACCTAGACAGGCTGATTTCCTTTGTCATCTTTTGTGCGACTGACGCCAGCACGTGAGGAGGTTAACCTGCCCCTACCAGTCTAGTAACCTGCGCACGAAAACTGTCACTTTTACAATGAACGCAGGACTTCTTAAGTGCGTTGGACAAGCAAAGCTTAGCGATTCCTCTTTTTATTAGCTTCGAAAGGGCGCTATGGAAAGACAGGACAGGTTTCTTGCTGCGCGGTTCAAAACAGCAACAGTCGTACTCGGAGCACCATTTGATACGTAGATCCAGAAATCTAATGGAGTTGTTAGTTGGGAATTCGCAAGTTAATTCAAAGGATCTAGCAGATGATCTAAATATATCAAGCACACTAGAGGCAGAGCTATCTAGAGAGGCCGGAGCACATTCAAAGCACACAAGGAAATCATCAACAAACATAAACACCTTTCTTACACACGAATTTGCAACACATGAGGAGACTTTGCGGTCAATATTGGAGAAGTCAATTTCACTAAGCACAGGTGCAATACAAGAACCAATAATAATTCCTCTCTTTTGCAGGTAAGTGTGGCCTTCCCAGGAAGAATATAAGGAGTTCAAATAAAACGACGAAAGTTCCAGAAAGCCTGCCACGCCAATCCCCGTAGAATTTTGAAAGGCGACACTGCCGAGATGATCTATGCATTCTTCTACACAGGCTAACAATTCATCATGCGGGATAGAATAGTACGAATCCTTAATGTCAATTGAAAAGGCTGGGAATTTCTGTGGTCGGCAAAGCTGTAAAAACTGAGCGACGTCTTCCGACCGTTTAATCCTAAAAGGGTCTTCAGGAGTGAGCAACGAGAGCTTTTCTTTTAAGAACACGGACACACATTTTTGTCACGTATTGCTTTCAGAGACAATCACCCTAAAAGGGGAATCAATCTTATGCGTTTTAACCGTAATAAACATACTCAAGGTGGCTCCTGCACTTTTCCCGATGCTCTGTGCAAGCCCTTCAAGGTTCAATATTTTGCATAACTTTTTTTGCCTGGGACTTGACCTTACCCAGTGCTACGTCGTTTTTTCTAGAAAAAACAGATTCGATCGCCTCAGTAGCCTTCTTTTCCAGAAGGGATTTCGGCATCAGAGCGACAAAACCATCCTTGTCTGTTTCAAGCAGACACAAAGAGCTTTCTTTCAAAAATCTTACTGTGCGGGCTACCGCTAAGGGACCACTACTCGATTTGTATTGCGCTAACAAATCAAGTGCTTCGGAGACACACCTTTCAACATCCGCTCCATCGGCGAAACGGGACACTTGCCTGACGTACGTCACAAGTTCCCGACCGGTGCTCCTGGGAGGAACAGCAAACTTTGGTCCCATGCTGAGGACCCGACGAGCGAAGTCTGGCAGGGCGACGTCGGCGAAGGTGTGGATGAAGTTACCTGAGGTTCCAGAGGTTACCACTGTCCAGGGTTCGCAGTGAGGCAGTTCCATGTACTCTCAAGCTTGGCCAACAGGACGACCGAGTTCATTTGGCAACGAACACTTCCGCACTTGCGAGCACAGATTCCAAAAAAGTCTGCAACTGGCATCAGCAAATTTTTTCAGTTTCGCAATACAGTGCACTGTATATTGATCATACGTGTGCGTTATGAGGGTAGGGTAGGCAAAAAAGGCAATTTATTGCGTGACAGAGCACCGAAACCCGTCCCAGTGAGTAAATCGCGTAAAGAAAAGAACTGTGTGCAACATTCAAGCAAGCCATAAACAACGAAACAGCGATGGCATTGCAGATTGCTATAACAATAAAAGAAAACATCGCCAGACGAACATTCCTACCTTTAGAGTGGCCTGCAAGACTCATTTTACGGAAATTGTGTCAATAGTGAAGTATAAAAGCTTCCAGTAGATAACTCGTAGTTCAGCGATTTCACTCTTTTCGACTCACATTTCCGCAACTATTTGATATGAAGGCATCATCACGACCAGATGCGCACATTTCCGCGTTCCCTTTTAACAGTGCACCCTGTTTTACATGCGCAGAAGTAGAAGATAGTGTTCAACGTAAGTGCAGGAGGAGGGAACGGCCTGCGGGGCAGCTCTATATACTGCTACCCTTCACAAGGGTGAGGGGAGAAGATGGGGACGGAGACAGATGGAGGTATGCGGACAGGCAATGATGGCACAGCAGAAATATTCACTGCGCGCCTCCTCTACGTGAATGTGCTCTATGTGAAGCGGACTTCACGACAGAGCACGTGCTCTAAAGATGAGCATCCCAACTACTGTCGGATAAAAACTTCAAGAGAGGATTGAAGACGCGTTGGCCGTGGTCGTATGTGCGTATGCACATACGACCACGGCCAGGGCCAGGGGTCCAAATATTTACCACGTACTTCAGTGCTCTCTTCCGTCTAGGGCACACGCAGAGGAAATGGTCAGTGGTGTCTGAAGTGTGACATACGGGGTAATCGGGGTTCTGTTCCTGTCTGGTCAGCAAACCATATCGGCAACACACAACTGCATTCTGTGCCATAGCGTACTTGGACCTCATGGTAGCCGAAGTGGAAGCAGAAAGCTCACACCAGCGCCATATATGTCAAGGCGTTCCTGCCAAAGGTCCACGCCATCCCACAGTCCTGTTATCGAGGTTTTAGTGGAGCTCGAAACCAAGGCGTAGATATCATGTCCTGAAAATTAGGTGTGCGAATATTTTAATGTTTTGAACATTTATCGAATATTTCATTTTCCATATTCGCATTCGATTCAATATTGCAGTAAAATAAATTTTACTGCATGCCATATTGCTTGTACAGCCCGAAATATGTATGCGATCTGCACATCTCGCATAAACGACTCAACTTTCACGTTTACGTATGGTGACAAAAGCGGCAATGTCAGTGTGCGTACGTATCGGTAGTACGACGTGGCATTAACAACGGCCAACAACGAGCGCGCTAGTATGTCCGACTGGTCGCCGTCAATGCGCGCTAACACAATGTGGACCCTTGAATATGTGCTCGACAGCGCTTTTGGGACCCATGAAACCATGCACCTGTACTACACGCTTTTATGACCCAATCAGGACGTCGTGACATGCCATTCCTAACTACGTCCGTGTTTAGAATCTATTCGGTGTACATTGCCATGGCCAGACCACGTGGAACAGCTAATATTTGAGATAGCATTTACAATTTTTGACCACTTCCATTAGGCTTCAGCATCTTATCAAAAAAGCTACAATCAATCAAACAATAAACTTCACTTCCTCTGGTGAGGTAAAATACGGGACTAAAAGCTCCAGTAGCTTGACGAGGCCCCGTTAGAAGTGGGCAAAACAGCGGTATGGCGGTGAAACATGCACGAACAGTATAAATTAGTCAACGATCCTGACATAGAATCAAGTAAATATGTACAAGGTGTGCAACCATGAAAAAAAAAAGATCCAGTGTAAAATGAACATGAAGAGCAGCAATCACCAGAAGAGGCGATAAAGTGCTCAGGGATGTACAGTTCCTCCGACGAGCTTAAAAAAGGTATGTTCGATAGCAACATATTCTCCGTAGATAATATGAAAGTATATTTTCTGAAGAATATTGCATGTTAGGTAATATGTATTTCTGTTTTTTTATATTAGGCATTCAATTGTCCATTCCAAGCTAGAAAATCACATTCAATCCGTATTCGTAAAAATGATATTCGCTTTTCCCGTAGTGAAAGTGAGAAGGCGTCAGTGCATGTGCATGCCCAAAAGGTATTTTATACATTCGGAATTTCAAGTGCACGCTCTGTAGCTTGCTTCTTTTTTAATCTGTAGGCTTTTCTTATCATCTATTTTGTGAGCTATACGTTCTGATTTGCAAGCACTCTGGTGGCGACGCCTCGCTATGTGAAGTGCTTGTTTTCGAGCGATTTCGGCTTGAATTTATCCACGCTCGATCGTATTGTGCGTCCTTCATGCATAGGTAAGCTATACCTATGCAGGCGGCCTAACGCTGCATACTCGAAGTTGGTGCTGCTGCGGCAAAATCTGCTGCCATCAAATTATACACCGCTAGTCACTGCCCGACATACCACTATGGACGATGCCAAAGCCGATCGTACGATTATCGATCCCTGGAATTACTAAGAAATCAAACCTGCCAGCTGATGGAATCAAGTATTTTGCATTATCTTATATTGCGTATATGTACGGGCACGCGGTGCATATTTTTACTGATGGCTCTGTGACACAGACATCTTCAGCAGCAGCTTTCACGATACCTACCATGAGCATGACGCGACACTTCAAGATAGCGCATCATACATCACCTACTGCTGCTGAACTGACCGGTGTCCGAGAAAGCTGTCCGCTATATTCTACAACAAAGTCCTGCTGAGTGGACATTATTTTCACATTCTCGATCGGCACTTCAACTAATAATGAACTACATGAAGCAAGGAGCCGCTTATGGTCCTCTTGTTAGCGAGATCATGAGCCTCCTTACTGAGGCTTCTCAATACGGACACAACATTGCATTGCAGTGGATTCCTAGCCACTGTGGGATCACTGGCAATGACCAAGCTGACGCAGAAGCGAAATTGGCACATATCACCGGCCAACCGACTGCTATCAATTTTTCACGACACGATGTCAATGCCTTGCTCTCCAGCTCCATGAAATCCTCAATGACACAACTATGGGATGGCCCTGACCTTCGACAAGAGCGCCTTCATAGACTTGACGCCGGCGTGTGCTTTCGTCTTCCAGTCCGGCTACGCCGAGATCAAGAGACGCTGTTGCACAGGCTACGGTTGGGGGTTGCCTATACTCGCAGATATCTCTTTAAGATCGGACAAGAAGAGAGTCCCGATTGCCGCGTGTGTCACACATCAGAGACTATACATCATATCCTCTTCGTGTGCCCTCAATATTCGGCCGAAAGGAGAACACTTCGGTGCGTGGTAGATGGTTTGGACTCCCGGCCCTTTTCGGAGGAGAAACCTTCAGGTGCATGGAAGCACACAGACCACGCCCAGCGCAACTTAAAGGCCCTTTTTTAATTTTTTGTGTGGCACAGGTTTAGATGCCCGTCTGTAATACTGTGCTGTAAAGACTACTGCTCATGGTGCACATCCGCTTACAGGACTTGTATAGTGACTCATCGTGCTTTATCATCGTCACCTCTCATACCTCCCTCTATCTCTATTTATCCCTTTTCCCCTTACCCCTGTGGGGAGTAGCAGGCCAGAGACTCACTCTCCAGGACGACATCTCCTCCTTTCCTCTCATTAAATGCTTTATTCTCCTTCTTCTTATACATACTTAGGCAATATGCTAGCGATGGCGATTATGGTTGGGTATAAATATTGAAAGTTTTATTTTTGCTCATAGGCTAGGTTGGGGGTGTGTGTGCCGAAGTACACGAAGATTAGAAGGAAAAATAACGCACCTCACGGGGTTTAACACGCAATCCATGCCTCCATTTAACTTTAAATCATGGTACTCTACATGACCGCCTTCCTTGCTTTTTATCTGACAGTCTCTCCTCGCCAGAACTCAGCAGTTACTGGCGGAAGTCAGGCGTGTAACTGCGTGTCCACCATCTGTAGCATAGCTTTGGTCCGGCTGGTTATTCCACAAACGAGTGACGATGAAAGACATAATGGCAGATTATTTCCGGCAATGTGTACATTCGCCTGAACCCGCCCTGTCACTGAGGCATAAGTATTTCCAGAAAATCGCATTCTACGCACTGCAAAACGAAAGGTATTCCAAAACACTAGCAGTAACATAATGCGTGACTTAACGATGCTTCTAGTATCACATTTTGTGCTGAACAAAACAGCATTACAGTCATAAGCGTGCACCGCTACGTTCGAAATGCAGGCACGGAGAAAGAAAACAGGGCTGCTTGTTTAAACAGAATCGGTGCGCGCCGTGCATACGTACCAGTTTAAAGCTCTACCTGCTGCATGGCGTCATCAATGATTCCACCATTTTCTTTTGTGATATTTAGCAAAAACCAACGAATTACTTAGGTAACAGGCGAATACGTTTTATACATATGCTTGTTTTCGAGCGGCTGGGACAGGTATTGACATTAAGCGTAACAGGGAGGCCGTACGCATTAATTCCCTAATAAGAAAAGTCGTCCACATAATGGGCATTACGCGAGCAATAATCCTGGGGACAGCATAATAAAATTGAAGGTGATGCAAGGGAGTCTTATAGAGTCCGTGAAAGCAACCCTAGGGTACTATTACGTCATATTCTGTTCGTGCTCATTCATTAACCTGATGCACCGACCGAGACTCGTTCCCGCCTCATCCATTTTCGTTTCTCCGGAGCGAATCGCCAAACTGGGGTCAGGCCCTCAGAGATGTAGGGACATGAGAAACATGCAGACGGTGTCCATTAGCACCTTCCCTTAAGTGTTACTACATTCTGAAGTGGTCCCTTCTTCTGTGATCTTGATGTGCGAATAGCGTGCTCGATGTGACTAATGCATGGTTCAGGAGCACCATTAAGAATAATCAATGGCACCTGAGCATATGTTTTGTTTTTTTCTTTACGTTTATTCAGCACCCCCCCCCCCCTACATTGGATCGCCGCAAGGGTAAATGGCCGTGGTGCTCAGAGGCTGACCCGAGAAACGTGGGCTCGATCCCGGCTACGCTACTCGCATTTCGACAGATGCGGAACACTGGAGGCACGTTGAATGTGCGCTGTCATTGCACGTTAATGAACACCAGGGTGTCGAAATTTCAGGCGCTCGTTACAGTACTGCGTGCCTCATACACGTACCGTGACCTTCGCACTGTAACAACCCGGATATTATTATTATTATTATTATTATTATTATTATTATTATTATTATTATTATTATTATTATTATTATTATTATTATTTGTAACATTCCACGACTGCTATGCACAGATCCGAAACACGATCTCTTTATTCTTCTTCTTTGTCTTCCCCCTGTTCCCACCAAATATGTCCATTGTCACACCGACCCACTACACTCTCTCGGGCTTTGTTTCCTCCCTCCGCTCCAGTTAAGGGATGACGTTGGAAATGGCTGCTATTTCCATTGCACCGTTTTCCGTCGTGTAACCGATGGTCTTCAGTACTCCTTCTTTTGTGGCCAATTTTACCACTTTAAACGGCCCTACAAGTTTTGTGTTTGGACCGCCATAACCTTTCCGCACCAGAACCATATCACCTAGGGCTATTGCGGGAATATTTGTGTTATGACATTTGTCAAAAGCTCTCTTGATCGCTTCCCTGTGCTTCTTTTGCTGTTCTTCCCCTTTCTTCGTTTCCTTCAAGTGAAGCTTCTCTGATATGCCAAGTATGTCGTCCGCAGGTAAATAGGCAGGCTCCCCGAAAGCGGAGTATTGAGGGCTCTATCCAAGAGTGCTTGTATGCGATCTGCTGTGGTGGGACACAGCTGCTTGAAGGCAACACTTCCACCCTCCTGGGAACCCCTGGTTACATACTTATATATTGTGTTACATCTCGGATGACACGCTCTGCTAGTCCGTTAGCTGATGGATGGTAAGGGGCTGTAAACTTCAGGGTAATGTTTCTTTCTTTTGCCCACCTTGCGAATGCCTGGCTTCTGAATGGGGGTCCATTATCGGATACAACACATTTAACTGCTTTAAACATGTCTCTGCTCAAGAGCGATATGACAGCAGCAGCATTTTCTTTTCCTGGCTTGGCTGCTAGCATCCTTGAGCACTCGTCAATACACACCAAAAAGGATTGCGTTTTCTTCACTCCTTCGCCTTTTTTCTTCAGTTCGGCGAAATCAAGATGCACGGTTTCGAATGGTATCTTCGAATGAGGTGGGAAAATTATGCTGTCTGTCTTCTGCTTGTATTTCGCTTTGTTCATTTGACATTGCCGACATGAGCTAATGTACTCGTCAATATATTTTTTCATGCCAGGCCACGTAAACCTTCTCCTGATTTTGTTGCATGTTCGCCAGAAGCCGTCATGCCCTCCTGACTCGGGACTGTCGGGATAAAGGCCGAGAAGTCTTGTTCTCAGAGTATTCGGTGCGTGAAACCTTCCGTCTACATACATCAGCTCTTCTGTGCCTTCCCACATTTTAAGTGAGTTCACACTCTCATCGTTACTGACAATGGGAAGTCGAGAAAGGGCATCAGCGTCTGACAAATCTTGTCCGCTTCTGTGTGCCACCTCAAAATCAAACTGTTGGATTTCACTTATCCATCGAGCAACTCGGCCTTTAGGTTGAGAACCATTCAGCAAATGAGCAAGCGCCAGATGGTCAGTGAACAGCTTGAATTTCGTGCCTTCTAGGTACGATCGAAAATACCCAATTGCTAGCACAACAGCCAATGCCTCCTTTTCAGTCGTGCTGTAGTTTTGTTCCAACTTCATGAAAGTATAGGAGTAATATCCAACCACGTGATTTTTCTTTCGCTTCCACTTGTGGCTCTTCGTTGGCACAGGACAGCACCTGCGCCGTAGTTCGATGCATCCGTTGTAAGTTCAAATGGAACAGTGAAGTCCGGTAGTGTGAGTACCGGGTACGAGGATATGGCCAATGCCAAATATTTGTACGCCTTCTCACATTCTTCAGTCCATATGAAATCTGTGTCTTTACGGGGCAAGTTATTTAACGGCTTGGCTCGTGCTGCAAAATCTTTTATGTAACTTCTAAAATGTCCTGCGAGGGCAAGAAAAACTCTGATTGCGTGTACATTGTCTGGCTTCTTCATCCGTCGTACACGTTCTACGGACTCTTCTTTCGTGCTCTTTGTGAATCCGTCCAAAATGCGTCCGAGGAATGTAATCTTGTGTTTGAAAAATTCACTTTTCTTAAAGTTCACTTTCAGTTTGGCGTCACGTAATGCCATCAAAACAGAGGTCAAGTGCCCAGCGTGTGATGTTTCATCCTTGGAGTAGACTATAATGTCGTCTACATACACATTGCAGAATAATCCGAGGAATGGCTTGGGAACACTATTCATCATCTTCTGAAACCATGCCGCAGTTTTTCCATCCGAAAGGCAAACGATTGTATTTGTAAACGTCAAATGGTGTGACGAAGGCCGTGTACACCTTATATTTGTCTTCCAGTGGAATCTGCCAAAATCCTTTGCAGAGGTGTATACGAGAAAATATCTTGCAACCTCCGGTTTCTTCAATTATTTCATCAATCCTTGGCATTGGAAAAGGAAATAGGTCTGTTTGGTTATTTAAGATCCGGTAATCAGTGCACAGTCGCAAAGATCCGTCTTCTTTCGGCGCCAAAGTAATAGGGGAGGCGAAGGTAGATACCGATGGCCGTATTATCCCAGCATCTAACATATTTTGGATTTCAGTTTTTAACCACAGTTTTTTTTTTCACGGGACATGCTGTAAGGCTTTTTTCTTACCGGCGTAATATCTCTCAGGTTAAAGGGAACAGTAAATTTTGTTGTAGCCGGTGGACAGTTTCCTAAGCAGACAAGTTCAGGAAATTTTTCACGAACGTCTTTTTCACACTTAGCAAGGTGGTCCGCAATGTTCAAGGACGCGCACGTCTCTTGCGCCACAGTTACTTCATCGTTCGAATAAAGATTTAACTTCATTGTCTTCATATCAGGTTTCGAAAGCATGAATTTATAATCGCATCCCTTCAAGACAAGGGCGTCAATATTAACTCTCTGGCCCTGATAATTGAGGAACAAATCGCAAAATACGATTTAGAACAGGGAATGTCGCAGGAGCCAACGTTTCGACAAGCGGACTTGTCTTCGTCAGGGCGGCAACTGCCTTCTCCAGCGTTCGTTTATGTACGCCTTTGCACACTCTCCCCCGTCCTCAGAGAGAGAGGAGAAGAGCCGCACGTGCGAACAATAACAAAAAAACAATAAAAGGGGGGGGGGGGTTCGATGAGGGGTAGTTGGGTGACAGGTGTTAGCGTGACTAATATAAATGGCAAGAGCGAAAGCTTCCAAAGAATCCGCTCCTTGTACATATCTTGCAAATGCATTGTGTGCACAGTGACAGAAAGCAGCATGAAAAAGGGAACACATGCTCGGAAGAGAAGTTGCTCCTATGGCATGTGCCCCCCTCTCCATTCCACACCACCTGCGCCGCACAAACAGTGCATTTCACTGAAAGCCTGTGGCTAAAGAAAGGTAACTACACTGTTTAACGTCCTTGTTCTCGTCGAAATGGATGAGGGCTCCGCACCTGAAAGTAGACTTTCTGGGAGAAACACTGTTACCTTGTGCATACCTCAACCTTTTGTCGTCTTTGTTAACACTCTTACGTATCTAATGGACTCAAGAGTTCCCTTTGAAAGGTTTATGCCTGTAGGCTGGAGAGTATTGAACCTGTATATGAGATACGATTCCCTGTATTTTCTGTCCCTCGGCGAGCGGAAGTTTCCCTGAAGTATGTAGAGTTTCAGTTCGTCGAAATTATGACCTGTCATATTAAAATGCTGCGCCACTGCCTTCGGCAGGTTATTCGCGGTGTCCGCGCGGTGCCCGTTTAATCTAACATTAATTGGTTGACCAGTTTCGCCGATGTATTGCTTGTGACAGAGTGAACATTCCAACATGTAAATAACGTTTGAACTAGTGCAAGTGAAACTAGATTTTACATGATGGACATAGTCACTTCCCGTACTTTTAACTTTAAGATCATTTTGAATATGCTTGCAAGTCTTACATCTGGGACGGGAGCAAGTTATTACGCAGGCGGTGCGCTGAGGGTTTACTTTCGCATGTACTAACAGGTCCTTAAAGTTTCTATTACGGCGGTAGGTGACTTGGTATTTCCGTGAACGCTTTTCTAAGGCGATCGTTGCTTGTTAGTATTGGATAGTATTTGCGAAGAATATTATTTATGTTTGGAAGCGCATTGGAGTATTTTGTTATGAATGCTAGTGGTTGGTTGGCCTGCGCTTTAGGGGCTCTTTTTTCTAGTGCTGGTGTCCTATCTAGTTTACGCGCGTCATTGTATGCCTTGTTGAGAGCGTCGTGCGGGTGATTTCGTTCAGCTAAGGTTGCCTTTAAATTGCCTAAGTGGTGAACGTAATCCGCGTCGTTGCTACAAATCCTTCTTATGCGCCTTGCCTGTCCTATAAATATCCCCTGTTTGCAGTGTTGCGGGTGATGACTATTATAATCTAGATATTGCTGGCTGTTCGTTGGCTTTCTGTAAAGTGTCGTCTTTAGTTTTCACTTTTCGATGGAGGAACGTGGCACCTGATATCGCGTTACGTGATTTTGGGGGATCATGCGACATGTTTCCGCCATAATCACGTAACCAAATATCACCTCGTCTGCTCCCACCATAATGACACATGACTACCAAGTTCCAGTAAACTTTCGGCCAGCTTTGCTGTGATCTGGCCTTGCGCGACCTAGCGGGAGCTGCCTGCCTTCATTGTTTGTCTTATCCCTCGCTCTGCTAAGTTCAAGTGCTTGCTGTGGTGGGGAGTCATTTCGATGAAGGTTTCAATAATTTCCAGGGAAAGTTATGCGACTGACACACTCTAAGAACAGAGAGAGCGCTCGGCACTCGCTTTGGGGGAATGCTTTCTTGCCCCAAATTCAACTCCGTTTTTAAGATTAGATTGACCCCGTTTTCTGCTGAGCACAGTAACTCCCTTGAGGCATTCCACCTGGCAGGGTAGCGGTACTCTCACCAAAAGAGAGTTGTAGGAGGCTTCCTAAGTGGATTCTAACACTCTTTTGAAGAGAGCTCTATTACCCCACGAAGCGGGGTGGTAGTGCTCAGCCGGAGGAAGTAGCAGAGAGAGAAAAAGAAGAGAAGCAAATACTGTGTTTTTCGAGCACGCTAGAATCAGCACGCATTTATTTACATCAGACAGAACATAGAACATGCAGATTGCATGACACAACGCAAACACACGCCAGTCACACAACCACAGCAAAGCACGAAACCCGCAGCACACTCGACACAAACAGTCGCACGCTGAAGTCCCGTATATATAACCGTATACTTGACCTGCCATGGGGTGCCAGGGGCAAAATTCTGTTCTGCGTAATTAAACAAAAAGTATGCAGAGAACAGATGTATATTCAGTGCCGGCTGATGGGTAACCGTTCGACACGCAGATTTGTTCATCTAAACGCGCGTAATTTACAATGTTTTTTAGATTAACGCGTTCTAGTCGTGAGCTCGCATTCTATTTTACGGGCAAACGAGCGTTCGCAGTGCTGGTTCGCGAATATGTAAAATGCACCCGAGCAAGCACGTACGAACACAATAGCGACTAATTTCATCAACGCCTGCGAAGAAAAGCAGCGCCCGTGGCTCCGCTACCACCCGCTTCATTCCGACTGCATCCCCTTTGGAGACCGTCGAGCACGTCTGTATAGCGAACACCTGCTGGCGATCACAAAATACGTACTCCTCGTTATTCTGCACACAAATCAAGTATAGGTCTCTGCCATCAGGAGTGTCTAGGTATACTGTGATGTACCTACCAGACTCTCGAATGCGACTGATCGCAGTCCCCGTACTTTCATCGTCGAAGTGCTCATGGTCGTCATAGGGCTCGATGCCGAAGGCGCTGCGAAGCCCTTCCCTTTGCGAGTGTAAGTTATATGCAGTGATTCCTCGGAAACCAGCCATCGACGATCACAACAGCTTACTGTGTCGCTGAAAGTGTATTCCTCTTCGTTTCACACATGTAATGGAAGAATGCGAGGCGTACAGGCTGGCGGGTTTTACTAACACGGGCACGGCGTTCAATCCCGGAAAAACACAGGACAAGCAGCTTGCTACGGCTCGCGTCGATTGAGGCTCGTAGTCGAGGAAGGCACCGTTCGTTAAACGTACAATGCATGCGTTTGTACGGGAAAGCTTGCACGCTTGTAATTTGAAGTCGTAGGAAGGTCGCTTCTAGTTGCATCAAAAAATATTTCACAAAGTGGCCGTTGTCTTCTTCAATCGTCCGCTTCCATCTAGCCGCCATGTTTGTAGCTGCCACTGCAAGAAATTGCGTTTTACTCGGTTATGCCGCAGAGTATACGGAGATTTAACTCTCTAAGATGAAGGTAGATTACAAAGGCCACATCACTATCTTGTTTCTTGAAGAGTGAGCAATATATTGCACTCCATCAGACGTTTTGCTGGAGTAGAACGATGCCCTAAAGGGTAGCTAGGACGTTTCACTCCTGCGACACGGGCTCCACTTTTTAGAGTGCATTTTAAAACCTTCTTTTTAATTTGTATTTCCCTCACACATTTCATTTGTTCTCTGTCAAACTAAAAGCTGCCTTTCAACTTCATTTTACTTTTGTCCAAGTCCCCTTCAACAGTGAACCATCTTAGCTCGCAGACGAGATAAACCACAAGTTAGTGCCTTCGCCGTGAATCCTAGCATTTTGTCCCTCAAAAAGAAAGCGTAAAATGTGGACCCATGGTGTTCAGAGCTATTTGCCATTGAAATTTTTTTATTGTTATGCGAGGCCTAAATGGTCCGAAGACTTACAGCGGCATTTTAATATTATCCAAATTATGCTCAATAACAACTTCTACTAGAATAAGAGGAACACTTTTTTTAAGAAGAGAACGTTCATATCAAGAAACGGTGTTCCGCAATGCATGACAGCATTGCCATGAATAAAGTGATCAGGAAATGGGCTTAGTACAGCAACTAAACTGTGCTTATAAGTACTTCACAGACTAGAGAAACGGATTTGACTACGTAGCGATACAAGCATATTTACAGGCATCAAGTGGCCCAGTTGAAGCTTGCACTGGTGCTTGGACTGCTTCTGGGAGAATATTAATCGCACCTGATACTGAACATGGAGCAAATATAGCCAACATGATCAAGAATTCTGAAGCTACTCTCCGTCTTTACAGTGAAAGAGAAAAAAATTCTGCATCGAGAGGAGATTAAATATCCCCGCATATCCTGGTAGCTTTTCTAGTAGTATTTAAACGAATAAATTAGGAAGACATGTGAATAATGTTTAGCTCAGGTTGTGGTGGCACCTTAGCATTTACAGGTGACATCGTGCTTTTCAGCTAGGATTATGGCGAACTTACAACACGATAAAGTGAAGAGCTAATGTGAAGTTTAAATTACCCCTCCTGCATGGGCCAGCATATCGGCCTGCAGTATCGATAAATAAATAAAATAAATAAATAAAAATAAATTCCTAGAACTCTTTTTTGAAAGTCCAACGTGGCACAAATTTTGCACGTTGACCAACCTGAGGACAGCGCGCACACTCCCGTTGCTGCTCTCGTTTGCCGAATGCACACATCACTTCGGCAGTACTAATAGAACGTGCCACAAGGATATTTAAAAATTCCTTGGCGAGACTTACTTATGGAGCGGCAGCTTGGTGTCGGCGAGTTGGTGTTGCGTACTTTAACAAAGATCAGCGCAAGAGGTAGGGGCGAAGTTTGAGCGCGTCTTCCGTTGTGCGTGTTCTCTTGGGCTGTTTTTCTTTGTATTCACGTATGTATGGAACGCGTACGTTAAAAAAAGTCATGAAGTACAGTAACGGCCAAAGAAAATTTTGGAGCCGGATACGAATGGACCGCAAGAGCGCAGCCGTTTACTCTCCCTTTATTACTGTCTCTGCTAATTCTGCCAACTAACAGAAGTCTGCCAACTAATGCAAGATTTTAGACATGAAAGATGTAGTAGAACCAGGGCGCATGCGCAGATGGTCCTGCGCATGCGCCCTGGCGGGTCGCAAGCTTCTTGGGTCCCCAAGCTCCTTGGGACCCCAATTCTCAAACTCCCTATTATCATAAAGATTTTCATGCACGTACGCCTGTGATGGGCCTAAGATTTTTGTTCTTTCCACCACAACTTATGTCCACTGTTAGTGTGTCTGAATCATTCTTGTTTTCTGGTGCGACGCCAATAAACAGCGACTGCTCACATATTAGTTTGCTCTAGTGCTGTTGCCGTTTTTTCCGAAACTTTATGGAAATGTGCAATACCACTTGCACATACTTCACAAACCGTGATGCAACGCAGATCCCGCATTAGGAGGGTCCCTCTGCTGACCGAGTGCAAAGGTTATGTTAAAGGGCAACTCCGGCAATTTTTCAATGTTCACTAATCTCAATAAAATTATTAATATTGACGCGAGGGGATGTGCCCACTACGATTACTTCTTGCTGGCAGTGAGCTACCCACTACGGGCACGCTTCTACAGTCCGAAGGCGAACAAGAGCGCAGTTGTGCGAGCGTTCTGTTCGAGGTGTACGCCATTATTAAAGCAGGACGTGCTACTTTTGCTGAGCCGTCTTGATCACCTTCGTGACAATATATATTCTCCTCAGTACAGTTATAATATATGCCAAGTCAGGCGAATGTAGGTCATTTAGATTTCCTGTAAATGAATTCTAAAATTCTTTAGCGTATTCTCACGTGGGCCACCCTGTGTTTTTGACGTCATCACCTCCGCGCTTTCTACCTGAGCTATCGGGCCTTCAAAAGCAAAACGGCGGTACTTCGGCGCTCAAATCGTCGCTGTCATGATCAGAAAAGCTCGCATAACTCCATGTATCATCGAATGACCTCGCCACTGCCATTTCTTTGGCGCCAGTTCCATATTTCTGGTACACGGGAAGGTTTTGACATCACCACAAGCGCTCCACGAAGCATCTACCCGTTTCGGTTTCGGTTTGAAGACGACTTTCAATTGCTTATTTAAAATTATTGATACGTTTCTGAGCAAACTGAACCACCCCGCCGGTTACAGGACTATAAGTACCATGGGAAAGCATTGATATTAGAACATGGTGAAAAAACCGGCGGAGTTGCCCTTTAAGGAAAGGCCATTTTCACACCACATCAAGGAAACAGGAATGCAGTTCTTTATCGCAACATTTATTGAATTCATACAAGGCATGCGGCCACGTTTCACCCTTACACCGTGTCACGATTGTTCACAGACGGTATACTTTACCATGCTTGAGGCTTACAAGGCATATGATGAAGTATAAGAGAGATTCTTGTGAAAGACGCCACAGGGGACTGTCCAGTGCCCGCCTTAAGGCGGTTAGTATTCAAGATTCAGTGACATCACTGGCACCCATTACGTGAAGGGCCATGAGGAGCCGAACTTCTCTAATGGCAGTGTCACAGAGCGCAGCACAGAGTCTACAAGTCCTCGCATGGCGCCAGTCTTATTTCTAGACACGAGCGTGTTATTTTTCTCTAAAAGACCAGTCGGGCTCAGTGCCTGCATTTATACAAGCTTGTTTGCTTTCTTGGCAACTTGTTTTAATCTAACGTCCTGCGAATTCATGGATGTTTGCTTGATAGGGTGCAAAAGATAATATTGGGCGTGAAGAAAAAATTGCTTGTTTCCGTGTACTGCTGCCTCCTTGCTATGTGCGCCTCTTCGCGCTATTTGAAGCAATTACGAAACATTGTACAGCTGTGTTCATGGCTTTCCAGGTGCACCAATCAATGGACGAAACGTCGTCTCCGTACCATCCGACGCGATTTGCCTATAACTTTACCACCACCACCACAACCATCATCATCATCATCATCATCATCATCAAGAACAAAGTAATCATGATCATCACCCAGTCTACGTTAAGTGCAAGGCAAATATATCTCCGATGGGTCTCCACTTATGCCGTTTGCGTGCTACCTGCGGCCACGTTATCCCCGCAAACCTTTTGATCGGGTCTAGCCACTTTCTGCTGCCCTCTGCCACGCTTCCCTTCTCTATGCACCCAGTGTGTTACCCTTATGACCAACGGCTACTTAACCTTCGCGTTACATACCCTGCCCACGCCCACTTGTTCTTGATTTCTACTAGCATGTGATTACGACGAGTTTCTTCCCTGTCCCACTCCGCTCTCTTCTTGTTCGTTAACAATACACCTTTCATTTTCCGTTTCAGTGCTCGCTATCTCGTTGTGAACATAACTTACCTTGTGACATGCAAGAAATCCTCCAAAAGACTCCTGCGCAAGCACAGCGTGAAATTGGGGAGAGAAACATCTCTTTTGTGTATCGCGCTATGGCGCAGTAATCAATCTTTCCAGCGCTAAAACAGCGGGACTTCCATATTGCACGCGGCATACATGGTGTCCTACCGCACATATTAAGTTAGAGTACCTCCAACACATTTGCGTGCATCCACAGCTAAGCACGCGGCTTTTCTCGCATCCCACCATCACGGCAACACGGCCGCAGTGACACGGAGCCAAGCCCACATCGTGAAATGTAGCAGCCGCATTCCTCACTCGCACAGCCACAGGAACGGGTGGGTAGTAAACACAGAGAGAGGCTGTTGGTGAAACTAGCATGGCGCGCAGTGGGCATCACTCTAGTTATGCAATACAAATTGGTCTGACAAAAATGTTTCATTGCCGTTGTTTAGTCAAAGTTATGTCGTCCGTGGCTGCCAGGGATTCCTTTGGGATTTTTTTTAAGTGGGATAGCGAAACATGAGGGAAAAGGGATAGTCCTTCTGCTGCCTACTTACGACTTATTCTTGGACAAGGATCGAAGGAGGCTGCCCTCGGCAAACACATTGCAGACGGCATCCCAATTCAACTGTGGCCCTCACTCAAACCTTCAGCCCTGTGACACCGCGGAGAGTGGTCGCTCGGGAAGTGACGAATTTGGGATCATTGAGAAATGGCTTCGTCCTGCAGTGCGCCTAAAAACGGCTGATGGTGTTTGTTTATTCGCCTTGTTTGTCTATGCAGGAACTTCAGGAGCTGTATGCATCTATCATATGCTAATCAGCAAATCGGAGGAAAGCGCCGGCACAAATCTATGCTTTTAGGGCTGTTTTCTTTCTCGTTTTTGTGCATTTTAACTTTTGTTTACAGTGCCACAGGAAAATACGTTTTTTTTTTGTGTGTGCCTTACAAGCGAGATGTTGCAACCCTAAGTGATAATCAATGTATGCCAGAAAGGCAAAATAAGTGGAACGGCGTACGTGCAGGAGCTGACGATAGCATTAAACCGTGGTTTGACATAACCGAGACAATGTCATACTTTCTTGCAAACCTAAAGCCTCACGCAATGCCATAGAAACTTACGTGGCTAAAGGCTGTATTGCAAAAAAAAAGAAATAAAGAAGAAGTAGAAGAAAGGGGATCTCCATGATCGAGATTGATGCGTGCTTCCCTTGAAAATTACCATTTTGTTCACACAAGAAAAGCCACTATTCTTGTATCGAATGCCTGACACACAACACGCCAGCGTTTTGCAATGAAGCCAAGGCGATAACCGGGCTCTCGATCTCTTTGTCGCGATCGAGCTTTAACCGAAAACAAGTGTCTGCATAAGAAGCATATGCGTGTTTCTAAAGTAAGAAACTGATCTGCAGAGGAGCACCTAAAAATAAGGGTTCTTGAAAATGGTGGCCATAAATATTCTGCACTGGACGGAAAAAAGTCCTTTTGCATAATGTACGAAACATGGCAATATTTTACTAAGTTCTTTGGTACAATGTAGTGAAATAGTGTTTGGTTTAACATTTTATACTTACACGAATCAATGGTCTTAGAAATCGCGATGATTATCACAACAGCACGAATATCGCTACTGCGTGAGCCACAACCGCGGAGGAAATCATTGCCTTTATCTGGTGCCTTTGCACAACGCCGCTTGCCGTGGGCGCATTGGTACAGGTCCCGACGCTTTTTGTCGCCCAATTTCCAAGAACTAAAAGTTCTCTATGCGCCTCTTTGACGAAAACCGGCTCATTGTTGCGTTTAGTACATCAAGCACAATATTTCTGTATGCGATAAATTCTATTGAACTAAATCTCACGAAAAGACAGCTTCTAGGCAGAACACCGGCCAAATTCTTACAAGACCATGAGCTACAGCAGTGGTAATTTTAATATTGTTCGTGTAAGACTACCAAAACCAGAATAGAGCCCGTAATGTTCCTGCATCAATGATAATGTGGGAAAGCATACTTATTCAGGGGTAGCACTAATGCAATGTGTACAGGGGCCGCAAACGCATTACCTTCCCTGTTTATCCAATGAGCGTGGAGTCACTGCCTCTCCAGTGAGAGCGAGTCAGACCTACGAAAAGCCTTAAAATGTTTTTTGCAAGAGAATTTATGGTTAAAAGGTGCCCTGTCCATTCCATGTTGATCTTGGTTCTCGCAACGCATGGCCCATGACATATGCCCCATAATATAGAGGCAGGCGAGGTACTGTGGCATAACGGGGAACGGCACTGTCAGCGGAGCATTACGGAGATATATGTGTCTGCTTTTCTTGTTACATACATGCTGGACTTAGGTACTCGGCTTGGCTGCGGTATTTGTTTTGTCCGCCATGTAGAGAGATATCGTGCAGGAGCGTAATGTTTAAGACAGGAAGAAAAAAAATAGGAAAATGTCGAAGGTGAAGCGAACGTCCGGAACTAAAATTTACTCTCCAAGATATGTCACTTTCACCAATCAAAACAAGGCATTGAAACACCAAAAAAAGTTACGTCGCACATGTTTCTTCCTCATATATTTCCATCTACTTCCCAGCGCAAATCCAACATCAACAAAACCATTGTTGTTTTCCGGCCCCATTCAAAGCTTAGCAGGGAAACTGTAGAGGCCTTTTATATGCCCAGAACAGCTTTTCTATTTATTTGACAACCTTCTAGCAACCTGTTGAACAGTGGCATCTATAAATTGAAAGCTTCGCAACGAGGACAAACTAAATGCTTCAGGAAGGCCTTCCTGACGTGTAATTAAGCCGTGAAGCATGGGTTAACAGAGAAGGGTATAAAGTTCTTGTACTTATAATGACGTACGAAACTCGTTGAACAAAAACATGTATTGGAATACGAGGACGAAGAGACGGAGGGAACAGAAGCGCTGTGTTTTAAAAGACAATAATAAAAGCCTACTATAGCGAACAAAAAGGATACCGGCTATAGAAGAACCTTCATAATAACAAAACTTGCAGGATATAGACATCAGCGCGGGAAGTGTAGGACTGTGATGAGTAAAGTGCACGTATTATGAAGTGCGCGCCATGAAAAGGAACCGAAGAAAAAATCGCAGCATATCCACGGGGTGAATGATGATGAGTGGGCGAAGCTCCGGAGGGAATCATCGGTAAACCGTGAATCTTCCGTGCAATTCGCCCAGTCGATCATCGTGTAAAGACGTCTCACGCAGCCGCTTACACAGGCCGGAACACGCACCGCGTTTGCCGACGCCATCACATGACTGCTGAGAGAGTAAAAGGCGGAGAGGCCTCAGCGTCTTACACCAGCTTCTTACGCGGGTCGTAACGCGCTAGCACAAACGCGTTAAAAACGCGCAGTCTTTCGTTAATATTGGGTGTTTACTGTCATCGTGGTGCATGTGTCCATGTGCGCTTCGTGGCGTAGTTTTTTTTTAATGCGAAGCATTTCTTAGCGAACTTCGGCGAGTTTGAGCGTATCTATCTATCTATCTATCTATCTATCTATCTATCTATCTATCTATCTATCTATCTATCTATCTATCTATCTATCTATCTAGCCGCCTACGATTTTGTGCTCTCCTGGCCGTTTCGAACGACGACGACGAAGTGCTTCTCTTGTAGAACACATCTGGCCCGTCTCTCTGCTTTTCTTCACTTCTCACTGCGTTTGCGGGGTCCACCGCCCGCTACATCGCGGGGATGGACGTACAACTTCCCGAGGCACCATCCGGTTCCGGTTCTTCTGCGGGAATCGCTTCGAGGAAGCGTGGAAGCACATCGAGCGACAGCGAGGACACGGAGCTGTACTCCGTCTCAGGTGACGACTCCTCGGAAGACGGCTTTGTACCTGTCTTGCACCGCAAGGCCAAACGAAGAGCTCTTAACACATCTTCGGCGTCAAGTTCGGCTACTGTGAAAACTAGGCCTCAGCGATGGCCTCACTCCATTCTGTTCGTGCCAGAGAACGCTGCTGACAATCTGCGCGTCCTGAACAGGCAAGCCCTTTCCTTATATCTGGAAAACACTGTGCCCAACGAGATCAAGGACGTCCGACTAAACACAAGGAGGAACATCTTGGCCATCGATGTGATGAACCCGTCCGCGCTGAACACCTTGCAGCGTGTGACGCAGCTGGGTAACATCAAGGTACGATCTATCGTGCCAGCGGGGGCCGCCACGGTGACAGGCGTCGTCTATGACATTGACACTGAAATACCCAACGCCGACCTTCCGCTTCTCATCAAACCAGCCAGTGAACACAACGTCATTGTGCGGGTCGGCCGCCTCGGTAATACACGCTGTGTGAGGATAACGTTCAAAGGTGACTGTCTTCCTTCCTACGTGAAGGTTGGCCACTTTCGCCATCAGGTACGAGCCTTTATTCCGAGGCCTGTGCAGTGCTTCAACTGCCAGAAGATTGGTCCACGTGAAAGGCGTTTGCACAAATGCCGCGGTGTGCCCACGATGCGCCGAACCTCACTCGGAAGACAACTGTAGTGCAACTACGATGAAGTGTCCCAACTGTCAAGGAGATCACTGTGCCTCGTCCAAGGACTGCCCTCGCATCAAGAAAGAGATCACAGTCCTCAAACAAATGGTCAGAGACAGCTCGACCCACAGAGAAGCTGCTGAAAAAGTCCGGCGAAGAAGACGTCGACGTCGAAGATCATCACGACAACAATCATCATCTTCACAAGAGAACCGTCAAACAGACCCGTCATCAGCAGCACACCAGACGCACGTTTCCAGCACCCCAAAGACCGATGTTGGAAAGGGAAAATCTGGAAGGGCTCTGTCTACAACGGAATGGCCACCGCTGGCGCCTCTACAACCTGCAGCAGAGCTACCGCAGAGGTCGCCCAAAGTGCAACACAGCGTGGCATCTGAGAAGCCACAGAATACAGATAAGCAAGTTGTCGCTCTTCTGAGACCCTTAATTAATGCCATTCGTGTGTTGCTGAGCAACATGCATACACCGTCTGCCAGAAGTGCTCTTCAAGTCCTGGACGCTCTGAGTCCGGTGCTAGCAGCCCTTGAATAGACCCATCATGGCCCATCAGCCACTGTTCTTCAGGAATGAGGTCCGAAATGCAGCAATTTTTCAGTGGAATGCCCGCGGTCTGAGATCGCGCATTTCAGACTTCCGTCGCTATGTGTATGTCAATATGTTTCCCATCTAGTCATTTGCGAACCGAACTTAACGAACTCCATAAGGCTATCTGGATATGAATCATTCCCTTCGTCGACTGTCGACGAAAACAGCAAGGTTTTGGTGTTTATTCGACGTGACCTCACCTATATTCATCACCCAGTACCAGCTAACGACGAAAATCAATACGTATGCTTAACAGTAAAGAAGAAGAATCTTACATTCACTGTTGTGGGCGCCTACTTATCGCCGTCAAGTCGATTTGACCACAAACGACTACGGGATATTCTGTCCTCATCCTCTGGTCCGTGGGTCGTCATCGGAGATTTCAACGCGCATCATACACTCTGGGGAAGTTCGAAGGTCAACGCGAGAGGCAGAGCTCTGGTATCTTTCGCATCCAGTGAGGAGCTATGGCTGTTGAACGACGGAAGTCCTACGTTCCTACGTGGCGCCACGTACAGCAGCTGTCTTGACTTGGCATTTGTCTCACGAAGCCTTGTCAGACGTGTTAGATGGTTTGCGGACATAGAGACGCACGGAAGTGACCATATCCCAACATATATCACGATCAAAGGATTGGCTCCTACTAAAATACGAGATACAATTCAAAGAGTGGACTGGACCAAATTTCAATCCATCATGGAAGAACGCTGCGAAGCCAATACACCACTTGACTTGGAGGAGGAAATAAGAACCGCAATGCACGACAATGTGCGTACTCTAGCATGCTGCGTAAAACCGACACAGTTCGATTTTGAATTGGAAAGACTTCGAGCAATCCGGCGGCGTGCTGAAAGAAGGTACCGACGTACGAAAGCAATAGAGGATTTACGTACTGCTAGACGCACGCAAAATAAGATCCAGCGGCAGTTAGACAAGCTCGAATCGCAACGTTGGACTGCCTTCTGTGAGTCACTAGATCCTCGCAAACCTTTGTCGCAGCTGTGGAGGACAGTGCGAGGTCTCCGGACACCACCTGTGCAGCGGTTCCCATTCAAGACCCTAGCCCTCTCACAAAAGCGACTAGATACTGACGTGGCAGAAGAGTTTTGTACCAGATTAGCTAGCCAACCTCCTGCTCCCAGCAATATGCCGCCTTTGACGAGCAGTCCCCCACCAGGTGATCATCGCATGGACCTACCATTCTCAATGCACGAACTTCAGGCTGCCTTATCTTTGTGCGGACGCACATCAGCAGCTGGACCTGATGGCATTTCCTACAGCGCTCTCTGTCATTTAGGTGAGCGAGCGAGACTTGCTCTCCTTCACCTGTACAATAGCTCCTGGAGAGATGGTACTCTTCCCATCAGCTGGAAGACAAGCCGCCTCGTGCCACTGCTGAAGCCTGGCAAGTCGCCGCTAGAACTCTCATCCTACCGCCGCATCGCTTTGGCAAGTTGCGTGGGCAAAGTCATGGAGAGGATGGTCCTAGGACGCCTGGAGTGGTACTTGGAGTACAACAACTGCTACCCAGATGCCATGGCGAGTTTTCGTCGAGGCCGATCGTCGATAGATAACGTCGTCGATCTGGTCACATACGTTAAGCATGAGAAAAGCCGTAAGCGTCTCTGCGCTTCCTTATTCCTCGACGTCAAAGGAGCATATGACAATGTTACACATGAAGCAATCCTCTCTGCTCTCGAAGAGGTAGGAGTGGGTGGTCGGACGTTTCGCTGGATACGGAGCTATCTCTCTATGCATTCCTTTTTCGTAAGCACCGAAGATGGCCGCACTTCTCTACATTAAAGCTGCCGCGGAGTTCCCCAAGGTGGTGTACTTAGCCCTGTGCTATTTAATATCACACTAATTGCTTTGCTTCAGCACATTCCAAGCACGGTCAGGCTGTCAATGTACGCTGATGACATCTGCGTATGGACGTCAGCAGTGACGCGGTTACAATTGCGAGCAAGAATTCAAAGAGCTGCCAATGAAGCTGCTATCTACCTCCGTAGTCGAGGCCTAGAAATTTCCTCCGAGAAATGTGCAGTGATGCCTTTTACGCGCAAATCTATGACTCACTACACCGTAATGATAAGTGGCCAAATCATACCCTACGTTCGAACATACAAATTTCTCGGTGTCATATTTGACCGAGATTTGTCATGGAGCCCTCATGTATCGTACATGAAAAAGCGGTTGACGGGCATCTGTCACTTGTTCAAGTTCTTCTGTGGAAAAGCATGGGGAATGTCGACACGTGCTATGCTGCAGCTATACAGGGCGCTTTTTCTCGGCTTTCTGCGACACAGCTTGCCAGCTATAACGAACACGGGCAAAACAAATCTACGTACAATACAGAGTGTGCAGGCTCAGGCGCTCCGGATCTGCCTAGGCCTACCACGGAGTGCATCGACAGTGGCGACAATAGCAATCGCTAGAGACCACCTTATCACGACCCAAATTGACATGGAAGCGCTGAGGACACATATCAGGCACCTCGCCAGGACCCCTCGGCACCACCTTTCTTCTTTGCCAGTGGACAGACCACGCACCTCTTTCTGCAAAACGATAGCAGTACATGGTGACTCGTTACCAACTTCTTTCACCCCTTCTGCGAGACCTTCAATTCCTCCATGGTGTCTCGCTCAGCCGGAAATCAACCTGACAATTCCTGGAATTGAGAAAAAAGCCGCTTTATCATCACCAGCGCTTAAACAGCTCACGTTACTTCTATTGTACGAGAAGTACCGGGACTCTACGCATATCTACACGGACGGATCAGTGCTTCCAGACAGCTCCACTGTAGCAGTCGTGATACCCGCGAAAGGTAAAACCTTAAAATTTAAGACGACTCATCCGACAACATCGACGGCAGCAGAGCTCGCAGCGATCCTTACTGCCCTTCATTTCATCAGAGATGAAGCGCCACACAAATGGACGCTTTTCTGCGACTCCAAGCCAGCATTGCAGTCCCTGTTGTCTCCTCTACGCCGCGGACCACATGAACAGCTGGTGTTCCAGGTTACAGAGATGCTGCAACATACAGGGAAGGCAGGCCACAAAATATCTTTTCAGTGGCTTCCAAGTCACTGCGGGATTATAGGCAATGAACGGGCCGATCAAGCCGCCCGTTCTGCACATAATATGGAACAACAAGTACCCATACCATTGTCAAGGACGGACGCGGCACGGATGCTCCATCTGCTTGCTCGCAAGTGTACTGTATCGCAATGGGGTGGCACACATTTCACGCATTCCCGACTTCACTCTCTCGATCCGACCTTAAGCCTTCGAGTCCCACCCAAGACTTGCCGAGGAGAAGCCACAGTCTTATACCGACTATGGTTGGGCGTCGCTTTCACAAAAGCATATGCGTTCCGCATAGGGATGGCCGACACCGCAGCCTGTGACCACTGCGGTCACGAAGAGACCATTGAGCACATTTTATGTGACTGCCCACGATACAGCGTAGAGAGGCAACCTCTTTGCCTTGCACTCAACAAACTGGACGACCAACCACTGTCGGAAGAAGGCATCCTACGCCATCGACTAGGCATCACGTCGCAGAAGAAGGCCATGCAAGCGCTACTGCGCTTCTTGACATCTACCGGCCTTCGTGAACGTCTATAAGTGGAACGTTCTTTGTGTGTGTGTATGTGTGTGCGCGTGTTTTTTGTTGTGCTTGTCTTGAATCTTGTACCCTCTCTCCGCTGTCATCTTTCTAACCCCCTCCCCTTCTCCCCAGTGCAGGGTAGCAAACCGGAATCTAATATCTGGTTAACCTCCCTGCCTTTCTCCTCTTTTCTCTCTCTCTCTCTCTCTTCCTGGCCGTTTCGCTAATCGGATGTTTACGAAAATTGGTATGCCACATCATGACTACATGACGAACATAAATGACAGGTCATAACATGAAAATCATGATATGCATGTCATGAGTGGCATGATTTACATGCCACGGCCTTAGTGCTCTCCTGGCCATTTCGCTAATCGGATGTTTACGAAAATTGGTATGCCACATCATGACTACATGAAGAACATAAATGACAGGTCATAACATGAAAATCGTAACATGCATGTCATGAGCCACATGATTTACGTGCCACGGCCTTGGCGCTCTCTTGGCCGTTTCGTTAGTGGCATGTGTAGGAAAATTGGTATGCAACAATTTGACGGCATGACGGACATAAATGACACGTCATAACACGAAAAGCGTAACATGCATGTCATGTGCGGCATGATTTACATGCAAGGCGTTTCGTTAATCGGATGTATACCAAAATTGCTATGGCACAACACGACAGCATGACGAACGTAAATGACAGGTCATAACACTAAATGAGCAAACAGACAATGAAGCCTAGGAAAACATAGGGGAAGTTACTTGTGGTATTGTAATTGTGGAGAAAGTAGAAAGGAATTAAAGTGGACGAAAAGACAAACCTGCCCTCGGTGGGACCCGAACCCACGACCTTCGGATGTCGCGTCCGATGCTCTCGCGTCCGAGAGCATCGGACGCGACATCCGAAGGTCGTGGGTTCGGGTCCCACCGAGGGCAGGTTTGTCTTTTCGTCCACTTTAATTCCTTTCTACTTTCTCCACAATTACAATACCACAAGTAACTTCCCCTATGTTTTCCTAGGCTTCATTGTCTGTTTGCTCATTAAGTTGTTTCTAACAAATAAAGAACGAGCCCTTGACCCCTTCCCTTTCGTTAGGTCATAACACTAGAATCATGACACGCGTGTCATGACCAGCATGATTTACATGCCATGGTCCTCGCACTATACTGCCGTTTCGTTAATGGGATGTATGGGCTCCGTCTACTGACCAGAGGGCGCTACGTAGCTCTCGTCGGACGGCTAGTATCGCTGACATTGGCCGCTTCGGTCGCACGTATGAGACGCGCGCGCACGGTGGACACCGAGGCGACAGCGACGCGCGCGTTTCTTCGCTTCTTTCCGGGCGTGCTGCGAACCTTTGGAAGTTTGCCGCGGCTTTGGAGAGCGCGTCTCAAAGGAAATAAAACGAAATAAGGTGGGACGGGAGGTCGCTGCTGCTATAGAGTTGGAGACGCGCATCGCGTTCCCGTATTTTCCTGTCACAGTCTGGTCAATTTTGCTTCTTCTCTCCGCCAGGCAGTGCATTCTGGCGCTTATGTCGTACATGGAAAAGTCGACTGCACGGAGCCTATACGAAAATTGGTTTGGCACAACATTACTGCATGGCAATCATAAATGACAGGTCATAACATCAAAATCGTGGCATGCATGTCATTAGCGGCATGATCTACATGCCACTCGTTTCCTTAAAGGGATGTATACCAAAATTGCTATGGCAGAACACGACTGCATGACGAACGTAAATGACAAGTCATAACGTTAGAATCATGATATGCGTGTATGAGCAGCATGGGTTACATGCTACAGTCTTGGTGCTCTTGCGGCCGTTTCGTTAACTTCATATGTACCAAACTCGGTATAGCGAGATAACAATGCAAATCCATTTTACGTTCCTTATGCGTGCTTCGCATTCCCTTGATTCCCACTGCACGTGGGATCTGCCAATTTTTTTCACTTTTTCTTTTCTTTATTGACTGACAAATACATACATCACAACACTCTGCTGCCATAAGCTGGCGTTTTTTCTTTTTCCACCTCTGCGTTTTCAGCATGCGGCTGAGATTACAACACTTTCATTTTGACAAGGGCATCCATCAACAACAGCAATTCATCATCGTATCCCAATTTCCGAAACACTTCATGGAGCTTGCTGACATTTTCAATAAAGTAAGCGTTTACTGGTCTCGTATTTATGTCACAATTCCTTACAGCCATGCGGTTTCTCCAGATGCTGTGAAGGCCAAGAAGAAAGAACATGTCATAAGGTATACTGTCTTGCCCTGTGGCTAGGTAACGAATGCCATGTGGCGTTAGCGGCAATTCCTTTTTAATGGTCCTTTGCAGAATATCCCAAAAGAAAATCGCACTCCAACAGTCTAAAAACACATGTTCTATAGTTTCAGGTTTCTTACAAAGTAAACAATGAGTACCCCATGGTAAATAGTGACCTTTTTCTTCCAGCCACGTTTTGACAGGCAAGGTATTAGTATTGGCTAGCGCCGCGCGTTCGGAAGCGTGGGGTCCCTGGTTCAATTGCGCGCTTCGGACACAACGTTCGGAATTTTTTTCTCTTCGTCCATGGTCCATGAAGCGCGATCCGACGCGTACGCGACGATCGAGGAGAATGAGAGGAGCGCTCCCGGCGAAGCCCAGCGCAGCAGCTAATCGGAGAGCAGCGGCACATCCAGCGCTCATATACAAGTACCGCCATCTAGCGGACATTCCAAGAACTAAACGACAAGTGGCTACATACACTTACGACGGGACGCACGATCCACGCCTTAAGGAGCTTCCCCCTAAAAAGAGGACAACTCAATGAGTGGACAGGAGCTCTCCCGGACGACGAAGACGATGTGAGGACGGGGCGCGTGAGTTTACGTCAGCCAAAATCCACGAATGAAGAGCTTCCACGCTGGGTAGGAAGAAGCCGGGAGAAGAAATGAAGCAGACGTGGCGGAGACGTGGTACAAGGAAGAAGCCTACCAGGGCGGCCGAGTTCCTGTGGCAAGGACGCTGCAGGCTCCCACCTGGGCGTGGACCCGAGCGTCTTACCGTCTGGTGTTGGCCAGGCTTTCCAGCATCTGGCATTGGCCAGGCTTTTCATCGGCTTTCTATACTCTCGGTGACGCTCTTCTTAAATGCGAAGCACTTCTTAGCGAACTTCGGCGAGGTTGAGCGTATCTATCTATCTATCTATCTATCTATCTATCTATCTATCTATCTATCTATCTATCTATCTATCTATCTATCTATCTAGCCGCCTACGATTTTGTGCACTCCTGGCGGTTTCGCTAATGGGATGTTTACGAAAACTAGTATGCCGCATCATGACTACATGGCGAACATAAATGACAGGTCGTAACATGAAATTCACGACATCCATATCATGAGGGACATTGTTTACATGCCACGGTCTTAGTGCTCTCCTGGCCGTTTCGCTAATGAGATGTATGCGAAAATTGGTATGGCACAACATGATTGCCTGACGAACATAAATGGCAGGTCATAACATAAAAATCATGACATGCATGTCATGAGTGGCATGATTTACATGCCACGGTCTTAGTGCTCTCCTGGCCGTTTCGCTAATGGGATGTATGCGAAAATTGGTACGGCACAACATGACTGCCTGACGAACATAAATGACAGGTTATAACACGAAAATCATGATATGCATGTCATGATTGGGATGATTTACATGCCATGGTCTTAGTGCTCTCCTGGCTGTTTTGCTAATGGGATGTATGCGAAAATTGGTATTGCACAACATTACTGCATAACGAACATGACTGACAGGTCACTACATGAAAATCATGCTATGCTTGTCATAAGGGACATGATTTACATGCCATGGGTTTCATTAACAGGATGTATACGAAAATTGTCATGCTACAATATGACTGCATCGTGAACGTAAATGACAGGTCATTACACGAAAATCATGACATGCATGTCATGAGCGACATGATTTACATGCCACGGTCTTGGTGCTCTCTTGGCCGTTTCGTTAGTGGGATGTATAGGAAAATTGGTATGCAACAACATGACTGCATGACCAACGTAAATGACAGGTCACAATATGAAAAGTATAACATGCATGTCATGGGCGGCATGATTTACATGCCGGGCGTTTCGTTAAACGGTTGTATGCGAAAGTTGGTATGGCAGAACACGACAGCATGAAGAATGTAAATGACAGGTTATTACATTAGAATCATGACACGGGTGTCATGACCGGCATGATTTACATGCCATGGTCCTGGCGCTATACTGCCGTTTCGTTAATGGGATGTATACGAAAATTGGTTTGGCACAACATGAGTGCATGACGATCATAAATGACAGGTCATAACATGAAAATCGTGACATGCAAGTGGCGGCAAATTCGGGCCAATGATATTTCTCGCCTAAGCGTGAAAACCATGAGTGAACTTCTTGCTTCCGTTGTTCTTCGCCTGCTCATCCCGCATTCAGCGAAACGGTTGACAAGCTGCCGACCAGGGGATTGAAGGCGGGCTCCTTCACCTGCTGGCATCTTGAGGGAACGACGGCTTCGACATCTTGTTGTTAAAAAACAACGTTTAATGAACAACCCTCTTACAATACAATCCACCGGGTTAAATACACTTCTCATACAAAAGCACTTTGGCAGTCCAATCGGAATTAGAAAACGTCCTTTCCTCTCAACTTCTGATTGGCTGCCGTTGGGATTTACGTCCTCACGCCCCTTCACCCAATGCCTTCATCTGCAACCGGCTCTCCCACGTCGATCGCCGGTGCGCCTCTCTATCTCCTCTCTCTCGAAGAATGGCGCCGGCCAGTCGTGCGATCGTGCTCCGAGCTGGGGTCCCAGGGCTGAGCCGACGTACCCGTCAGTTCACGGAACCCGCGTTGGGGACTCCCCGTGATGCTGCACGTGGCTTGGTTCCCAGACCACGGTGCATTGTCCGCTGGCCGCAGATCTCCACAGGAGAAATCGGCCGTCACGCCGTCTTTGTTCAGTTCTGGCCGCCACAGGGGGGAAGGCATGTGGTGTCTGTAGAGGGGTGACAGTGGGGAGTCCTCGGGTGGGTGCTTCGTTCTTGAACCCAACACCATGTCATGATAATGTGGAAGAAAAAAATTCATTTTCAATCGTGAAAATATGTTGCAATAGTGAGTGTTTGGACTAATAATTTATTTCTCACTCTCGTTCATCAAAGAGTGTTTGTGTGCATTGCTTGGTGCTCCCGTGCTTGTAGTGTTTCACGGTATATGGACGTTGAGACTACTTCGTGAATTGTGTGGTGGACTGAAACACGTGCACTTAGCGGCAGTTTTTTTTTTCTTCTAAAGAAGAAGAAGAAGAAGAGAAACATTATTTCTGCAAGGTAAGTTCCCAGGCGCAGGAGGAGGCCTCAGTCCAGGGCCCCTGTGGCTTTTGCCATCTTGCCAGCTCTGTCGATCAGCTTGAGCTGTTCATCAGGCTTCGAGCAGGATAGCGCAGCCTCCCACTGCTCCGGTGTTGGTGCTTTGTTTACTGGGACTACTGTAGATTTTTGGCAGGCCCACGTAACGTGGTACAGTGTTGGGTGTTCAAAAAAAAAACTTAATAGAAGGGGGGCTTGTTGTGATGAGTAAAGTGCACGTATTTTGAAGTGCGCACCATGAAAAGGAACCGGAGAAAAAGAGGACAACTCAATGAGTGGACAGGAGCTCTCCTGGACGACGATGTGCAGGGGGGCGCGTGAGTTTACGTCAGCCGAAATCCACGAATGAAGAGCTTCCACGCTGGGTAGGAAGATGCCGAGAGAAGAAACGAAGCAGACGTGGCGGAGACGTGGTAAAAGGAGGAAGCCTACCAGGGCGCGGGAGTGGCGGCCGAGTTCCTGTGGCAAGGCCGCTGCAGGCTCCCACCTGGGCGTGGACCTGAGCGTCTCACCGTCTCGCGTTGGCCAGACTTTCCAGCATCTGGCGTTGGCCATGCTTTCCATCGTCTGGCGTTGGCCGTGCTTTCCAGCATCTGGCGTTGGCCAGGCTTTCCATCGGCATTCCATCGTCTGGAGTTGACCAGGCACAACTGCGTCTCCGGTTCGTTGTCCGAGCGTCGGATGAAGAACGCCGAAAGGTTGCTGACCTTGACTCGCCCGACACTACCTTCCCTCCGAGCGAGACCTTACCCAAGTCGGCGCCGAGTGCGTCTCCAGCATCTACCTCGCCGCGTACTCTCGTGTGCCATCTTAACGGTGACAGTCTTTTTTCTTCAACTTACTCTTATTCACTGTTAACCATTCTTCCTCGCGTTCCTAGTTCTGCGGATTTTTCCTCTCCTTTGCATGCTTTATCTTGTTTCTATCATTTTATCTCTTTATTCCGTTTCTTCAAATATAGCGAGTGTTGTTTTTTTCCTGTACAAACGGTCTCGTCTCTCCTTTCTCGATGACGGTTAAGCCATCGGGTTTAGAGCATTCGAACCAACACGAGGGCACGTTATTCACTTGCCCTGTGACAGGGACGTAGCAAACATGAAGCGGGGACATGAATATATCCTCAGAAGATGGCGCCGGGTCGTTCTTTTTACTTCCGCACTATTGCGCAACCTACAGTACATTGCTTCCTCGCAAAAGGTCTCACTCCATCTTAGAGAATGCAGATTAACGTTAATGCAGATTAACGTGGCGAAAGAAAATGTAGCTGTAAATTCCATGGACCAAATTCCAAACCACGAGACCTTATTTTTAAATGTAACAATATTGGGCTTCACATTCCTGCTTTGTGCAGTTTATCGGCCTCCTGATGCTGCTGATTCCTATCTTGAGGAATTGTACGATTTCCTATTGTTGCATCGAAATCGTAATGTCATTACCACTGGTGATTTTAATTTGCCCGACTTGGATGGGAAGAGATTTAACTCAAAAAATTATGTACCCTGCACTGTTGTGCTAGATATGCTTCTAGCATTGAATCTTGATTTAGTTGTGCAGGAACAAACTCGCGAAAACGCGGTACTGGATCTTTTTTTTTTATCAGTGAAAAACTTTCAGGTGGAACACTTGTGATAGAGTCCGGTATTTCAGACCATAGGTTACTGTTGTTTTCTTGGAGCGCTCCACATGTTAATAGTGATAGAAACGCCTCATCAGCCTACATACGTGATTATGAACGCGCTGATGATGAAAGCGTTATTGATTGGTTGGAAAGCGAACTAGTATATCATAACTGTGAGGATGTTCATTTCTTGTGGAAGAGGTTTAAGGAAGCTATAAATTATTGTACGGAACATTTCGTACCCACAAAAAGAGTTAAAAAAGGTCGTCGCAACCCTTGGATTAGCCGCGAAATTCTTCAGATTAAACTAATATAAAGACTCTGTAAGCAGCACAGGACCAAAACGCACCCTTTTCGATAGCTTAAGCATTCTCTAACCACTAAGATTGGTCTAGCAAAGAGCAAGTATTTTAGGACCACACTCCCAGAGTATATTAGGAGCGATCTACAGAAGTTCTGGCGCTTTCTTTCCGACCGCAAAGATTGCATAAAAGAAGTTAAACTAGACGGACAACTAGTGACGGATGAGGCAACAATAGCCATGTGCTTTATTGAATATTTTCACAGCATATTTAATAATGGTAGCGGCACTACAGCAGACTCTGTGCCCAATTCTTCTGTTGGAGGCGTTCCTGTGGTGTCGGTGCACGGTGTTCTGAAAATGCTGCGTAATCTCAATATTAGAAAAAGTGCTAGACCAGACGGTCTTTCTAATGCATTTTTAAAGCGTTATGCTGATCAGATATCAGAATACATGACGAGAATATTTCAAGTGTCATTGCAGTCTGGGGACGTACCAGAGGATTGGCACAATGCAAGAGTTTTGCCTATCCACAAAAAAAGTGACAAATGCATGGTTGCGAACTATCGACCAGTGTCTCTGACATGTACATCATGCAAGTTTCTTGAGCATATAGTCGCCGGTGACATCCTTGAATTTTTAACAGCAAATAATATTCTGTCTCAGCATCAACATGGTTTTAGGCGAGGAATGTCGACTGTTACTCAGCGCGTAACTACAGTCCATGAATTCGCAGCAATATTAGACAGGTCTGGACAGGTAGATGTGGTGCTGCTAGACTTCTGTAAAGCATTTGATAAAGTGTTACATGAGAAGTTGCTTTGTAAACTAAGTATTATTGAGCTTCCTCAGTACCTTATTAATTGGATTACTGCATATCTGCGAAACAGATCACAATTCGTAGACATTAATGGCTGTTTCTCACCTACTTTTGCAGTTCTGTCTGGAGTACCTCAGGCCAGTGTGCTCGGTCCTTTACTATTTCTTATTTTTATCAATGACATAACAGAAATGCTACCCGAGTCAGTTAGCATAAGGTTATTTGCAGGTGACTGCATCATATTCAAAGAAGTAAATTCAGCCATAGACCACGAAATTTTTCAGGAATGGCTACTGAATATAGATGAGTGGTGCAGGAACTCTAAAATGCAATGAAACGCTTCAAAGTCTATTCTCCTCCGGATCTCGCGAAAACAGCAACAAAGTGTATTCGAGTACAGTCTTAACCAGTCAGTGATTCCGCAGGCTACGCAATATAGATATTTAAGCATTAGACTGACCAACGATTTAACATGGACGGCTCACATAACAGATATTACTTCCTCAGCGTTTCGTAAGCTATGTGTTCTTAGATGTAAAATTAAAGACACGCCTTATAATATGAAGCTTTTAGCATATAATACAATCATAAGGCCAAAGCTAGAATACGCTTGTGTGCTTTGGGACCTACATACAAAAAAAGACATTTACCAGCTTGAGAGCATTCAAAGGAAAGCGCTTCGTTTTATTTATAGAAAGTATGGAAGACACGAGGCAATCTCAGAGCTAATGCGTAATAGAAAGATTACGCCCCTGGAAAGACGTAGAAAGATAGCTCGTTTATCTTTCCTGCATAGCATTCTGAACAAAAGGTGAATATAACGCAGCCGTCCTTTCTAGCGCAGCTGACGTCAAGAATAACGCGTCACACACCTACCCATGCTTTGAAGCCAATATTTGCTCGCACAGTTGCTTTCAGTAAGAGTTTTAAATGCGAAGCATTTCTTAGCGAACTTCGGCGAGTTTGAGCGTATCTATCTATCTATCTATCTATCTATCTATCTATCTATCTATCTATCTATCTATCTATCTATCTATCTATCTATCTATCTATCTATCTAGTCGCCTACGATTTTGTGCTCTCCTGGCCGTTTCGCTAATGGGATGTTTACGAAAATTCGTACGCCACAACATGACTACATGACGAACATAAACGAGAGGTCATAATATGAAAATCATGACATGCATGTCATGAGCGGCATGATTTACATGCCACGGTCTTGGTGCTCTCCTGGCCGTTTCGCTAATGGTATGTATGCGAAAATTGTTATGGCACAACATGACTGCATGAAGAACATAAGTGACAGATCATAACATGAAAAGCATGACATGCATGTCATGAGCGGCATGATTTGCATGCAACGGTTTTGGTGCTCTCCTGGCCGTTTCGTTAATGGGATGTGTAAAAAAATTGGTATGCCACAATATGAGTGCATGACAATCATAAATGACAGCTCATAACACGAAAATCGTGACATACATGTCATGAGTGACATGATTTACATGCGACGGTCTTGGTTCTATCCTGGCCGTTTCGTTAATGGGATGTTTACAAAATTTGTATGCTTTAACATGACTGCATGACGAACATGGCTGACAGGTCACAATATGAAAATCATGATATGCTTGTCAGGAGCGACATGATTTACATGCCACGCGTTTCGTTAACGGGATGTATACGAAAATTGGCCTGCCACAACATAACTGCAGCACGAACGTAAATGACAGGTAATAACATGGAAATCATGAAATGAATGTCATGAGCGACATGATTTACATGCCACGGTCTTGGTGCTCTCTTGGCTGTATCGTAACTGGGATGTATACGAAAACTGATATGCAACAACATGACAGCATGACGAACATGTATGACAGGTCATAACATGAAAATCGTGACAAGGATGTCATGAGCGGCACGATGTACATGGCACTCGTTTCATTAATGGTATGTATACCAAAATTGCTATGGCGCAACACGACTGCATGACGAACGTAAATGACCTGGTAATAACGTTAGAATCATGAAATGCGTGTATGAGCGGCATGGTTTACATGCCACAGTCATGGTGGTCTTGCGACCGTTTCGTTAACTTCATATGTACCAAACTCGGTATAACGAGACAACAATGCAGATCCATTTTACGTTCCTGATGCGTGCTTCGCACTTCCTTGATTCCCACTGCACGTGGGATCTGCCAATTTTTTTTTTCCGAGAACGATATCAGAATGGAATAAGCTCCCAGAGTTCGTCGTTCAAGCACCTGATTTCCATCAATGTGTAGAAGAACATTTATCGGTGAATCCGTGGTACCAGTTTTTTGGGGGTCTGATGTGTTGGTTGCTGTATTGACTTTTACACTTGTGTACTGATTGTAACCTTACCTGTGATTGCGTTGTTGTTGTGCCTCTTATACATGCACTTGTTAGTTTGCGTACTAACCTATTTATGAATGTGTAGATTTCAGATGCGCTTGTTCATTTAATGTTCTTACATATGTATGCCCCTCCTGCTTTGGGCCGGCAACCTCGGCCCGCAGTATGATGAAATAAATAAATAAAGATACGCCTACCGTGTGACCATGGCAGCGCAATTACTGGTCATCTGGCATGTAATGTCATGTTATCAATGTATTCTTCTCCTGCTCCCTATTTCCCCATCGAACACGAATCACGCTCGTATCTGCGTGCCTTCTCCGTCTCGCGCCCACATTACTTCCGGCTGCCTTGTGAAAGATTCCATGTCTAGACGCTGAGATGTAGGTGCCGATAAAAATAAAGCAAAGATTATAATGCGCCAGGTGCTAGTCTGCGAGTCACAAAAAAATACGCGGCTCCGCCTGAATGGAGTTGTCCTCTCAGGAAAACAGCCACAAACCAAGGAGAGCAAGAAACGTAGCATTTCGCGACATGTACAGACAGAATGCTGCGTTCTCCTTCTGCGCCGTCGAGCACAGGTCCAGTTCTTCAGCGCGTACTAACACGCCCATGGACAACGTGCTACATTAGGAAGTGGCAGAACTTCTTGTTCCACGAGATCGTCGCATAGCCGACAGCGAACTGACTCTGACACTTAAGCCCATTACTAAAAATTATTGATTTCGCGACTTATTCTGGCTTAAGGTACAAAATATGAGAATCATATGCCCACTTAATAGCGTTCGCGAGGAATGTAAGAGTTCGCACATCTAACTTAAGACTAGTGTTGTTTTGGAGTGGTGGTGCTTGTTATACACATACAGGTCTTTGCAGCACCATTCCAGATGCATTCTTGCAAAAACGTTTACGTCTAGGCTGAGGAGTTTGTATTTCGGATCGTGAAACAAACGTTGCCCTGTGCGGTTGTTCGTTTCACTGCGCATTTCTTTGTAAGCATAGTTTTACACTATAAAGATGCTGCTTTTCCTATGTTTGTGCCACGACAGATATTCTGGCATCCTTGCTCTATTTCAGCTCCCACATTGTTTTGCAAAGGTTTCCGAGCGTGGATAATTATTCACGTCTTTTTTAAAAGAACTTTTATGAATTACAGCTACTGCCACTGGTATTGGTACTAGAAGCTGAATGTTTTTGAAGCTGGAAAAAAAAAGCTCATATTCTGGTTTCTGTAGCCACCTGCTCTCCTGCGTATTCAAAATTGCCTATGGTTCCACACCTGGTTAAAATTATGGACGCTCACTTCAATGATACCAGTTTCTGCCATATGTCTATGATTTTCAAGCTAATAACACGCATCTACATCCTAATGTTGCCAATGCTTGATTACGTGCAACATCAGAACGTTAAAGAAGGTAGCGATGGATGTTAGACTGAAGGGTTATGAATAATTCCAATGCCATAGGAATAATTAGCCGAGAACTATGGTATGATATAATCATTCGGTTTGGCATTTCGTACCTAAAGGATATCCCAGTTGTTCCCGCCTTAAAGAAACCTCGTGACAGATACCTCCCGAGCCGTCATGAGACACGATGTCACATGAGCTGTGTGACATTGTTTCTATTCGTAAATGAAGAAATCTTAGCGTTGGCATCGCAGTCCCTTTGCTTAAGTTCATTTTTATAGCGTATGTTCTTGATTCATGTGTATACTTTTGGCCTTGCGCTTCGTTTCTTTTGTTTACATATTGTTCCAGCTGTTCATGCATAATGTTTAACTGTCCATTATATACCCCCTGATTTTTTTATGTGTGTGTTATATTTTGTCGCACAATGTATGCTAAAATGTACTACTCCCCTCTGTATGGCCTCGGTAGCTGAGTGGAACGAACTAAAGAAATGTAGAATAAACCTTCTTATCACCAGTAGCGAAACGATTTCTGTGAGGCCGGAACAGTGCTCTTTTCGCCTCGGTCACCCTGTTCAATTTGGATAGTCTGAGTCGCTTTGCGGTTAATGATGGCGTCTTGTACAAAACAACGTAATCCGGCCAAAGAGCACGTGTGCTTCTCGTCGTTCCCCGAACATCGCGTTCTCACGTCCTTCGCTTCATTCATAACGACGCAACGTACGGCCACATGGGCCGGATCACGTGGACCGGATCAAGCAAAGATTCTACTGGCCCAAAATGAGACGCGACACGGAAAAATACTTCGCGGGTTGCAAAGAGTGCCGACGTCAAAAGCATCCCACAACTACGCCACCAGGACCCCTCCAACCTGTGCCTCCTCCTACTCTCCCTTCAAGACTGTAGGCGTTGACCTTCTGGGCCCGTTGCCGCGTTCGAACAGTGGCAACCATTTGTCGTCGCCTGCGTTGACCACTTGACGGGCTATGTAGAAACTGCTGTAATACCGCAGTTTTTACGACCTACTGCAATGACCCTACTGCAACGACCCTGCACATATCCCAGTTTCTGCTTCGGTCTATAATTCTACTCCACGATCCTCCTTGCGTCGTCATCAGTGACAGGGGTCGTCATTTCACCGCCGACGTCGTTGAGGAGACCGTGTGACTGTCTACTTGCCAATTCCGCCACGCTAATCCATATCACCCCCATACAAGTTCTATCATAGAGCGCACCAACAGGACTCTTGCGAATATGTTATCAATCTATGTCGGTTTCAAACAAAAGCACTCAGTCGAAGTGCTACCGCACATTACATACGCAAAGAACACTGCGATGCACGAGACCACGGGGTACCCCACATTTTGGAGAGTTTTAGTTTGTCCGTAGACTCTTTACGTTACCGGGTTACCGGAATACCGGGTGGAGTCTGCGCATGCGCGCGCATTTTACGGAACGTAGACCTGCTTGCCGTGTTTACGTGTACGTTTTCGCGGCTTCACGTATCTCGCCAATCCACGCCGTTTTTCCGGCTATTCACGTGACCCACCGGGTCAAGACAAGCCGAAGTGTGCTCCTTGGCGGCATTCGTCCTTGCAACCACGCCGACCACGCTTTTGACTTTCCGCCACAACCCTCCAAGAAAGCTCAACAACGACTGCTACGATCGGAGTCCTGTTGTGGCAGAATGGCCGGCCGAAAGCGTTTCACGCTAAGCAACGACATCGGTATGGTCAAAGAAGTGCTGAATTTGAATCCTTTCCTTGATAGCGCGCACTGGACGACGATAGCCGAGCGGCTCTCCGAGCTGTGGCGTCGAACTGTTACAGCTCGCACTATCAAGGAAAGGATTAACTTAATTCTTACGCGCTTCTTGAGAGACGAGAAGAAGAAGGTTAAGAGGTAAGTGCGTCTGGCACTAAATGTAGTGATTTTGTGGCGTGCGCAGGAATGTTAATTTATGCAAATGTGGTTACTTGCTTTGTACTAGCTCTGGCACCGAGGAAGAGGAGAGCGAGCTGCTCAATTTGTTGCAGCAGCTCGCCGACTTGGCGCACGAGTGCGGCTACAATCCGCCGCGCTCGACTCTAAGGAGTGCTAGGCGGGAGTCGACGAAGAGTCGCGGCAATGGTCGGCGCGACGACTCCCGCGCGCGGGCGAGGCGACCAGAGGTGGTGGACCCCCGGGAGGAGGCTGCTTTAGCAGCATTCGACGCGTCGCTAACGGGGAACGGTGAGAAATTTTACGATTCTTCATTAGTGCTTTTGAGATAGCCAACGTTTCAGTCGGCTTGCGTGACATTAATTGGCATGCCATTTGACCAACTGCTTTTGTACATCGAATGTTTCACCTGTTGAGTTAGTGAAAGAAGGGTGCATTGTTGGACTCTCACACTTTGTCAGGAAAGTTCCATAACGTGTCTATTTTCGTGTTCTGCTATATTAAATTTAAGTGTTATGCAGCATACCCTTGTTGTATGGGATTTCAGAGTAGGCATATTCTTTATAGTTTCTTCCCTGTGGTACCTAAAGGCAGCAAATGTTGAGTTACCCATTGCTAGGCCTGTTGGAAATATTACTTGGACACTACGTTATGGAATTATGGACTTAAATTTTAGCCCGAGTACATTGTCTTCTCTGTTGAGCTAAAGAAGACACCCTAACAAAACAATGATTACAAGTAAATTGAGGGTCAGATTACTGAGGAGCTGGGTCATTAAAAGGCAACAATAAGCTTTAGGACTGCACAGATTTGGTACAAGATGTCCAAGAATGTCCAGCTACACATCAGGCATGTGTGTTGTTTCGTCATGCACAATCTAACGAGAAAAAAAAATGCAAAAAGTTCCCCTGATGCAAAGACATATGAGGTTTCTAGCACTGTATTTCACAATGAGCCCCAGTTTCGTCAGCTGTGCTGTGTTGGCTTTGATAAAAGAAAAAAAAACTTTCTTTCTGTCCAGCCAACGCCGACACATCGCAGGCAGCGTCATTACTGCAATCTGTATATAACAGAGATGTGGACGAGCCAGGCAGTGTTGACGACAACACTGAGGCTTATTTTGTGCCTGACTTTGGTAAGTGAAAAAAACTCAGTTTTCATGTTCAGGTCTTCAACAACTCGTACATACTTATTTACCTGGCTGCCAGCGAAGGTTCCCAGCTAACTTAATGAGGTAGCAAACCACGTGCAGCCTTATTTCAGGAAATAAGGTTCTTTAATTCAAGTTCATTTGTTATAGTGCCAGAATTTGGCAGATAAAAATTTAGGGTACAGTCCACAGAATTAAACAAACTTAGTGTTAGGTAATGCACATACTTCAGTTTCAACTGTCTTCATGCGATGCGACGTGGATGCAATGATGGCTGATACACTTGCTGTAAAATTCCAACCAAGCACCCGCCCTTGAGTGAAAATTATGGCGGGCTTGGGCGGAAACGGTTGCTCACCTATGAACCAAAATTCAAGGTGACGCCAGAACTGCAGCTTAGAACTGCAGAACTGCAGAGCTTAGAACGCCAGAACTGCAGAACTGCAGCAAGAAGGTAAAGCCATTCTATTCATAAACATTAATATAATCAGTGCATTTTGTGCTTTTATCTGATGTCGTCACTCTCGATGCTGTCAGACAGCTCCTCCAAGTCGGCCACAACAGGTGTGACCTCGCAAGCCCATACAGCACCGAGTATTAAATTCTTGCTAGCAGTTGATAGTGTCCATGCCCGTCCATCCTTCCTGTAACAGTTGCATCTTGGCTTCACGGAGGTGCCTGGCTGTGGCGGAACAACTATTGAGTAATAGTGGAGGTGCAGCTAAAGGAATAAATTCGTTTTCCTTGCTTAATAGTATTGTTACTTATCACTTATTATGCAACATTGCAAAAAGACAGAACTTGCGAAGCTGTTTGGCATAGGTGTGTGACGTAGTGAAGGTAAAAACTGGGTGGTGGGGTACATGCTCTGTTATTAGCGCCCCTTTCAAACCTCTTGAATAAAGGGCAGGGGCTTGCACAGGTGGGGGTGCTAGCTCTGCATCTTATGTTACAATGGACCTTGCAGTTAGTGGCAACATTTAGTGACATAATGTGGTTATCTGAAGCAAGTACACATAATGACTGCTACACTTTTAGTATTTTCATATTGTCTTAATTCCATGAGCATGGTACAAATCTTACTCATAAAAACCAGCTATACATTAATCCTTGTTTAGGAAGTACAGTTCAAGCATTCATATGAGTACAGTGCAACCCACTTATAACAATATTGAAGTGCCATGAAAATCACATTGTTATAACCGATAATTGTTATAACAGGGTTGCATGAAAAAAAGCTAAATGAGGGGACCCCAGGCTGGTTTGTGTATGTGTGAGTGGGGGGGACAATGGCTAAAAGCCTCTTCCCATACTCAGTATGCTTCACAGCATGACAATGAGCGTAAAAATGCCCAAAGATGCCCCTGAACCAACTTTAAGCTGCACACAAAGGACCCCGCTCCCTACCCATCCCTCCCTGCAGCAGTGTTATTTTAATCCCCACCTTTGATTTCAGTAGCCAGAGAAAATAGTGCTGAGGCCTTTCTGGGAAAGATTGCTGAAGTTCCTCAAAACCAGCTTTGGAACCAGTGTCCTTTGTTACTAACATTTTTTTTTCAGGGTAAGCCTCATGTTTAGGAACTGGTTTCCATCGTGTGACAATGGGGCAGCCTTTTGTAGAGCGGAACAGCAAGTGTGCAGTGGCAAAAGTTCGCTTTCTCTTCAAAGATTTCACATTCAATTACCTCTTGGCACCGATACACAGTACACCCAGCAGCCAGACTTCATTGTTATAACCAACAATAGGGCATGGAAACATTGTTAAAAGAGGGTTGGTTCACCATAGAAAACATACAAAAGTTGATGGTGCAGCAGCTAACCATTGTTATAACCGATATATTGTTATAACCGGTATTGTTATAAGTGGGTTCAACTGTATGTGATGTTTACGCAGTTGTGTAGAAATGCAGATGATTCCATAGTATACAAGTGTCACTTCATCCTTTCGTGTTTGTGAGCCACCTAACTTTTGGTCTAAGAATCATACTATGTTTGGCTTCAGTTAATACCAATAAACCAGCCTGGTATAGAAAATGCATGATGTAGTGGAAGTCTTGTACCCATCTACAAAGCACATAAACATGCAAGAATATTTGTTAAAGTTCATTTTTCAGCATAACAGTTACAATGTATACACGTCTTTTCTTTCTTTACACTCGCATGTAAAGGTAGTACATGCGGTATGGAGTGCGGGAAAAAAATCTGCAATATAATGCAGCTTGAGTGGTTCCCCATCCCTGCAAAACACGGCAGAGTGACAGCATACATCAATACATTACAAATGAACAAACAGTAGCCCGTAAATACATAATAAATGGCTACAGTAAAGAATATAGCTACATAAAAAGCCAATCAAATCCAGAATCTCGTATAACAAAATATTTAGTGTGATGATAATGAATGCAACAGCATGAATGTTTCCTACTAAAGAAAAAAAAGTTCAGAAAATGAGAAGATGATTTTCACAACAATAAATGCATCATGTAGATAGGAAATGCATCATCATGAAGATAGGATATGTCCTGCTGCAAAAGAATGCGCAATCCCTCTAATGAAATATTAAATTTATTAAGTATGTTTTCAGCAACTGGTGTGTGGAGTGATGATGTAAAAGCACAGAATTGCAAGTGTTTGATAATTTACAACGTGGCTGTAGCACATTAAATAACCCCAGGTCCAAATCTCCAGAGCCCGCACAATGGCATCTTTGTAATGATAGCATGGTTTTGGGACGTAAAATCCCCAAAACCAATTAACATGGCTGCCACTCGTCTCTGCTTTTCTTTTGCTGCTCACACCCTAAACTGCCTCACATTTTTGATGAGTGCTCCTGTCAGGGCTATGTGAACATTGCATCACTATGAGCATCATATTTGCATTTTTTCCGTTGGCACTTCTTTTTGTCATTGTCACCATTTAATGGCTTACATGTATTATAAGATAGAGAAAAGATATTACCCCAAACCCACAATCTTATGTTGGTTTACATGTTATCGACAGAAGAGGAAGGCGATCTTCAAGCCGAAGGGGGTGCTGCACTGTGCAGTGGGCCAAGCCTTGCAGCAAGGCATCCACCAAACACTGTGGCAACACCTGTGCCTAGCCCTGCAGCAAGCCCTTTGGCAAGCTCTCCAGCAGGTTTGTGGTGTCTGCTTTGGTGTTGTGAGAGTCTAGATGAGAGCCAACAGGCTAACAACCTGTGCCCGGTTTCTCAAGAATGATGAAATATTTTTGGCACAGATTTTGTACCCAAGAGTATGCTGGGAGTATGCTGTAGTAGTCTAGAGCAAGACTCAAATTTCAGCTGCTGAAAACTTTTACAGAAATGTTAATTTCTGAAGTATGGTGGATACCTTGTGAAAAACCTAGTACTTAGTGCTGATCAGGATACTTTTTCCCAACAAAAATGATGTGAAGTGCAAACTTGTTTCGTATATGGTTCTTGAGGGAAACAATTTGTATTTGTAGTCCAATTAAGGAATACAAAACTCTGGTGACATATGTGCTTTTCTTAGAGGTCATTTTTATGGCTTGCCAAGCACTGTTATACACTTGAACTCCCTCATAAGAGAGCATTCCAAGGAGCACTTTGTGTGCCTTGTCAACGGGGCACACTGTTTTCATTTTCTGATGGACCTTCATTTCATTGCAAGTACACTACAACTGTAATGAACACAAAGAAAGGCTAGAGCCAATTGCAGGTTTATCATATGCCATTTGCCTAAGTGTTACACGTCTGAAATTCAGGAGAGTCAGCAGACAAGTCCTCCAGACTGCACAGGCATGCCGATAATTTCCCAGTGAACAGTTTTAATCTCACTGCAGAGAGAAATTAAGAAAGGACAGCTGCACTAAAGCTTTCCTGTCCTTGAGGAACAGCAGCTTGCCATAGGACCTTCCCCTCCGTCCACTTGTTGCAAAATAAAGGAGAGGCCAGCGTGTTTGTGCGTGGTGGTTATTTACAGCTTGGCCTGGTCACACAGCTGTGGTCAAATGGAGGGTTCCAGAAACTAGCACGCAGTGTAGGTCAACCGAAGTAAAGTATTTCCCTTATCTATATATAACATAAACACTTGACTAAACAACTTGCTTTCACTTTTACACAATATTTTCAGAGATAATTATAAAACAGGATAAGGAAAACAATTGATTTTAATCAAGCAGGTTGCTTCCAATTTACACAATAAGGAAAATGTAGTACTTTAGGAATGCCAAGCATTTCCTTATATGTATGCGCATACTTTTTTTAGGTGCACGAAATTTTTTTTGTTTGAAACAAACTACAAAATTTTTGCTCTGGGCATGGTAAATTTCATCAGTATTGAGAATGGTCGCCAGGAAAACCTGCTTGTTGTCCGCATTCACCCCAATTCACACAGGCTGCAATTTGCTTAAAATTTCATATTTGTAAATTTTCACTGATTCGTGCCTGTGGAAGTATGGACCACTAGTTATACACATGCTGTCTTCATAAATCGAATTTGCAATTTAAAAATGCTTCAGTCATTTCTCTATTGTTACGCATGTTCTGGGTATTCAGCACACATGTCCCTTCTTGTTCTCTTTCTCAGGCCTCATCTCTTTAATATGCATTTGAGTACTAAAGTTGGATTAGGCGTCAAGGTACAGTTTACTTATAAGCTTCGTTTACTTGAACTCTGCTGAACTTCCAGGCAATCCCAGTGCTCGTATGAGCCCCCCAGACATACGCACTGGTGAGGACAGGTTGGAGACCAGTGCACGCACACCATTGCAAGGTACGTAAAAAAAGTTCATATCTCAGCGTACTGTATATTCAGTGTAAAAAAAAAAGACAGTGGCATTATACAAGATGAAGACAAGGAAAAGCTTGACCTGTAATGTTTGCTCAGTGCACTCACAAAGCCATAGTGCAGTGGCAACAATAAAAATTTCAATACCATACCACTGTCTCTGCACTTTTAGCAAAAATACATAACTTTCATGAGCTACATCAGAATTGCAATAAACTTCAGTTATGTGTTCCGTAAACCCAAACAGTTCTTTGTTCTTTCAGAGTTGCCTGTTGATCTGCGACAGCAGCCATTACAAGGCAGCATTGCCCGAGTGTCGCCGAATGCCGGAAACGCGGCTGCAGCACGGCGTTCCACTCCGTTACGTGGCCGAGGTATGCATGAGAACAGCTAAAGGCTCTTGTCTGTTTCATCTGCCTGCACCCTGTCAATTGCTCCAGTAGCACAGAGATGGCATTCTTTGAACCACAGTGAATTTTTGAAAACGTGCAAGTGAGGTACAGTGCTGGTTCACAATTTTTCTGCATCCTGTCTTGGTGATGCCAGCTTGGTGCATGCACCTGGACCCAAACTAATTGTATAGCAGACAGCGAGTCGTTCCGGTGGAGATGCCATTTCAGCTCTGACCCAGCGAATCTCCTGTTTCTATACAACTTGTACTGTGTTTGCACGTCGGGCATTGCCCATGTATATGTGCTATTTGTGACCTGTCAAAATTATGTGGATGGCACACATTGTGAAGTCGTGAGCTGGATGCAGTCCAGTCTTTCGGAGACATGTATGAAAAATTCCGCAGTGCCAACCAAAGGTGAACTGTACTTACAGAAGACGTTCAGCACACATCAAGTTGGGAAAAGTGGGGCCTGCACCTGCTGACCCCTCACCATATCTTTATTTTCCACCATTCTTGGAAACGACTTACAGCTATGACTCAACTTGTAGGTGGCATGATCCACATTAGGGAAAACCTTGCATGAATTGTTCAGTTTTTTCAAACACATAGATATTGTCGTCATTACTTGTACACCATGACTTATGATTGTTTCCTGTTTCTCTTTAACTTGTGCAGGAGCACTGAGGCAAGGCGAGGCCACTGTTGCCATCCTTGAGACAAGGTGTGAGCAGGAGGCAGCTATGGAGAGCCGCCGCCTCAGGCTCGAGGAGGATCGCCTCGTATTTGAAATGAAGCGGCACAACGACAATGTACGTCTCAGAGAAATGGAGCTCCGCCAGAGAAAGGCGGACCTCGAGGCCAAAACCAGGCTTAAGGAGCTCGAGCTCCAACAAAGGCGCATAGAGCAGGAGGCACTCGCCGAGGAGCGCAGGCAGAACAGAAGCCACCAAGAGGCACAACTAGAAATTATTAAGGCGTTATTAAATAAATAAATGAAGTTAAACATCCATGTCTGGCTTAAACCAACCACAAAAAACTACCATCATCATAGTTCTGGCACAAAGCTATGCATTTGTGCATATCTTCATGCCGCAAGAGATTGCCTCCTTTCATCGTGTCCGAGCAGCTCCTAGGATAGCGCAGGCATGCATAGTGCAGTTAGCAAGGGGGGGGAGGGGGGGAACGGCATCAACCCAAGGCTACACGTGCTGCGTCTGCCACTGTCTGTGGTTTGATACGAACATCCTTACGTTGAGCTAGGTGCGAAACTGAGAAGCATTCGCTGGGCTTCACAATGCTTGTCCCATAGTCTTGGACCACGACTATTGGCCTCGAGGACATACTGTCGCGCCACCTGCGCTCTGGCGTCACTCATGGGATGCCGGGTTTTGTCGTCTGCTGCAACTTCACATTTCGGGCGTTCATGCCACCGCGGTTCTTTTTATGTGCACCGCGAGCGCTTCCCCGTGCTCTCATGGCCACCCCCGAACATGCATTTTAGTGAACCGACGATTCCGTGGCCCTGGTGACACCACCGTGTATAAGTAGTTGCTATCTGAGCCGTAGCCAACTCAAGGCTGTGCAACTTCTAGACACTCTTATTATTCATTAGGGATTGAATACTTCTGACGTCACATTTCGCATATCTTGTGTTGAACGAATGCAAGTTATCGTGTAACAGCGAAAAAAAAAAAGTCACCAGATCAGGGTATGGCAGGATATCACCGTGTGGGCGGCCTGCGCACTGTCAACAGCATATGGGATGATCAGCAGACTGGCGCATTGTCAAGCATGCTTAAATGTGCTGGTTTAGCAATCACCGCCGTTTTCATTATGGTAGGCAGGTTTACTTTTTGCATGAGCTGGTCATAGAGCCGAATAAGCTACGCATATTCGAGGCTAATTAAGCTAAGACTGATTAGTGCAAGCCCCATTAAAGTAATACAAATGAAGCCATGCCTAATAAAGCTAATACTACTTAGACTAGCACATTTAAGTTAAAAATCAATATACTGATTAAACTAAACCAAGCCTGATTAGACCAATAATACAATATCTAATTAGGATAATTATAATTAACTCTAGTCTAATATTCTCAAGGCCCATGAAACCAAGCCTGACTAATTAAACAAAACCTAATTATTAATTATCCCTACCTATTTCAAAGAAAACTAAGAAGTACCTAGTTAGGTTGACTGACTGAGTCATGCCTTAAGAATGATACTGTATTATCAAGTGGACCAGCCTAATTAAACCAATGATAATTAATGAAGCTTAATTAAGACTGAGGCAAGCCCGACTGTGCTACGGCTACATTGGTTGCGAAATGAGACCTAGCAAGGCCATATAAAAACCATATTCAACTTCAAATCAACCAGTTGTGGTGTATTAAGCCATGCACGAATTAGCGCGAACTTGACCTATTATTTTCTTGTTTTGTTCGATTACAGTTAGCCTGCCATTCTTCAGAATCAAGAACTTAATTGACAAACAGTCCAAGAATTCGCAGCTTCTTTCTGAAGGAAGATTTGTTTACGTGCCCAAACATCAATTAGTTTGCTGTAAAAAAGTGACAATTAACATGAGTAGGCTAATTTGGCAGCACTTCTAGAAAACTTCAGCTGTCGCGAGCAAGCAGTTGTGCGAGCTCGTTCTGTACATGCCAATTAGGGTAAAAACAGAATCACAGAGGCAGAAAAATTACTTAGCATGATGGGGAAAAAATGGCGTAACCAGAATTAATAAGAACAGTGTGTTAATTTGCAGAAAAGCAAATGTATATGAAAAGATTACGTCGTTCATATAACCACGTATCTTGTTAGATGCAGGGATAAGAATATCGCGAATTAAAGTAGGTACGTCATGAAATTTTAGACCTTACACGATATATTTTTTATGCTAACACATGGTGAACGGTGGTCAAATACTGTTCTGCATACCAATAATGAAGTTGACATTCCCAGAAGTGAATGTTCCATGCTGAGCTTTGAGACTACACTTTAGAATGTGCGATTTGACCCGCGCAGCGCAACAAGCAAGGTAGGAAGGGACGTCCTACCTATGATGCCAAAGGGATCGTAGCGCCGACCACTGCAGTGGTGGGCCTCGCGGCCAATACGCAGGTGTGCCAGAGACAAACCTAGGCCAACCAAGTGAACGTCAGCTTCACTAGCCTTCCACTACTAGTGCAAGCTTCACTCATTTTTTAAAAACAAACATGGTGCCTGTAGCCTGGACATAACAGAGTGAAACATCACTGATATTATAGACACCTGAACCTGGACAAGCAGATATGCGCTGAAGATCTGTTCTGTAGTGAGCTCATTCAGTAAATTCTGCAATAGAAAATAAAAGCAGATTTGCTTTGAATAGTTGCATGTGTCTCAAACTAATTGCATGAACAGGATGCAACCTTGCATATGTGCAATGAGGTTTCTTCTGAACCACTGTTTCCCAGCTACAAGTGGAAATATTCTTCTATAAAACATAAAAAGCCACACCCATCAATGTGTGAACTATTTAATAATTGTTTATTCAAATGCAGCTGCAATGATCTGAATATAGCCCAGACATTTCTTACATACTATTTACACACAAGAGCGGCCGTACACCGTGTGCGTTTGGTGCACCACAGAGAAATGGAGAGGGATGTTCACGAAACATACAAGTCATCCCTGCAGCTTCAAAACAATGGCTCACCTGCAAGTAAAAAATGGCAAGTGCACCAAACTAACATTTATGTCTAAGCATAGAATAGCCATGGAGCGATCCTTGAAATTATTATGGCCAGAGGGGTTCGTAAAAAAATAGCCAATTGGTACAATGTAGGAAAAAAAAAGAACCCTGCCTCATGTGGACACAGGCTCCTTTACAAATAAAGGCTGCAAGCAGCACCTGACCACTGCAGCAACATGCCATTTCTGGTGCACATGATCCAAATATAGAATCGATACACTTCCACAACATACACTCAAGATCCATCAGAAATGCAGCGGTGTGAAATGGGACACACAGGACGGTCATCAGCAATATCGTAATGTAAAATTCTTCTCTGATGTGTACTCTACAAATTACAGTGCATCCTTGCCTGTTAAATATTAATTATGGCTCGATGGGGAGCTGACCCTACGACATTGAAGGACAAGAGACTTGATGAAAAGTGTAAATGAGCAGCTTTGCAGTGGATTCGCCTATATTTGTGCAAAATGGTCGCAGAGTTTTTCACTGACGTGGTCTCCGTCAAGAAGGTGCTGTGGCAGCTCCAGCCAGTACAACAAGAGGAGCTCCTACGACGGACGGGGAGATTTCAGATCATAAGATGACATAACGGCTTTCCGAGGTAGCACGACCTCACTGCACCTCTCCAGAAAGAAGGGGATCTTTTGACCAACAGGAACAAACAATGCTGCTGTTGTTACTCTTTGGCAAGAGTAGCTTCATGGGTGCACCCAGCACACCCCCGAACAACTGACAACTGCATTGTTGCCAGTGCGGTGAGGCAGGTCCACTTTACCGCAAACGCCAGTGGATTCTGGAGTTACTCGCAACTTCACTCCATCCCAGTTTTGGACAAAGGCCACCTAATGAAGAATTGATTGCCCGACAGTATGTGTCACTGTCATCAAAGCACCAGTTGTGTTTGCTGTCACAGTGATAATCCTAAACAGGAGGTGCAAGTAGGATGTCTGCACCTTTGCCTGGTGAACAGACACTGGCAGCATTTAGAGGCAACGCCGCTGATACTTGATTTACTGAAGATTTTCAATCAAAGCAAGCTCAAGGGAACAAAGATGCCTATATGTCAACGCGGAGACATAGCTTCAACGAACACACCTCTGCTTGTTGATCAGTGTAATGCTACTGGCCGAGTTGACACTGGTGTTGAGTACTCAAATATTAGCAGAAAACTGGCAAGTCTTCTGCAGGAAGCAATTCTACCCTGCATAGATATGCACATCTAAATGACGGGCAGGCTTGTCATGAAACCGTGTGTGCACTGCTGCGGTGCAACTTAAAAGTAACACATCTTTGATAAAACCTACTGATAAAAGAAGTGTTCTTCCTTTCCTGGGAATGTGCTCATACTACCGGTGCATTACAGGCAATTCATCAAAAATTTATGAACTGCTTACTTGTCTCAGTACAGACAATGCATCATTCATTTGGAGCTCTGAACAGGGAGTGGCTTTAAACAGGCTCAGACACTGCTTGGCATTGCTGCCTGTTCTCAGCCATTTTAACAAGCAAGTCGAAACGAATTTATGGAGACGCCAGCAACGTTGTCATGGGCGCAGCACTCGTACAACTGCAAGAGAATGCCAAAAACGTCATAGCTTATGCCTGTTGCACCCCATCAAGGCCAAAGTCCAAGTACACTACAACATAGAAGGTTGTGCTGCTGTTGTATGGGCGAATGCCAAGTTTCTATGCCATCTTTATGGCTGCAGGTTCAAGGTTGTGACAGATCACTTGTGCTGAGTGGCAAACCGAAGAAATCATTTTGGATGAATTCTATGCTTGAGCCTGCACCTGCAGGAATATGACATGACGATTATGCATAATTCGGGCTGCACCGACACACTGTCGAATGCACCTGTTGAACCTGCCAATAAGACACCAGACGGTAGCCGTAAGCTCAGTGCCATAAGCGTGACTGACAGACGCGTCTATATGACAACATGCAGACAGCAAATTGCAACCTATAACTGAACACCTAGAGGGCTGTTACATATGCTGACCCCTCAAATAGCTGATTGTTGTCCTTTCATTTACATCAAGACTCTGCTGCTAATAGCAAAACCTACATTTTGTTCGTACCAGCAGAGCTTTGTGAGAAAATTCTTTTGGCAGGCCACTTTGTGTGACCTTCATGGCCATGAAATCACACAATGTTAAAAACTATGTTAGCATGCAACTCTGACAATCTTGACAAAGACACCAAACATTTTGAGCAGTGTGCCAAGGAAACTTGCCAAATGGCTAGTGTGTACGTAACGAAACAGTGCATCAGCACAACACTACAACCTTTGCCACCAACAAGTTGGGCACGATCTGGGTGATCAAGTGTTAGTTTGGACCACAGTCCAGGAAAGCTATTGCATCAACATGCAAGCCCAGCCATACACACCACAAATGCACATGATCCACACGATAAAGCTATTAATGAAGCTATACACCTTCACAACACATGTACAGGAGAGCAATGAATAGATAGAGAAGTGTAAACACAACACATACACAGGCAGCTGTCAACAATAGTGCGGTGTAAAATTGTCGCCTCTAATGCATACTACACAGACTGCAGTGAACCTTTGCTGGCGTAAAGAAACCATCGTGCTAAGTTACAGCAGAGCGAGACAATAACGAAGTACAGTAGACTCCTATTAAAACAAACTTGAAGGGACCTTGAAAACTTGTCCTTCTTATCAAAAGTACCACCCCTCCTCCCAAAACGAAAAGTGATGAGCTTACTGGGGCGTGCATGTGTACCGGATGTTTAAGAAAATGTCCAAATATCTGCCAAATGCATAAAAACAGATGTACTGTAAAATGTGTAGGAGCAACAATCTGGACAGCAATGAACAAAGTTTGACTAACTTTTAAACAAGAACAGCTGGACACTCGAACTAAATGGAGGAATAGAAGTGGTTTGTACATGCAATCCATTTTCTCCATTGTAATGTTTACAAAACGGCGAAGTTGCTACTACCCCAGAAATCAATTATAGGTTCCCTGTACGAATAACTTCCATTCTTCAATTAGGTTCGAGTGTCCAGCTATACTGGCTTTCTAATTATGTTATCTACTGCTCAAAATATCACTCCTACCCATTTTACAGTGCGTGCCACAGTCAGCAAAACAATACCGCAAAAACTGAACAAATATCTCCTATGCTTTTATAACATTTATGCACACATTTTCTGGAACACCCGATATATCCTACTTAAAACAGTGAGTGAAGCACATTTTTCAATGGGAAGCTAACAGTAAAAGGGGCACTTATTTTGCCTCTGCATGATTATAAATGGTGGCTTCCAAGCATTCTTTTGAGGTTTTATCCATTTGACAAGGGTGTTCGGCTGTAGTGCGAATTCGCACGCCATTATAAATTAAGATGCCTTCATATATAATGTGTCATGATGTCTTAGCCAAGCCATTATTGGTGTGCCACTTCTTAGGAACTCGTGCTTCCAGCGCATGCAACTTGTAACGTCAAATCGGGGCCAGAACTAGCTGGCTTCCATCTGGCTGCCAGCCACAATAAAATTACATAGGCTCTCTGCTGATGGTCACTACAGAAATTCATATTAACCCTAAAACAGCACATTTTGCTCATATTAAGTGCAACCTTTTTTTTTTAAATTGAGCCTACAAAAAGGCAACCAAATGTTCCCCGATTGCTCACTGGTATTTCCAAGAATCTGTCTTAGCAAAGTTCATTTTAACAGGAGCTTACTGTATAATGCAATACAGTAGTGGTGAAGAAAGCACGGATGGTGTTATGTGGGTTCACAAAGGAAATCACGTTGAATAAATGCAAATGGAACAAAATTAGAAGATTTTCATACAGTTGAGAAGGTTCCACATATAGCTGGGAAGTGTATCCTCTTCTTTCAACAAATGACGTGAGTGGGGGCACCACTAAACCCTGAAATAGCGCCGATTAGTTGATCTCATGATCGTGGAAAGGTACTTTGCAGTGTTTCGTTTGTTCAGCTCGAAGTCATTGTATGCATCCATCTTTGAGGCCGAGAAAAGTCAAGCGGCCTGGTCGGTGCTGCCAGTGGTGTAATTATTTTTAAAGAGCAGTCAATTTCCAGCTGTGTTCGAAACGCCTGCTGTGCACCGTTCAATAATGTTTGGCTTACATGTTCACAAGAGCCTCCTTGATTGGTGAGTTCTGCTTATCGAGGCAGGATTGTCCAAACCCCGGCCAATCTCAATTTTCTCATTGGTCACTCCTTCCTTGACAAGCACAACTGAGTAATCAGGGAGGACCAAGCATGAGTGACATTTCTTGTTCATTTTACAGTACAGGCCCCCATTTCACCTTTCCCCTTCTAGAGCGAAATCTCTGGAAACCGTCCAGTGCACCCAGAACTTCCGCCACATATGTTACGGGGATACGATTGAATAGACAGCTCGCGCTGGTATATCCCGTAGTTCTCGAGCTATATCCCGCAGTCCTAGAGCTAAGGACCTTCGGCTCATTTCTGTGACTGCTGTGACAGCTGTTACGTAGCATTTTATCAGAAATCTTGACAGAAATTATCGCCTGAAGGTGCGAATATAAGATTACAACCAGACACTTACAAAGAATTCAAACATAAGAAATTAATTTACTGGTGCAAAAACTACGAAAAGATTATGAAAAACGCCGTAGTGGAGGGCCTTGCAAATTTCGACCAGCTGCGGTTCTTAGCCATGTGCTTATAACGAGGAGGCAGTACGCGGGACTCGTGTATTGTCACATCCATCGATAATGCGAGAGGCGTGGCTGGCATCGAACACGCGCCCTCCTCATTGGCTGTTGAGCACCGCAGCGACCACTGCTATTAGATGACTGAACTTTCTAGAAAAAGAAAAAAAAATAAAATTGGTATTGTTAAATGAAGAATAATGCACCGCTTAAACCCCACGCTTTACAGCTATCTCTGTCCGCTCGGCAATTTACACCACACCCTGACGCAACTGCTCCTGGAATGCCGTTGCCGTGTTGACTGCGAATTGCAACCGCAGACACACGCAAACCTAGAACCGCAAGCAACGGAACAGCAATTACGGAAAAGTGGGAAGCCAAGCTAGCACTCATGGGCCTGGAAGACCAAGGTCAAGATCGCATGTCGTGTTTCCGAACGCGGGTGGTTTTGTTTGCGCTTCACTGCGTGAACAGATGTAGTCGTGCTGATCTCGAAAGTAGCGGGGCGCGGCCATGTGGTTGCATGACCACGTTTTCTCTGCATGTCTCGCATAAGCTCACGAAACAAACTCCTTTGTTCTCTTAGAACAGTCTATTCATTTCAAGAGGGAAAATATTTCGTTTTCTAGTAGTCTAAATGAACACACAAAAAGGCGCTCGTCAATTTTTGAGGTGCTCACCGCTTACCTTGCCTCTCGCACTCCCGTTCTCTCATATTCTACGGGTCCCGCTATCGTGAAACATCACTCTTTCAAACAAATTAGAGCGACTGATCCTTGAAGCCTGCGTCGCACTCAGTTACGTCCAATCCGCAGCGCCCACAACGAGAGACGTGCCCCCAGGTCGTGGTGTTGTATCGAGCGGACCGGTGTACGTCCCGAACACAGATCTCTGGTCGCACCCCAGCGACAACTCGTCGCTAGGGCCAAATGGCAGCTGAAGCCAGAGTGATCCTGGACTAAGAAGTCCTCCTACCGTCGGGTGGCACCGGGCATCACTCGGAGAGACGTTCCGAAAATAAACGTTTATTCCTTCTCCTCTTTCAAAGTTGATAAATGACGAATATATGACTAACAACGCGAAGGTGTCTGAAGGCGCTTTACCTGCCGGGGTAAGTTAGCAGCGGTTGTCGCTTTCTGAGCTCCACGTTTCGGGATCCCCTGCCGGCGGCGGCGGCCGCATAAAAGGGGGCGACATGTAAAAAAAAAGTTATAAAGGGTACCAGCGTACTGAGATTGAGGGCCACGCTCATAATTCCGAGGTGGTAAAGTTAACTCGGAGCACGGTGTAAGATTTAAAAACGCGCCAATTACTAAATATGAAGGTTTCCGACTTAAAATCGGTTAACATGTCATGGACTTTCTGTATCTTCCTATTCCCAAAGCATATTTTTGTATTTCTGCGCTTTGCAGCATTTTGTGTAAAAAGTGCGGACTATTTATTTATTTTTACTTATTTATTTTGTTTAGTCGCTTAGCATCTCCATGTTGCATGACGGAAAGCCATTATGGCGGTTCACAAGAACGTTAATAGTATAATGCAACTTGCCGTGTCAGGAAACGAAATATCAAAAGTCATCACATTCATTTGTACTTTGAAAGCATTTGCGATTATGCTGCGCAAGCATGACAATAGTCAAAAAAAAACGCCAAACAAGTGGGAAAACCGCTGCTTTGTGAGCGAGCACGTAAACATGATTACTTCGCAAATTCAGGGCGTGTCGCCATCAGACTTGACGCCCGTGTCCTAAATGATATATGAAGGCGAATGGTCCCACAGAGCCATAAGTGTCAGCGAAGTAAATCTATCAGTCAGGTTTTTCACCTCTAACCACGTACCAAACCTCACACCCGCATACTCAAGCTCTTCTGCTGTGCCAGCCTAACCAGTATCACCGTCAGCGGGTTGCCCAAGTTTCTGGCTGTTTTTTCTTACTTCTTTTCTTTTTGCTTTCCGAAAACAGCCGCATCGTTTACACAACGTGATAAGACTTTCTGCGAGATAACTACTGCCTGGAGAGGGATTTACTCTTGTACACATCAATCCATTAAGAGTATGACGACGGTGTTTTAACTCTTTTCTTGGCATGCGTCTTCTTTTTGTGCTATGCAGCGTTCTCTTCGTTCTCATTTGTACTCTCCACGTTTCCGTGCCTGTGAAGATGCGACCGCGCTGCCGCCTTGGCACAGTGATGGATGTGTTTGGCTGCTTATGGCCCGAAGAAGGCGGCTTCGATCCCGGCCGCGACTGTAGCATATTCAGTGGAAGTGAAAATGCCAGAGGCCCGTGTACTCTGAGACATCATTGCACACTGAACTCCAGGTGGTCAACATTTCCACAGCCTTGCCTTACGGCGCGCTTCATACTAATATGTTGGTTTTGGTACTGCAGCGACTATTATACAGCGCTCCAAAGAGTTATGTGCAATAGACTCGAACGTGGTGATGAAAGTAACTTTGAACATGAGCATGGGAAAGGTTATTATTACTATTATTATTATTATTATTATTATTATTAGATGACTTCATGAAATCAAAGGGAAACAAAGAAAAACAGAAAGGAGCAAGCCAACAAAAGCCACCAATCGGGGCACAAGGCCTGCGTATTCTTACAGGAGGGGGGAATAAATGTGGAGAAAATCAAGCAAAAGGACAAAGAAAAATGTCCCTAAAGAAGAGAGCCCAATATGTACTGTTCAATAATGTTAACGGGGCTCGTCGCGCCAATCTACTCTTCCACTAGAAAAAAGAGGCAGCCGTACAGGATGGCACAAAATCCGAGCACTCCCCACTGCTTGATCAGCAATTTACTTTGCGCACAAAATGCAGTGTTGTGAGACTGGAAGAGGCAGAGTACTGTACGAACAGTAAGTACTGAATGAGCAGCACTGCGTGACCCGTGCAGACCGGGAGACTTCCCCAGCACCGGCTGTTCTATTCTCTTCCTTCAACCTTCGACTTCTTCTGCTTTGCTGTCTTTGCTATCGATGGGCGGGCCTCGGAGCTCCATTGTTCTTGGAGAAAGCCGTTGCCTTTGGTCACCACCACAACGTGTACAACAAAAGTGCTCTTGCACTGAAGGTAAGCCATACTTTCAAGCGAAATGCATTTTTCACGTCACATATAAGAGCGACAGAGATGCTACTAGATAGAGCAGCGTTGTTCAAATCAGTTCTCAAGCGTAACTCATTTTCTAGCCTCAAAACAACTGGAGCTGTTCACTATCTCCCGTCGCTGCTAAACCACCCCACACACTCACTCACTCACTCACTCACTCACTCGCTCACTCACTCACTCACTCACTCACTCACTCACTCACTCACTCACTCACTCACTCACTCACTCACTCACTCACTCACTCACTCACTCGATGTTCATTGTGCCCTCTTCTGGCTGGAGTGTCTAGAGTCATCTGAATCTGAAGTGGTCCGATTCCAGATCCAAAAATATTTTCGAACGATTAAACTGACGAGAAATTGATCTCCTACAAATGTCGGAGACACGAAACAACAAAGAGAGAGAGCGAGTCAATTATATTCGCATTTTAGTTTCACGTTTTATGTCTACGTACATGCTTTTACTCAAGTTTAAGGCGTTCTCTGAGAGCCACGTGCGTAAAGAAACCGTTAAATATGAAGGTAAACTGGCAACTATCCCGGAGGCATGTCATGTTTGCGGCTGAGTTTATCGATCAGAGCAACGAAAGCTCGCCTGTGGAAGAAAGGCTTGCTCATAGCTATTTTCGCTCAGTGAAACTAAGACTGGCATACCTACACGGTGGTGTACAAGTCTCGAAAACTGCACCAAGATGCGGATTGCTTGTTTCGTTACCCAGCACCTCCACCAAAATGGAACGGAACAGAACAAACGGTGGAATTATTTACAGCGCTTGTATTTTACGCGGACCAAGCTGGGAGTCCCACCACGTTCAACCCAGGTGCATCATCGTCTTCTTTCTTGGGTGTCTTTCAGATCTCTGAAACCGCACATCCTACTACAGGTCAGCATGCTTAAGCGTCACGTAACAATATTGCGCTGTCATATGCAAGTATCCGCAGCACTTGCACTACGTGACCATAGGCTAGCCACAACGGTCTTTGGCCTTCGCGCAGGAAGGATGCAAAAGAAGGCCCGCAAACCCATGTGTTGTAACTTAAAAAGAAATTGTACTGAGGATTATTTTTTGGTGCCCTGCTCCCATGTTTTAGCAATGCATGACACCAGTAACGTCCTCGCGGACAGCTACGTGCAGCTGCTCTTTATTGTTTCTTTTGAAGACGTGCCAAATTTCTCAGTCATTGCCGTGGTGGTGGCCTTCGATATGTACGCCAAAAAGGCATTATACTTAGCGTATTACCTTGAGTGCTATGGAATACGTCATCTTGTAGCACTCATTATAAATGTAACTTTAATCCTGCCTTAGGTCTTCACGTAACCGAAAAATACATTTTGAAGAATGTTCGCGTCCCAAAGGTACCTTTTTTTACAAGGCCTGCTATCAAGATGATATAACTGTGAAGTCGAACATCTGCAAGCCTTTACGCCCAGTTGTGGATGCTTTGAAATGTTTCTTTCGTCACCGCTACCAAAAATTTCGGATTTTGACATGGCCGGTAACATGCTACGGTATTGTATTCGCTGAAATATATTTGAGTCGGGCGTCACGGAAGATATATAAGTGCGGGCCAAGGCTGCAAAAGTCGAGAGCAAGTAACGGTAAGCCTCGGAGAAATAGTGGCCTCTAAGAAGCGCTCCGGCTTGGGATGCCGTTAAAGGCCGATGGTTTCACCAAGGCATAATCCGCAAGAGAGCAGGGAATTGGCTGGAAAGAGGTTCGAAAGAAATGGCGCTTACTTTTAAGACGCTCCTGCCACAATGCATTCTTTACATTTTGCCTTTCTACTGAGAAATGTAATGCGAAATAGAACTGTAACTCCCCATAATGGTAACGCCGCAGTCAAGGAACACCTCCATGCCGGCTGCCAGCTTTATCCGTATAGATTTTTGGCTTGCCGTGCAACCTACAATCCGAGCAAGTAATAAGAGGGGGCGTTTGAAAATGAGTTTCCTTCGTGGAGGTTGCACCATCCAAGTTCCTTGGGGAATTAGTGGCTCTGATAAGAGTCGCTTCGCAATGCTTTGTACTTGAAGATAAGGCAACGGACAAACGTCAGTGATTCAAAGTTAAGTTTAGAACCTTGCTTTATTTCCGTTTACGTACACTTCCTTCGCATTATTTCGTAATCACCCGAGTGGTAGAACAAAACAGGAAATTTTCCTAATCCACCATTACCTGTTGTTTAGGTCTGTCCTGCTGCATAATTGAATTTTGACACTTAAAGAGCCCTGTTTATGCGAGAAAACGTAGATAGTATTGTTAAATGTACACAGGCTCATGCGGCTCCCTTGATTAATGCGACTTCGTGTAAGCGTCCCACACATTTTGCTAGTCCCACAACAAGGGTATCCCTATCAGAATACAAAGATAGGTTCTCTTCAGATATCGGTCCGGGAAAGTTTTATTGGGAATACAGTAATGCACTTCAAAGGTAATTCTCAGTTAGGTGTATAATATTTTATAAACTTAATGAAAGACTATGTATGGGGTCTCTGTGTTTAACAGCATCCGTCTTTTTTCTGAGCCAACATCTAAAGAGATTTGGAACATGCGTTTCGTGATCTTGATTCCTCGGGTTTTACGTCCCAAAAGCAGCTGTGATTATGAGAGGCGCGGTAGCGGAGGGCTCTGGAAATTTTGACCACCTGGGGTTCTTTAACGTGCACTGACAACGTACAGCACACGGGCCTCAACACTGCGCCTTCACCAAAGGCAACCGCCGCGGCCGGGATTCCATCCCGCGCGCTTCTCTACCTCTCTCAATCCAATAACATGGTGTCGTGGTCTTCATACACTTTTATTTGACTGGAGTTGTAGATTTATTTTGCATGAAGAAAGACAAGGCTGTCCCTTGATTCTTGTGGAAGACCCTGCGTTATCTTTATTGTGAAACAAGTAATATTATTTAACGTCACTACTTCAAAAGTATTTTGATTAACCTTCAGCTAGGTTTAACGCCCGTATGCCACCCCTTGACAATTTGTTACCCAATATTTGTTTGTGAATTCAGTTAAAAAGGCTTTATAGTCGAAACTAATCCGAGCATATATAGTTGTCAATTGTTGCTGTTATTTTGACTTCAGTGAAGGTCAGTGCCTCTTCCAATGATACTACCTCTTTCGTAGCGTGTTCCTAGGGGCTATGGCACTCGGCTGCTGATCGTAAGGTAGTGGTATCGAATTCACGCAGCTGCCACAACTGGATACTCGCCAGAGCTAACAAAGATGTAATTCCAATAGTACAGAACTCACCGGTGAGAAACATTCACTGGAACCATCTAGAGAAACTATGCTAAATTCGTTAGACTTATTTTTTGCTTCTGCCGGTCCGGGAGTTAACTACCTTCCGCATCTTTCAATGGCTATCATGCATTTTTCGTAGGGTGGTAGTGGTTCCTGCAATGCTTACTCCTGAGAACGAATAAGTTGTTCCCCGCGAGTGTCAGCGTTCAAGGCTTGTACAGACGGGCTCTTCTCGTAAGGCCGGCGCCGAGGTGCCCGCTAGAGATGCAGAGTTGAAACCACTGCGCCTGGAGGCCGAATGGTAGTTCAATCGAAAGTTCTTGCAACATACACTACCTGAGCACTTTTAGGGGCGAAGCTCCTTAAGGTTTGGGTCTGTCCGACCGTTGTAGTAGCGCGTTACCTACCAGGAACGCGCTACTAGGAGGGCGCGTGTGGGAGGCGCGCCCTCGGCGCGTGCCTCCCGGCGCGCGAGCTCTCTCACTCTTCCATCTGCTGTCTTGTGAGAGAGAGAGAGAGCGAAAGGCGCGCGTTGACTATGGAAACGCTCTTTCTTCGATGAACGCGCTACCAGCTCGCAAAGAAGGAGAACGCGCCCTAACCCGCGAGAGACAAGCTTGAGGCAGGCAGCGTCTTCTAGCGAGTTTCTTCAGTGCATATATATATATATATATATATATATATATATATATGCACTGGATCTTGACTTGCAATGAAGTGCCGGTGGGAGATTTCACTTGTGCGTAGTTGAACCGTATGGATTCGTAGCGTGCGCGTTAACTAAAGTAATCCGGAACTCGGCACGATCTACGACGAACCTCCGGAGCTTCGCCCACTCATCATCATTCACTCCATGGATATGCTGTGAATTTTTTTTATTTGCGTGATGTAACGGTCAGTGCAGCTTAAACTGCTTCGCTCGACCACCTTTATGGCGTGGAAGGGGCTGTGAGTCTTTGAGAGTTCACTCGTGTGACTTCATATACCACTGGTTCAAGATCTGTACCTAATTGTCAAACAAACGGAGGCTCCCGCCGTAATTGTCAGAGCCCGTTTTAAACGGTGCACCATTTTCTTTTCTTATGGCGCCATTAGGATCTTAACACGGCAGCGAAAGCAGCGTCACCCCTGCCTGCAGGTACGTTTCTTTTCGCTTTCTGTGTTTGTGTAAAAAAGGGACGTTATAACGTGTCTCGGACCTTAGTGCAACCCCCCTCCTTTTCTGACCACGCGATTGCGCTCCTGAAGCGTTGCAGACAACCTCGCCACTGTAGAAAAACATTGTCCCCAAGAACGCGAATTTTTAGAAAAGAGAAAAAAGGAAAAGTGAGATATACGTGTGAGAAAACCAACAAAAAAAAGATAATACGATGTCGAATCGCTCTCTATATTTGTCACAATAATTCATCGTGAAAGCTGGCCTGCGCATTGCTGCCATACATCCGTTCTCTCTTGCTCCTTTGGCCGTACTTGTCGTTTCTCTTGTACCGCCACAAGGACCATCGGCGCGTTGCTAAGAGGACTGGAAGTACTGTACGTACGAATCGACGAATATCTAAAGAAAAGCAATAACCGCCCCCGCTCGAGTAATAGGAAGTGACATAGCCGGAGGACATTTGACGCGGGCACTGCTGCAGTGAGAGTGTTTTCAATGGTTGTGGCCTCCTCCAAGTTAGCTGCAGCGGCGTCGATGGTTCGCCGTTCCGGAGAAATCCATGACACATTAGTTGTGCAATGACGCTTGAAAGAAAAAGCGCGTACTGTGGATTTTTTTGTCGTTTTATCACGGGGTCCACTCGGCTCTTTACCACTACATTCGGTCATTCTTATGGTGTTTTGCTCATGTTTCATTTTTTTTTTCTGCGCATGCTTCAAGCTTTCTTCAGTTCGTTCTTGATTTCTTTCCCACGCGACACCCTGTAGCCATATTATACCTAGGACACCAGCTTGGCTCTAACAGCGCCTTCTTAGCTTCAGCCTCCTCCATTATTATCAATGTTTCTTCTATCTTCGTCAACTGAAATAAATAAAAATGAAATCATATCATATTTTTTTCTTTATCATCTTCTCTGGAAGTGCGCAGTTATTTCTCGCCTTGTTGCCCGTTCTTTGGGTCCACATTTGTCATCGCTGTTAACGGTGTTACCGCTCTGCTTCAGCCACCCTTCGTTCGTAAAAACTGTCCATGTGTTCACTCTCCGATTTCTCTGAATTAATACTTTCTTTCTCTTTTCATTGACCATTCTATAAGCACAGAACCTTTACTTATTTGCTCCCCTACCGTTAATGCTTGTGCAAGTAGGTAGTGTGTATGTGCTTTTTTTTTTCTTATAGCGCAGTTCCTAGACACCCGCATGTGGTTTCGTGCCCCTGTTCTCCATGGCGACGGTATAGCCATGCGTAGGACGTTCATAAGCGCGCGCACCATATCCGCGCGTACAGAAATGGAAGAGAATGCAAGAAAAAAAATAGGGAGTAGGAGCGTGCCGCACAATTCGCCGAGCTGTCGATCCTTCTGCACTACCGTGATCTCCGACTAATTTTTCTAAATCTTTGTCTGTTCCGCATTGACATGAAAAAATAGCCCTGTGGGATACGTGGGCGAAGAGTGAGCATTATGTCTCTTTTTAATGGGAAGAATTTCTTGGCGAACATGAGTCAGTTTGACCATATCTATCTATCTATCTATCTATCTATCTATCTATCTATCTATCTATCTATCTATCTATTATCTATCTATCTATCTATCTATCTATCTATCTATCTATCTATCTAGCCGCCCACGATTTTGTGCTCTCCTGGCCGTATCGTTAATGGGAGGTTTACGAAAATTCGTATGCATAACGAACATAAATGACAGGTCATAACATGAAAACCATGATTTACATGGCACGTGATTCGTTAATTGGATGTATACAAAGCTTGCTATCACACAACAAGACTGCATGAAGATCACAAATGACAGGTCATAACATGAACATCGTTACATGCATGTCATGAGCTGCATGATTTATGTCATGGTCCTGGTGCTCTCCTGGCCGTTCCGTTAACGGGATGTGTACGAAAACTGGTATGTCACAACATGACTGCATGATGAACATAAATGACAGGTTATAACATGAAAAGCATGATGTGCATGTCATGAGCGGCATGATCTACATCTCACGCGTTTCGTTAATGGGATGTATACGAAAACTGCTATGGTACAACACGACTGCATGACGAATGTAAATTGCAGGTCATAACGTTAGAATCATGACATGCGTGTATGAGCGACATTGTTTACATGGCACAGTCATAGTGTTTGTGCGGCCGTTTCGTTAACCTCACATGTACCAAGCTCGGCATAGCGAGACAACAATGCAAATCTGCATTTTTTTCTTGTGCGTCGCATCACAGCATATTGGCGGTGGTATTGATGTTACAGGGGGTGTTGTCTGACGCACTGACCGGCAATGATCACGCCTAGGTGTCTGTTTCCATGGTTTATACGTTTACTCGAGCAGCCGGTTTTGAGCAGAAAATCCATGCACTACATCGCGAATCGGGCGCTCAACCTTCAGAAAGCACAAATTGTTATCACTGTTGAAGCAGTTCGGACAAGTTTTGAAACCAACAAACATAGTGCGGATAAAGGAAGTGGGCATCCCATGCCGAGAATCACACCATACCGCACATCTGCCCTCTACTTCAGTTAAGCGATCATTTAGTGCACGCGTCGTCGTTTTAGGGGCGAAGCTCCTTAAAGCGGCGCCCGTTCGTCCCTCGTCGTAGTCGTAGTCGTAGTGCGTAACCAGTCTTACGCTTTGACCTCCAAGGTGGTGCCGGTGGGAGATTTCTCCTGTGCGTTGTTGAACAATAAAAAATTCGCAGCGTGCGCGTTAACTAAAAGCCGAATTCTTCTGTCTCCCATTCCCCATTAGCAGCCATTGGCATGTTCCAGTAGGAAACGTTAGTAGAAGTAGAAGTGTAAGTGTTAGCTAAAAGCCGACTTCTTCTGTCTCTCATTCCCATTAGCAGCCATTGTTTACCTCCGAGTTGCCTTCAGGAACGTCAGGTGGCGCGCGAGCTCTCTCACTCTTCCATCTGCTGTCTTGTGTGAGACAGAAAGAGAGAGAGAGAGAGAGAGCGAAAGACTGTCCGTTTCTAACGATGATGATGGGTTTGTGCTAGCGCGTTAGGGCGCGTGTAAGAAGCTGGTGTAAGACGCTGTGGCCTCTCCGCCTTATACTCTTTCAGCAGTCATGTGATGGCGTCGGCAAACGCGGTGCGCGTTCCGGCCTGTGTAAGGGGCTGCGTAAGACGCTGTGGCCTCTCCCCCCTTACTAGAGTGTACTGCATGTTTGTAACGCGTTTGTGCTAGCGTCCCCTTAAACGCCAGATCCCAGCGTTCGAATAGAGTGTTTCTGACGTCTTTACATGATGATCGACTGGGCGAATTACACGGAAGATTAACGGTTTATCGGTGGTTCACTCCGGAGCTTCGCCCACTCATCATCATTCACCCCGTGGATATGCTGTGAATTTTTTTCTTAACCCTTTATAGACGAGACATTAAAATATAAAAAAAAACATTTATTTTTTACATTGGTACTTCCTATAGCATTATAAAGCATACCTTTTAAGCATCAAAAATTGCTACGTTTGGTTGCGGATGGTCCTGGTGCTCTCCTGGCCGTTCCGTTAACGGGATGTATACGAAAACTGGTATGCCACAACATGACTGCATCATGAACATAAATGACAGGTTATAACATGAAAAGCATGACGTGTATGTTATGGGCGGCATGATTTACATGTCACGTGTTTCGTTAATGGGATGTATACAAAAATTGCTGACAGAACGAGACTGCATGACGATCACAAATGACAGGTCATAACATAAACATCGTGACATGCATGTCATGAGCAGCATGATTTACATGTCATGGTCCTGGTGCTCTCCTGGCCATTCCGTTAACGGGATGTAAACGAAAACTGGTATGCCACAACATGACTGCATGATGAACATAAATGACAGGTTATAACATGAAAAGCATGATGTGTATGTCATGGGAGGCATGATTTACATGCCACGTGTTTCGTTCATGGAATGTATACAAAAATTGTCATGACACAACAAGACTGCATGACGATCATAAATGACAGGTCCTAACATGAACATCGGGAGATGCATGTCATGAGCGGCATGATCTACATCTCGCGCGTTTCGTTAATGGGATGTATACCAAAACTGCTATGGCACAACACGACTGCATGACGAATGTGAATTGCAGGTCATAACGTTAGAATCATGACATGCGTGTATGAGCGACATTGTTTACATGCCACAGTCATAGTGCTCGTGCGGCCGTTTCGTTAACTTCACATGTACCAAACTCGGCATAGCGAGACAACAATGCAAATTCATTTTACCTTCCTGATGCGTGCTTCGCATTTCCTTGATTCCCACTGCACGTGGGATCTGCAAGTTTTTTTTTTTCTTGTGCTTCACATCACAGCATATTGGCGGTGGTATTGATGTTACAGGGGGTGTTGTCTGACGCACTGACCGGCAATGATCACGCCTGGGCGTCTGTTTCCGTGGTTTATACGCTACTCGAGCAGCCGGTTTTGAGCAGAAAATCCATGCACTACATCGCGAATCTGGCGCTCAATAAGCAATCACAAAATTGCTACGTTTGGTTGCGGAGACTAAATTTTATTTTGCCTGTGGCCAGCACTACTCATGAGTCCTAAAGGAGATTTAAATGCATGACGCCTACGTGTCAATGTGAAACTTGTGCAGGCACTCTTTCCCTGGTGTAAAAGAGAGATGCACAATGCACATTCTGCACATAACCCGTGTGATTCCCGTGCATTTTGATATTTGCAGCGACGTTTCTTTTGGGAGAACCTAGGGGAGTGATCGACCGTGTTCAGCTTTATCCCTTTGCACGGAACAAGAGCTGATGGTCCACGCCCTTTCTTTGCCTGCAGTTCATTCTGCACTCTTGATGGCGCAAAAGGCCGCCTTCTGGAGGGTGTTGCAATCTCTCCTTGCCTGAGCACGTACGCAATGTCTGCCCTTAAGGAGAGCAGAGTCATTTGTTTTTTGCGCGGCACATCAGCGGCGGTGGCATCTCCGCGGTAGAGGAGCCAGCAGCTCACGACCGGCACATCCAGGAGATGAAAGAATAGCCGCCTGTATCATTTTTTCGATCTCATATGGATGCGGTAACGTGCCACAAGAATATCAATGAGATCTATGTCGCCCACAGATTCATTGTAGACAGCTACAACTGAAGGACGAGAGACGTTCACTGTTGTCCGCATCCTTTTGTCAAAGTGCTTCACAGGATGATGCGGCAATGCAGACACGAAAGAGGGCAGTAGGTTCACGTGGTCGATGTCGAACCATCTCACAACCCTCAAGCTAACTCCTTCTAACGTCGTCTCCATCTCAACATAAGAGTAACGGCCTTTGCTCTTCAGCTCTGTATAGGATGGAAGCTTATATCCTTTCAAGCGAGCTTCCCGTGATGTGCCCACAGAACCGATGCCAACTTTTTTAGTACTACCAGCGGTCCACACTACAAAACCAGTTATCGAAGTACAGAATGTAGATGAGGTCACGTGGCACAACACTCTCCATTGTGAGAACAATGTTGCGGCTCCTTCCGATGTCTGCAAAACACGGATGGGGAAATATCCCGTGCATACCTCGAAGTTGTACATGAGTCCGCATTCATCACAGAGTAGGAAAAGTTTGTAGCCCGATATTTTGGGCTTGCTTGGAAAGTACTGCTTCAGTGAGCTGCGGCTTTTGAAGGGAACTAACTGCTTATCTACACAGTTTTTGTGACTTTGGTATCGCTCGGCATTTCGCGATTAGGTGTTTCAACAGGTGCCGCACTTTGTACATCCTGTCGCGTTCTGGGTCATTCTGGTCTGGTGCCTCCTGGTTCTCACTGAAATGCGATGACTGCTTCACTTCCTCCTGTCTATCCCTAGTCATGGTGTCGGCAACTTGACTGATCCTGAACGTTCTCGGTCCAGTACACGCGCGTTTGGGGCAGCTTTATTATAGACATAGTGAGCACTATGGCCATAAACGGCTCTAAATCGTTGACAGTCATTGATGTAACTTTGTTGAGGTTCCTCTGAGCACTGTAGAGTAAGGACTTCTCACAGATCAAAGACAGTAAGTCCATGTCAAAAAACCTTCTGAAATAGTCGATAGGAGAATCGAAAGGGGTTGGACAGGGCGGTAAATCTTTCCACTCTGGCATGGCACGACCTGACCCTTGGACAAAGCTCCATGTAGGATGGTTTTTCGAAAGCTTGATGATTTTTTTCAAATTCATCGTCAATATTATCTGCGGTCAGGATGCTAGACATATAATCTTGGCTGTCTCTTGACAGAGCTGCGAAAATTCAACAGAAAGTGGTTGCCACGTAAAACTAAAGCTAAATAAAAACACGCAAACTTATAAAATAAGATATTCCTGTGAACTGACAATCACTAAGGGCACAAACTAAAGAATTCACAGCATATCCACGGTGTGAATGATGAGGGGGCGAAGCTCCGGAGGTTCATCGTAGATCGTGCCGAGTTCCGGATTCATTTAGTTAACGCGCACGCTACGAATATCCGTATGGTTCAACTGCGCACAAGTGAAATATCCCACGGGCACTTCATTCATTGCAAGTCAAGATCCAGTGCCTATATATATATATATATGGGTGGCCGGTGAGCAGTCGGTATTTTTCAATCAAGAAACGCGCTAGAAGACGCTGCCTGCGTCAAGCTTGTCTCTCGCGGGTTAGGGAGCGTTCTCCTTCTTTGCGAGCTGGTAGCGCGTTCATCAAAAAAAGAGCGTTTCCATACACGCGCCCTCCTAGTAGCGCGTTCCTAGTAGGTAACGCGCTACAACGGACGGACAGACCGAAACCTTAAGGAGCTTGATTGATTGATTGATTGATTGTGTTTCGGTTAGGAGAGGATTGATTGATTGATCAATCCTTTCCTAACCGAAACACAATCAATCAATCAATAGTTCTGCAGCCCATGTAGGGAGCACGGCTAAGCCTCCGTGGGGGTGGGGGAAAGGGAGTGAAAGAGATGGAGAGGAGAGAAAGGCCGTAGTGGAAGGCTCCATAAAATATATATATCACGGCTTTCCTAAAAGGGCTAAGGAATGACGGCGCCTCTAGCACGCTACGCTACCTCTACATGGGCAGTATAAACCGAGCGCCAGACTCTACAGGGCGTCCCACGTATGTGGCGGCGTCTCTCGTCAGTAGCATCCACAGCTTCACGAGGACGCCAGCATATGCAGAGATGTTAGGCTGATATGACCAAGGCACATTGAAGGTTACACGTGTGCATTCAAAGGCGAAAAAAAATGCGTCAATCCCCTCCCCTATCTGTGCAACAGTTGACGGAATACATCAACGACTGATGGCAGCGCGGCCGCTGTCCGCCGCGGTGGTGTAGTGGTTACGGTACTCGGCTGCCACCCAAATTACGCGGGTTCGATCCCGGCCGTGGCGGTCGCATTTTCGATGGAGGCGAAAATGCCAGAGGCCCGTGTACTGTGCGTTGTCAGTGCACGTTAAAGAACCCCAGGTGGTCTAAATTTCCGGAGCCCTCCACTACGGCCTTTCTCTCCTCTCCATCTCTTTCACTTCCTTTCCCCCCTCCCCCCCCCGGACGCTTAGCGGTGCTCCCTACATGGGCTGTAGAAAATAGCGTCCTTTCCTAACAGAACCACAATCATCATCATCAGTGCGGCCGCCTCCCGCAACAATGGAAAACTGCGAGAACGGTCCTCATCCCCAAACCTGGAAAAGCGCCCAGCCTCGACATCCTTCGAGCCATATCGCTAACGTCGTGTGTCGGCAAGACCACGGAGCACGCACTACTTAACCGCTGGCGAGCACACTTAGAGCAGACAGGGGCGTATTGACTATCCATCACAGGGTTCCGCCCACACCGCCCACACCGCCCAAGACGCGACGATACATTTGAAACACCAGGTGGTAGACGGCAAGACGAGAGGTACCAAAGCTATTCTCGGCCTCGGCCTGGAAAGCGCGTTCGATAGAATCGCGCACTCAGCGGTCTCACACCAGATATCACGGCAAAATTTTGGTTTACGCACGTACAACTGTGTGAAAGATTTTTTGCCGGGCAGACGAGCCGTTTTAATGGCAGGGGACTCCAGCTAGAAGAGCAGACGCTGGGAAGCACCGGAATGCTGCACGGCTCAGTCATCTTGCCCACGCTGTTCAACCTCCTCATGATCGGGCTTGCAGAAAAATTACAAGAACTCGAAGACGTCCGCCACACCACCTACGCCGACGATATTACCATCTGGGCGCACGAAGGCAGCAATGGTCATATCGAGATGGCGCTGCTGCTAGCAACTGACACCATAGAGGAACACCTAATGGGTGCGGGGCTACGGTGCTCGCCGACAAAATCTGAACTCCTACTCTACCGCCCCACGCAAAGGGGTAGACCCCCCGGGGATAGTGCAACGACCAGGCGCGAATGCGGAGAAATCAGACTCCGCAAGGGCAGCGGAGCAACCACCCCGATAGTACAGAGAATAAGGATCCTCGACATGATAATTGAAGCCAACGGCACCAACAGAGAAACGATTGCTAAACTGACGCACAAGACAAACAACGCCGTGAGACTCCTCAAGAAGGTTACTAGCAGAAGTAGTGGCTTGAGAGAAGAGAGCCTCACACGACCAATACAATCTTTCGTAATGTGTCACATTGCGTATGTCAAGGCGTTTCACAACTGGTATAGGGGAAAGGAATCCAAGGTCAGCGTCCTCATCCGCAAGGTGTGCAAAATAGCACTGGGCCTACCCGAGTCAACCAGCAGGCACTGCTTGCTCCAACTCGGGCTTCACAACACTGAGCAAAATCGCTGAGGCACAACGCACTTTACCACTTCAAGCACTGGCAGCCACAAGTACGGGACGCCAGAGAATGGACAATCTTGGCATCCGATACCATACACAACAGGGCCAAAAATTCTCAGTTCCTGACGAGATCCGAGCAAATGTAAGGGTTGAACCGATCCCACGGAACGTACACCCAGAACACAACCGGGGCAGAATAGAGGCAAGAGCTAGGGCTCTCCTCCACACCCACGGAGACGAACCAGGGATCCGGTTGTTGGCGCCGCGGAATACACAGAGCGCTCGCGATTCGCGCTCGCTGTTGTCGATTGAAGAGGTGAAACGAGAATATCAGCAAGTATATTGTGCGAGCACGCGGAAGAAGAACCAGGCCGTGGCACTCGCCCTTACGGGTCGGACGTGCACGATGGTTCTCTGATGGCACTTACACTTAAGTGTAAGTGCCAGAGCATCTTTTGTTGGTGAAAATTGATCACAGGAGGAAGACGCAAATTCATTCAAACCTTAACTTCTACTGAGAATCCCCGATTGCCTCGGTTGATATATCTTTGCAGACCAGGTGGCAAGGCACAATTGGTGGTTAATGTAGTAAGTGCTTAACGGTGCCTTCCTGGGGCTTTCTGAGGAAACTACACAGAACTCCTTTTCTTTTCCTGGGAAGTCGAGCGCTACTACAAGCCTCATAATGAAATCCGGTGTTCGCGAGGTTCTGACCCCGTAAATTGTCAGCACATGAAAATGCAGGCCAAAGGAAGCGCGGACATCGTTGAAAGTATCGACGATGCCCGAATATCCTTACTCTTAAAACGCACATTGTGAGTGCAACTCCAGTCTTAGCCAACATGCCTCATTTCCAACTGCCTACAATTTGCGACGTGCATATGATACGCGACTGTATCATTTTTCTCCCAGCTGCACTTTCCAGCTCTTCGAATTCCCCTCTCTAGGTTCCCTCTCTAGGCGCGCCAACACGAAAGGACCATTGCAATTTACTCTGCCTCAAAAGTTCCAGTGTCGCGCTCTGCGGCAAGAAACTTGTGCGCAACCACATCATAAATGCCCATTGCGGCTGCTCTTTCTGCAGTCTCGTTAAATCTCTAATAAATGTTCCTGCGCTTGGAATAAATTCGCGCTGTTTTCCAGCTTTCAGAAGCGATAGCTTGGCAGGGAACGCAAACTGGCGAGCCTTGTCGCGAAGGTTGCGGACGGTAAAAAGAATATAAAAGACTATCAATCCCTTTCGCTGATTCTGAACATCTCGTCCATCATCGCGTCTTGAAGCGACGCTTACTTTCGCGGCACACCCATTTCAGGTCGTCATCAGGTAATGCGCAGCCGAATTATGCTGTGTTCTGAAATGGCGTAAGATGTCTCATTCCGCTTCTGACAGCATCGTTGACTGAAACGACGTTTTCGAGCGTTGAGTCGAAGACAGGTGAATTGCGCTCCTCTGCGTGCGTCATCACGCTCTTGAGAGATCGAGTTCTGTCTGAGCGAGCTACGCTGCTCGAAATCCCTTTTCTATTTGTATCGCATGAAGTGCTCGCCCAAGAAAGATAGCGAGAGTGTTTGCTTTTGTTGAGGAGAAGGCGTAGCCCATGTTAATGTGGAAACTTCGCTGAATACGTTTGATCGTATAGAAAAACTCCTGCTTTTAATGTGGCCGTTTTCAAGATCTGGGTTCATCTATATAGCTACAGCGCAGGTATGTATACCGCGAAAAAACAGCGGAGTACGCTCCAAGCGAGTACACACCAAGTGGCTTTCGTGTATTGAGCGTACTCATAACCTAAGGTTCTATATTTTCGGCCCATGGTGCAGTGGAATCTCGACTAGAGTATGAAATGCTTAAGTTCATCGGAACGACGACCTGTCATACTCTATCACATTGAAATGGAAGGCAACTGCTTTCGGTGGCTGCTTTGCTGTGTCTGCACGGCGTCCGCTTTTTGTAACAGTAATCTCTTGTACGGTTTCGCCAAGGTATCGCGTGTGGTTGGTGAACGTTATAACACGTAAATAACGTTCAAATTAGCGCAGAAAAGCTGTAATTTATAAGATTCACATAATTATACAAGATATCTTTAATTATGAGGTAATTTTGGTGCTTTCAAGTACCTTGCACTTACTCGGCCTGAGAAGAGGGCCTAAAGCCGGCCGTCGTCATTCCTTCCTCACGTTGCTTTCCTACTGGCTATGTCTTAGAAAGTGACCACTCTGATTATTAGCCGTTTTTAACCTCATTCCGTGGTCTTGTCGCTTTTTTTTTTTGTGGCTCACTTCGTACCTCTCTTCTCCTTTCCTACTAAAAAGCTCTGGCATCACGAACACCGGCATGTCCCCTTCTGTCCAATTCCTTTCACTGCCTTGTATCGCGCATTATTTCTCTCCACACCTTTTGAGCTGTGCCGGCGGGGTCAGAGAGTGGCTGAGAATGGATAAAGGTCAGTCGGGAAATAATTTGTAGTCCTCGCGAAGGCACAGCTACTAGCCGAAGTGTTGATTGAAGGAACATTTCCTACCTTCATTGTTTTCAAAGGGCTGATCTTCACTGTAGTAAGCATAATCAAGTGTCCTCCGCGTCGCTAAGATTTGTCTACTTGTCTACTACATTGCGTTTTTCAAACGCAATGTTTGACTCGCTTCAAATAAAACTAATTTTAATACTTTAGCTTAGAGCGTCTTCGCTGCATAACGAATAGTTTCATTTTTTTGTTATTTCTAACCACTTGCAAACACATACTGTAATTCCGCTTCTTTCGTGACAGTTTAGGACTGTCACACGACCGGGCAATGCACACTCTTGAGGGAGAAAGAAAGAAAGGCATATAGGAGAAAGAAATGATATTCGATACAAAAGGACCTCGCTATGGAAATGAGAAAATGCCACAGATTCCTAGAGGCAAACTTTGTATTTGCTAAGCTCTCAGCGTACATATAAACTATAAACAGAAAGTAGACACCCTACTTGCTTTTGTATTGAAGACGCCTATGCCAGATGAACAAAGTTTCGAATATCCTGTGAACCTTCTCTTGCGAAAACTAATACGCAAGAGAAGGCACTCTGCTTCCCGACTTGAAGAAGCTTCCTTGAAAGCGTCAGTGAGGAAGGAATCCCTGAAGAGTTGTTCTCAATAAATACATATAAACGTAAGGTTTCTTTAGAAATAAAAATGAAGCTGCATACAGAACGATTCGTCGAAGCAGTCATAAATTCCTCTAAATAAATAGAAGACGGCCGTTGGCGCTGAAGGAACCAAAGCAGAATAAGAACAAAAAAGGCACTTCAGAAATATAAGCAGAGAAGTGTCGAGTTTCACGCACCGCGAGATCAACGAAGCGCGTAGCGAATTTCAGAGAAGAACAAAGACATCAGCTACTATGACAAAGAACAAATGAGAAACTGCAGAATATTCGAACGGAAGCCAGAAATAAATTCCAGAAATTGAGAATGAAGAACTATCAGGAAAAAAAAAGCGTCTGCATCTATAAGGCAGCGAAGAACTGGAACCGCGGAGTGTGCTTTAAACACCGTTTAGCGCCTGATGTGTCGTCGACAGGCAGTTCTCCGCTTCCTGGAAGTTCTTCAGGAAGCGAAGTATGGAGGCGCTCAAAAACGAGCGAAATAAAGGGAAGAGAAAGAAAAGCAGTGGCTGTAGCTTTCTCGAACTATATCCGATGCTTTGCATTTCCTCTGCTGCAGCCGGGAAGTGGGACAGTTGAGTTCTTCTTAATAAACTTGTGGTGTTGCAGGTTACTGCAATTGAATTTGCCTCCCCAACGTTCGAAGCCACCCTGGGCTGAATGCCTGGAGACAAGCTGTGCATGTAGATCATGTACGTAGGCATCTCGGTAACTGTTATATTATGCAATAGTAGCACTCGTTGCGTATCGCCTTCCTTGGCGTGTTTTGACGTAGGAGCTGCTCTTAGCATGTTTTCTTTCTCAGTCCTATCTGCGTGTCGCCAGAAAGGAAACCTGACACTGTCAGCTAGGGCCCACTATCGACATTCTTTTCATCTGCCCGCCGCTACAGTATTAGGGATTATTGTTGTTTCGTGGGGTTTTACGTCCCAAAACCAGTTCTGATTATGAGAGACGCCGTAGTGGAGGGCTCCGGAAATTTCGACCACCTGGGGTTCTTTAACGTGCACTGACATCGCACAGCACACGGGCCTCAACATTTCGCCTCTATCGAAATGCAGCCGCCGTGGCCGGGATTCCATCCCGCGACCCTCGGATCAGCAGCCGAGTACCTTAGCCACTAGACCACCGTGGCGGGGCTACATATTAGGGATCACGTGAAGGTAATACAGGCAGAAAGAAGCAAAGTAAAAAAGGCAAAGAAAGGAAGAAAGGACAGAAAGTTGAGCGAGTTGGTAAGGGTCCATATTCAGAAGAAGAGGCGTGCAAGACACGAACACAAGGGGAAGAAGTGGACAACACGAACGCCGACTATCAAGTGAAGCAGAGCATAGAGGCGAAAAAGAAAGAAGACACACAACCTATCTCCGCATGCGCTACCGTTTCTGAGCACGCGCAGATAGGTTGTGTGTCTTCTTTCATTTTCGCCTCTGTGCGCGGCTTCACTTGATAGTCGGCGTTCGTGTTGTTCACCTCTTCCCCTTGTGTCTGTGTCTTGCACGCCTCTTTTGACAAAGAAAGGAAGATATGCGAAAAGCCCACTTTTACATGTCAGTGATTGTACTAGGGAGGATATGAATACAGAGAAAAATAAAGAAGGAGAAGGAGAATGAAAAAAGAAAGCAAAGAAGATACCAAACAAACTTTACATTCCCAGATAATTTCAGTATGTAATTCTGAGGACTGCACAACTTGCCCAGTCGGCGTAGCTAGGTAACAAACTCTTCGACTCCTTCTCCTTCTCGCTGTTTTCTTCTGACAAATGTCGCTCTGTCGTATGCGGCAGTCTTGCGAACTAAGCATTGATTCTCAAAAATTGAGCGACACTGTTGTAGCTGTTCTTCAACCTAAGTATATGGCGCACTATGGCGTAGTCATAGTGTGTTTGCTCGGTACCTCAGAGGTCCGGGTTCTATACCCCCTTCGCCCCTTCCCTACTACTTGGCAGTTTGCGTTTGCGTGTGTGTCTGTGTGCTTCTCATGTCTAATTTCAATCGGAAGCTACGAAGAATGGTATGTATTTTTATTTATTTATTTATTTATTTATTTCAAAGTACCTTCCAGGACCCAGGAGGCGGTGGGGGGGGGGGGGGGCGTCACACAGATTATACGTATGTGAACATAACAAACAGAAGAGCAATACGAAAGAAACAAATGGAAATCAATAAACTGTTAGCTAAATACTAAAAAGAGAACGTACAGTCCTACATTCACGAAATGTACAAGTAGCAAAAGTGTGAACGAAACGGCGCGTTGCTTGTGGACAAGAAAAGGACCCAGCAAGTTAGGCACATTCTCCGCGTACATAATCATACTGATCGTGAAAAAGGGAGTCAATTCACAAAAATATGCTTGCAATGCGGTTATAAAAAGCAGACGGGAAAATAACTACCACGTATGCTAAAATAAAAGCGCATGGTGTACTCCCTGAGCGAAAGAAAAAGATCGCGATATATGACGTGATATAAGCAGATGGAGAAACTAGCTGGGATGGGTGGAAAATAGATAGGTAGGGTCAATAAGCATTATGTTCAAAAAATGCTCAACGTTTGAAAGTGCGTCACAACGGTCGATCCTTCTTGAAATCTAAAGCCGGCCATCTCGCGAGAAACATTCACAGAAGCCTAAAACTAGTGCAGTTCGCTTCCAAAATGCTTCCCCATTGTGCAAACGAACTTAGGGATCTTATCTAGCTTTGAGCTGCACTGTGTCTAACACGCAGGTGGACGTTGTTGCTGCTTCTGGAGTTCGAATACACATGCAAGCGCGCTTTCGTTTCAGCGCGACTAGCCTTTCGCCGGAGCTCTTCAGCCAGCATGTTCGACGCACAGTCACATATCAGAAACACCGCCAGCGATACACTCAAAGAACGCAGCTGAGCACGGTGCCACCCATTTACGTGCACCCACGGGCCTCCTCAGCGGAAAGGTGAAAGGTGGCTGAGAGATTCTGGCATGCTGCCAGTTTGGACCAGTGTGTATAATTAGCCCTCCCCTTGTGTATAGTTGGAGCCACGGCTATGGCCTAGTTGTTTGAGACACGTGCCTTGGTCCGAGAGGCGTGCATTCAATTACCAGCCCAGGGAGCCAGAAGAACGTGTTTAGGCTGTTTCGCTAAGGATTTCGGGTTATATGTACACATTTATATATATCGGGACATGACGGCGACTGGTTAAAAAGCCCATGAAATTGCTATTGCAATAAAGAATGACAGACCACAAGCAGACTTGTGAAGAAAAAGATCGCGCCGTGTCGTCCCCTAAGCCCTTTTGTCATTTCAGCTGCGCTCGTCTGATTCTCCCAATAGCCAATAATTCACGCCAACCTTTCCTTGACAAGTACACTTACTCATCAGTATCTGAACAGTCTAACGGAAAAGTTCTTAGAGCCCTCATCCAATAAACGCCTGTGCTCGCTTTCAGGGGAAGGAGAACGAAAATGTAAGAGATACGCAAAGCATAATGAACTGCGTGGTGCCAACTGCGACGATGCTTTCGGGATACCTCCCCTAGAGGTAAATCGAAATAAAAGGGGGGCTGCTAGGAGCCTAAAAGCGTTACCAAAAGCGCGGGCAACGGATGATGCAACGGTACATATTGGGACAGTGCATAAATCACGCCACATCGCATGCGCTTCCTACGAACAGGCAAGCATGCGCTGACAAGGTAGGGATGAGGCCGTACTTTCTCGTCAAGAAAAGAACTGCCAGTGCCATAGAGTAGCGCCGTCACAGGAAAGTCCACTATACCTTCCTTCCATCTCTAGATCGTTTACTTTTCCATTTTCTTTCGATAGGTTTCTTTGGCCTCAGTGCGCACATCCGACATATCTCCCGCATCCCACATCACCGATTTGCCCTCTTGCCTTCACGAAGACGTCGGGCTACTTTTCAAGCGTGATCTCCAAGCACCACAATGATATTCCTTCAGCGTATATGCCTGCGACTATACCTCCAGCTCCCTCATGCTGTCTAGATCAGCCATAGGTGAACCTCAAAATTTCTGGTTTAAAGAAAAAGACCGACCACTCAAACAGCTTTAAAGCAAGCTGCAATGCTGCTATTACATGACACACACGCGGCTCGAAGACAGATATACATTGTTGGGTCGGTGCCATCTACAAGCTCATCAGCTGCGGTTGTCATTCCAATTGCAGCAGTCAGAACTAAAGTGAAATTGTCGCATGTAACGACATCTACAGCGGCAGAACGGGCTGCTGTGAGAGAAGCTCTGCAATATGTCTTGCAAGAGCGACCACGCATATGGGTCGAATGCTGCGACTCGAAGGCATCGCTTCAGAGTTTGAAATATGCCCTTCGGTGGAGGCCTCACGAGCAATTGGTTAATGACATACGAAATTATCACCATCGGGCTCTAGCCAAAGGACACGATATTCTATATTACTGGATACCAGGACATACCGGTGTTACTGGTAACGAATAAGCCGATGACGCAGGCCGATCCGCTCATGAGGAGACTCGAGTGGTTCCAATCCCACTATGAAGGACCGACGCTGCAAGACAACTTTATTTATTAGCTCGCTCTAGTACCCACGATCAGTGATTATTTCCTAACCATCACAGGTGTCACCTAAATAAATTGGACCATATCTTAAATCTCCACCTACCATCAAGGATTTCCCACTCCAGTGCAGCGTTGTTATGGCGCCTCTGGTTGGAGGTGGCATTTACAAACGCATATTCGTGTCGGATAGGGATGGCTGACGCACCTACCTGCGATTTCTGCAGACTTGACGAAACTATACAACACGTGCTGTGTATCTACAGTAATTATGACGGTCAACGCTACCAACTTCAAATAGTACACGACAGGCTGGACTCAGTGGCCGTTTTCAGCAGTCAAGGTTCTAGGGCCCCGGCCATATGCTTCGATGGCTCCGGCGACGAAGGCGTTGCTGACGTACCTGAAAGTCGACAGGTCTCTGCAACCGCCTCTAGAGACTGTACCTGTGAAAGTGTGCGCGTGATTGCGCTCCTCTCTCTCTCCTCTTCCTCTATTTCTCATTTTATTTTACCCTTTTATCCCTTTCCCCAGCGCAGGGTAGCAAACCGAACGCGCGTTTCGTTAAACTTCCTGCCTTTCCTTACCTCTATCTCTCTCTCTCTTGGAGAGGTTCCTTTTTGTTGGGGATTTTATATTGATTGCAAAGAAATGTAAGTAAAACGAACATCTGCATCCCATTAGAAAAGGGACACAAATATACGGGAGTGCTTTTTGTATGTGGAAATAATATAAGCAAAATGTGCAAAAGAGATTTGCTTCAAAGAAGAACTGCTTATAGAAGTGCGAAAGTGGGGAAAAAATACTAAGTAACCGAGCATTGAAACCCGTAGTTTCGCAATATTGCGAAGTGCCCCATAGAAACGATCAATCACCCGACACTCCCGTTCCGGTCGACGACGACCATCCCGTCCACCTTCGCCTGGCCGCTACGTCTTCCCGGGTCGCCGCCAGTACACAGGCCCCACCCGGGGCCGATCTCCAAGCCCCTATCCGGGAAATTAAAGGCAGCAACCGATGGAGGTGCGGTTGCTGCACGACGCAATGCCGAACATCTTCCGCCGCCGACGACGACGACCACGACGCACGAACCCTCCCGATGTTGTCTCAGCACGCCGCCTAACCAGCGCCCTCCCGAGAAAGCCTCGCCGCCGACGCGACATAGCAGCGCCGGGGCAAGCCGACGCAGCCGTGACCCGACGCCCCGACCTAACCGGAACGCAAAACGACGAACCACTGACCTAGACGTGATCATTGACGGCCACAGCGTCACCGCCCTAGTCGATACCGGCGCCGACTACCCTGTCATCAGTGGTCTCTTCGCCGTCAAGCTGAAGAAGGTAAAGACTACCTGGGAAGGACCAGATATCCGAACAGCAGGGGACAACCTTATAACACCGACTGGAACCTGCGCGGCAAGATTCACGATTGACAGGCAGACGTATTCGGTGAGTTTTGTGGTCTTGCAGCAATGTTCGTGAGACGTCATTTTAGGCATGGATTTCCTAGACCAGCACGGCATAGTCATCGACCTAAGATCCAGGTCGATCACGCTGTCCACGGATAATGCAATGCCGTCAGAGTGCAACGTCGCTTATCATGCCTTAAATGTGCAAGAAGAACAGATAACCGTACCACCAAGATCCAGCGTCATCGTTTCCGTCGGCACCAAAACGCTTACAAACTTTCAAGGTGTCATCGAAGGCGACCAGTACTTGCTCCTAGATCGTCAGATATGCATCGCAAGAGGCATAGGCAAGCTTCATTACGGCTGAAGCCAAGGTAATGGTGACGAACTTCAGCAACGAATATAGGCACCTGAATAGGAGTACGACTGGTAGCGCACCTAACTGAATTTGTGGAAGTAAGCAATGCTTTCGCCCTCACCGATTTTCACGTACCCGCAACGACGACCGCAGTGTCCGCGCCCGCCTTCGACTTCAATCAAGGCCTTTCCAGGCAGCAACAAAAGGAGCTCAAGGCCTTACTCCAGCAGTACAAGGACTGCTTCTCGTCGTCATCGAGGCTTCGTCAGACCCCTCTCGCGAAACATCGCATCATAACCGACGAATATGCCCGTCCTCTCCGTCAGAGCCCCTATCCGAGTTTCGGCACGGAAACGCGAGGCCATCGAGCAAAAAGTCGACGAAACGCTGCGTGTCGGACATCATCCAACCGTCTACGAGCCCGTGGGCATCACCCGTGGTGTTAGTGAGGAAGAAGGATGGAACCCTACAGTTTTTGCGTCGATTATCGTCGCCTGAACAAGTTCACGAAGAAAGACGTGTATCCTCTCCCACGGATAGACGATGCTTTGGATCGACTCTACAACGCAAAGAATTTTTCGTCGATGGACCTCCAAACCGGCTACTGGCAAATCGAAGTAGACGAGACAGACCGAGAGAAGACTGCCTTCATAACTCTAGACGGCCTGTTCGAGTTTAAGGTCTTGCCTTTTGGTCTTTGCTCGGCGCCTGCGACGTTGCAACTGGTTATGGACACAGCAGTGGTAGGCTTGAAGTGCCAGACTTGTCTCGTCTACATGGCCGACGTAATCGTATTTGCTTCCAGCTTCGACGAACACCTCCGGCGCCTCGAAGCTGTTCTTCGGGTAGTCAAAGCCTCCGGACTTACCCTGAAGCCAGGAAAGTGTCGCTTCGCCTAGAAGGAACTCTTGTTCCTTGGCCACGTTATTATCAAGTCGGGAGTGCGTCCTGATCCGCAGAAAACAGCTGCAATCGCCGACTTTCCTCCGCCCACCGACAAGAAAGCAGTACGCCGATATTTTGGCTTCTTCGCTTATTACAGGCGTTTCGTCAAGAACTTTTCGGGATCGCCGAGCCGCTGACGTACATCACGAAGGCCGACGTCGACTTCAAATGGGAAACGCCGCAAGTCGAGGTATTTCCAGAACTAAAGGGACGCCTGCAAATGCCGCCAATACTCGCACACTTCGAAGAAAAAGCCGACACGCAGACTCACACGGACGCAAGCAGCACAGGGCTCGGCGCCGTACTCTTGCAGAGGACCGAAGGACTTGACAGGGTCATCAGTTAAGCTAGCCGGTCACTTTCGAAGGCAGAAGCGAATTATTCCACCACAGAAATGGAATGCCTTGCCATCATCTGGGCTACATCGAAGTTCCGCCCCTACCTGTACGGCGAGCGTTTCAAAGTCGTGAGTGACCACCACGCCTTGTGTTGGCTAGCTAACTTGAAAGATCCATCAGGGCGCCTCGCACAGTAGAGTCTCAGACTGCAATGTGACATCACTGTCGTCTACAAGAGCGGACGAAAGCACTCCGACGCCGACTGCTTGTCTCGCGCCCCCATTGATCCGCCGCCCCAGGGTGACCAGGACGACGACTGTTTCTTGAGACCCATAAGTACCGACGACTTCGCCGAACGCCAACGAGCTGAGCCAGAGCTCAAGAGCCTCATGGACTACCTGGAAGGCAAGACCGCCGCTGTGCCGAAAGTATTCCGCCGAGGACTTGCTTCGTTTTTCCTGAGGAACAACGTTCTCCTGAAGAAGAACTTCTCGCAGCTCCGCACCGACCACCTCCTCGTGGTGCCTTCAGCCTTACGTGCAGAGGTTCTGGAAGCCTTACACGACGACCCAACAGCTGGACACCTCGGTTTTTCTCGCACACTATCAAGAATACAAGAGAAGTTCTATTGGCCTCGCCTCACTGCCGACGTCGCTCATTACGTAAAGACATGCAGAGACTCTCAGCGACGCAAGACGCCGACAACTAGGCCAGCCGGACTTCTGCAACCCATCGAACCACCTCGACGGCCGTTCCAAGAAATTGGCACGGAATTATTGGGGCCGTTCCCGACGTCGACATCCGGCAATAAATGGATCGTCGCAGCGACTGACTACCTGACCCGCTATGCCGAAACAAAGGCCTTGCCCAAGGGCCGATGAAGAACTTGGCGGCCGAGGTCGCCAAGTTCTTCATCGAGAACATCGTCCTGCGTCACGGAGCCCCGGAGGTCCTCATCATCGACAGAGGTATGGCCTTTACGGCTGACCTAACTCAGGCGATCTTGAAGTACAGTCACACGAACCACCGCCGAACGACCGCCTACCACCCGCAGACGAATGGCCTCACCGAGCGTCTAAAAAGACCATCGCCGACATGCTGGCTGTGTACGTCGACGTCGAACAGAAGACATGGGACGCCATACTTCCGTAGGTGACCTTCGCGTACAACAGGGCCGTGCAAGAAACGACGCAGCTTGCTCCATACAGGCTTGTCTACGGACGGAGCCCAACAACGACGCTTCACGCCATGCTACCGGTCGGCACCGATGAAGAAGACCTCGACGTTGCCAGCTACCTGGAGCGCGCCGCAGAAGCTCGACAGCTAGCCCGCCTGCGTATCAAGAGCCAGCAGACAGTCGATAGGCGCCACTACAACCTTCGATGACGCCACACCGAATACCAACCCGGCGACCTTGTCTGGGTCTGGACGGTGACACGACGACGGGGATTGTGTGATAAGCTCTTACGGCGCTACTTTGGACCCTACAAGGTACTCCGATGTTGTGGTGAACTGGCCTATGAGGTCGTGCCCGATCGCTTAACGTCATCCCAGCGGCGCGGTGCACGACCCGAAGTTGTGGTGCGACTGATCCTTATTACGCGCGCTGATTAACAGTGGCGTATCGTTAATTTATTGCGTGTACTCTAACTTGCATGTTTTGTTTTCAGCATCGGGACGATGTTTTTCAGAGGGGGGGTAGTCATACATGCGGTTGTTTTCGTGAACGCCGTTATCACCTTCCTGTGAATGGCACGCTTGCTTTGATTGTTTGCGGCGAGCGCAGTTATCACTTTCTGTTATGCCAACGCAAGCCGCGTTTATCTCGCATGTCACTTCGGGAGCGTGTCGACAATTCCTGAAACTTTGCATGCTGACGCGTACTCTTGAGTAACTTCTAGAATTCCAGAGGTAATGCGAGAACGCGTTAAGCCATGTGTATTAAAGCCAACGCACTGCGCCGCTTGTCAGTCTTTTCCGTCGACCGACGACCTGTTCACGCCACTGTTGCTGTGAATTGTGACTGGCCTTGTTTTGCTGGGCACAAGTTCGCCCAATAAACAGTTCGCATTACGTCACCTTGAGTCCTGCGTGCTTCGCCTCGAGTGCGGCGAATGTCACGACCACGTGACAATATCAGAAATTCTGGCATCTGCAACACTAAGGAAAACACCAGTATAAACACGACTATGATGCATAATGTGATGATATAGAGAAACGTTATGGAAAACAATGCGGAAATGTAAGAGCTCATTCGTTTATTTCGTCATTGAGATTTACAAATTACTCTAATTTGTTTGTTGGTCATCAAAGTGGTTGGGATAAATCTTTTCCTTTCTAAGTTATTTATTTAGCAACGAAGCTGGGCTATGTCTCAGTGTTTGCATGAGATAATTTGCACGGTTGTATGGTACTGGAGTCACATGTATTGGATACGAGTGCGCGAGTCATATATTTTTAAGTTTAAATCGTGGCGTATGTTTTGAGAAGGGCTTGATATCGCCACATCCGAAACAAAATGAATATAGTAGTCGATGTTCGTGAAGACTTGTTACACGTATTACATTATGTTTTTCGAAAAGTTGTGCAGAGGGATGAAAATAGAGTACCTTCGCTACTTGTCGAAGTGCGCATTTTTGAAGCTGAAGAAGTGCAAGAATGTTACCTTTTGTGGTGGTGGCCCCCACAAGCGCACAATAGTTAAGATGCGATTCAAACAAGGCGTGATATTCCTGCAAGTTTACCTTCTCCGAAAAGCCCCGCCACGGTGGTCTAGCGGCTAAGGTACTCGGCTGCTGATCCGAGGGTCGCGGGATCGAATCCCGGCCGCGGCGGCTGCATTTCGATGGAGGCGAAATGTTGAGGCCCGTGTGCTGTGCGATGTCAGTGCACGTTAAAGAACCCCAGGTGGTCGAAATTTCCGGAGTCCTCCACTACGGCGTCTCTCATAATCAGAACTGGTTTTGGGACGTAAAACCCCACAAAACAACAACAACAACAACCTTCTCCGAAAAAAGAAAATGTCGACAGCAAGACAGTGCAACGGCGGCAGATGACAGCGATTATAAGACTAGTTCAGTGGGATGGGTCAAACTCATATCTCCTGAAAACGTAACGCCAAAACTTTGTATTTCTGCAGAATTTCAATGGGAATATCGTCGAAAAATAATTCTTAATTGAGGCAAGACTGCCTGCCTCTAGTGTTGAATAATACGGCTTCTGATTTTGAGCTGTTGATTGTTAGAGCATTATTACGAGAGCAAGCCGACAGTTTAGAAATAATACTGCGAGATTTCTGTAATAGTTCAGCGGGTTCATAGCCAGCGACAAATAATGTTGTACCGTCAACGCACAGTACAATAGATGCATCATCAATAACAGCGATATCATTTGCATAGACATTAAATAAGGTTGGTTCCAACACGCTACCCTGTGGTACACTTGATTTAGTTTTGCCGTATGAGGAGCGAAACGTGTCAATAACAGCGTCCTAGGTCTGCCCACAAAGATACGAGCGAAACAGCAAGTTTTCCACGTCACGGATACCGTAACCGTATAGCTTTCTGATTAAAATTTCATGATTTAAGCGATCAAACGCCTTGCTGTATTCTATAAATATACCTAAAGTCGGTTTTCCTGCGTAAATGTTATCAATGATAAGTTCATTTTGGCATAACCCTGTCTCCGTCGACCTTCCTGGTTGGAATCAGTGCTGACAGTCAGGAAGAATATTATTTTCTCGCAAAAGAAAATGGTTCACTCGACAGAGATCAACAGACAAAATAGAAATCGGTCTGTAGTACCCTAAGTCATTTCGAATTCCGCCTATAAAGATCACCGAAACCTTGACTTTCTTCAGAACACTTGAAAAATGGCCAGTTTCCGGAACAAGATTAAACGCAAATGCGAGGTGTATTGCGATGACGTCAATTAAAAAATTTATTGGTCTCCTTTGAAAACCGTCTGCGTCAACCGCATTGCTGTTGTAAAGGCTCAAAAAAGTACGGCAAATCCCAGTGCCATCAGTCGGTTCGAGAAAAATGCTATGCGTACATTTATCAACAGCAGTTCAAGTAGCCCCGCTATCTGATGAAGTCATCATGTTCACGAAGTGATTATTGAAATATTTAGTTAAAGCGACGCCCGCACTTTTTCATTGTTTAGGGTAGACCTCATGAAAAGGCTGTTTCACATTTTTTGTCTTATAGCGTCGTCGATAATTTTCCACGTTTTTTGTAGATTTTTCCTCTGTACTGATGCCAAAAGGTCTTCATAGTAGAGGGCATTAGCCTTTCGCGGTTCCTTGTTTATTGCATTACGTAACTTCTTAAATAGAATGAAATCGCTTTCCTCACGCGTGCGTTAAAATATACTAAATAACCTATCTTTCTTACTTATCATCTTTACGTGTTGAGGCTGCACCCAGGGCTTCCTAATACGTTCCTTCACCTTGCCTGTCTTGAGCGGGAAAGACAAATTATTAAGACAAGTGAAAATTGACACGAATTCATCATATGCCTCATTGGCGTATTTTTGTTATATAAAGAGTACCAGTCTGCGCGGAGCACAAGTGCGCGTAAGTGTTCCATGTTTTCCCTAGACAAACATCTGTAACTGAACGCGGTACCAGGAAAGCATTTTTCATGAAGGTGAATGAGCATAGTACATATATTGGGCAGTGGTCACTAATGTCACAGCTGATTGTTCCGGCTCTATATATCTGTGTACCAGCGTTAACGACGGAATTATCGAGAGAGTATTGACAAGATACCGTCACACGAGTAGGCACTGTGGTAACGCTGCAGAAACCGAGTGAATCCATAAGATTAGTAGTTGTGCGGGTCGACGTGCCATCATCGAGCATATTAATATTTAAAGGGGTTCTGAACCACCGCTCGGGCTTCATTTTGAAAACGGCTGGGCGCGTATTGAATGCCTCTCAGAAATTCACAGCCGAAAGAATTTTTCAAAACGGTTTGTTAGGAGCGAAGATATTGCGACCGGAAATCTTCCCTTTCCAGTCCTGTATCAACTCTGCGGAATAGAGGGTACAGAGCTCCTTAGGGCGGTGTCGAAGGAGGTGCCCCGCCCACCGCGTTACGTCACCAGACTTCAGCGACGTATCAGAGTATCTGACGAAAAGCGCGCGACTACCGGGGGCTGTTTCTTCGCAGCGCGCTTGTGGCCGCCTGCTCGCTTCGCGCCTGGGCTCGGTCGCGTGCTCTCGCGATCACCATATTCTTATTTTTTTTTCGATCCTCCGAAGCTTTGTTTTCGTTCGTCACGCACGTTTAGGCTCGCAGGTGTGAGCGTTTACTTTGTCAGTGCGCCGCTTGTCGTCGATATTGTGCATAACGCGGCGTCAGGACAAACAGCGCATCTATCAACTCTGCTCCACCTTGTCCTGTATAACCCCTAGTTTATTGTTGATTAGTGATTGTAGACGGGATAATCATGCTGTCGGGCTCGAACGTGACTACTATGACTCGAAAGGACGACCTTCACAACTCGGACCCTTGCCGACAGGTTAATGTGGAATAAGGTGCGTTGACACGCGGTAAGATGGATGGATTAATTTAATGCGTAAATACACTACTTCAATTTTAACAGTGAAGCTGTTTAAGCTATTGGTGAAACTGGGAAATCTGCCGAAAAGTCCGCTAAGCTATGTAATGCTAGCATAACACTACCACGCAGTAGTAAAGACGAAGCTCCCTAGGACTAGTTAGGTAAGGCTGTCTCATTCAATGGAGCCTAATTAAGATTCCTAGGTCTAGTTAGGTAAGACTAAGTATAATTCAAGGGAGCCTAATTAGGAGTAATTAATTGAAGCCTAGTTCGGACAGGACTAATCCAACTAAGCCAAACCAAGCCAAACTGAACTTATTCAACCTGAATAGACCTTTTTCAAGCACCGCAGCGCCACCCGTGGGCGCGCAAGTGCTTCTGGGAAATGTGTGTACATCCAGCCGCCCAGCAGAGCGATGCCCAACATTTCCAAGCGCGTCTTTCGCTCCGAGTGAGTGACATGGGAGCGAGGCTAAACGCATTTTTTGTGTGTTTTCTTTTGTAAGCAGACGCACAGCTGCACGGGACAATGAAAAAGGAGGGGTATAGAGGGGGTCATTCGCGGGGGTCGGACTGGTCGTACGGGGTGGCGCTGGCATGTCTCGTGAACGTAGTTTCCCGGAGTCTCGGCAGTGTACGTGCGTTTGCGAGTGACCATGTGCTTGTATCTCCACTCCTCGTGTGCGGAGAACACCGAGGTGTGGACGCTGTATTCCTGTGTACGTGTTTGTGTCGGCACTGCAGTGTGATCCTACGCAGACAACTGCAAAATAGCGATGTGTTTGCGACGACGAAGTAGACCAACGGGCAGTGTGTGCTAAACGAACGAACTGTGCGCAGTGCGTGAACGAAGTCTGTTGCGGATATCTCTTTCTAGGTACTGTAATTCATTGTTTTCTAATTAAACAGGTATGGTTTTCCATTTACCGCGTGGGTTATTCCGGCTAATTTTGGTACCCCTTCGTGCTTGGTGCGTGTACTTTTCTTCTGTCCCGCTGGGCTCTGTTCCCGCTACTCGCGACTATCGCTTGATTCCCTTTTCAATAAAACTTCGCTTTAGTAAAACCACATTTTGTTGACAGTGGTCCTTGATGTATGCTAGCTCCGCCGACGTGCCATGTCCAGCTGTGTCGGTGAAATAGCGCACATGCGATCGCGTACACTTTCCTTCGATGCTCTGTAATCTTAACTGCTGCACGAAGCAGAGAAGATTTGCGAGCGCCTAGATGTTCACACGGACTGCTGTGTGTGTGAACATGTGTGTGATCTCGTTTTTCTGAAATGTTATGCGTTAACTATCCTGTTGCGTGAACATTTTTATTGCAGTACTGAGACTGAGTGTGTGAATTTTAGTTTTTGTGTTTATTTGTCAAGTTTTGTGATCGTTGACATTACGATCACAGCTGTCATGTAAGTGACAAATGTCATTGCTGCAGCTCACGCGATGCAGTTGATCAGTTATTCTGAAGATGTTCGAGAGCAAAGCAGAGTATACATAGCTTGCACGTGACGTCACGACTGCCCCGCTGTCGGCGCGACGGGCATGATGGAAGACCATGGGGACCACTTCTTGTTTCGTTCCCTGCAGCGCCGTTCATACATTCGTTGATTCGACCGCGTTTTGGTTCGTTTTCTCTAAATTTCTAGGCGCAATGTCGCCGCCGTCCCTTGCGGAAAGATTATCAGCCTGAGTTAATCGTATCGGCACGATGTTTATGTGAGAAAATGCGCGAACGTGTGACGATGTCGATCCCTACACGAAGCTCCCGGACGCCGACGGGCACCAACGCTGTGTACTCGAAGTGACGCGCGGGGACATCGTCAACTACTTCGTTTTTCTCCGTACGGTTTTCATCTTTATCTTACGGCAACGACTGGCACGCACGCAGTGCCGATCGACTTCGCGACTGCCGCTGCACCAGCCTCGCTTTTCAGGAGGCGCCGTCCTTTCAGCGCGCTGTTCTTGATCTGCGCTGCTTCAGTGTAGAGACGTCAGTGTCCCATCGATATTTGTGTCCTCCAAGATCTTACATGGAATGCCTACGAATGCAGTTTGTGCTGTTCTTTTCCCCGTGTCCCTAAATTTCAGTCATAAAAAAAAATTCGTGACGAATGTCATAATGCAAAATGTGAGCGCCGCCGTGCGCGCGTGTGTTAATGATGCGATATGCTGAGCAAAAGAACTAGATACCTGCGATCTCTACCAGCAAATATAGCTTGCTGCGCCGACGAAGCACTTCCACAGAGTGCGTCACCGACTGTTAACAGAAACTCGATCGCGCTTTGAAGTACGATGAGCTTCCGTTTCGGCGGCGCGAACAGCTGGGTTCCCCTGACTCGTAGAAGGTTGTTTTTAGAATACTTCCATGGTAGCCCAGCCGGCCCAACACTACCGGCCCCGGCAAAAGTGCGTCGCGCGTCGCTTGAGGCGCGCGAGCCAGGACATATTTCACTACGCTCCAGTAGCGCACCCAGGATCTCTACCAGGGGGGGGGTTCAATTTTTCACGAAGGGCCGGGCATGCCATTACACAGTTGTTGCGTGTGTAAAAAAAAGTAAATAAAATGCCAAATAATAGTAACATCAATGATGATGATTATTTTTTCGGCATTTTGTAGAGACATTAGCGCCACATTCCTCTAGGACATAGGAGCAGTTACGGAGTGGGATGGAGTTAGGTCGGCCTCAGGGGGGGGTTACAAACCCGAACCCCTCCCCCCCCCCCCGTCGGTGCGCCACTGTGCTCTACGATGCGGTAAAACGCATTTTGTGCGACTTCTGATCGAGTCAAAATTTCACAAAAAACCAGTCTTACCTTTTTTGGCATTTTGGCAAAATTTTGAGAGACCGTATTTTTATTCAGGAAGGCGCGCAATAAGTAGAGGAATGCTCTACGATGCGGGAAAACGCATTTTGTGCGACTTCTGATCGAGTCAAAATTTCACAAAAAACCCAATACTATAGTCTTACCTTTTTTGGCATTTTGGGCAAAATTTTGAGAGACCGTATTTTTATTCAGGAAGGCGCGCAATAAGTAGAGGAATGCTCTACGATGCGGGAAAACGCATTTTGTGCGACTTCTGAACGAGTCAAAATTTCACAAAAACCAATACTTATAGTCTTACCTTTTTTGGCATTTTGGGCAAGATTATTGAGAGACCGATTTTTATTCAGGAAGGCGCGCAATAAGTAGAGGAATGCTACTCGATGCGGGAAAACGCATTTTGTGCGACTTCTGATCGAGTCAAAATTTCACAAAAAGACCCAAGACTATAGTCTTACCTTTATGGCATTTTGGGCAAGATTTTGAGAGACCGTATTTTTATTCAGGAAGGCGCGCATAAGTAGAGGAATGCTCTACGATGCGGTAAAACGCATTTGTGCGACTCTGATCGAGTCAAAATTCACAAAAAGCCCAAGACTATAGTCTTACCTTTTTTGGCATTTGGGCAAAATTTGAGAGACCGTATTTTTATCAGGAAGGCGCGCAATAAGTAAGGAATGCTCTACAATGCGGGAAAACGCATTTTGTGCGACTTCTGACGAGTCAAATTTCACAAAAAACCCAAGACTATAGTCTTACCTTTTTAGCATTTTGGGCAAGATTTGAGAGACCGTATTTTTAT